>JAYRBT010000178.1:18578610-18610530 GCA_036023395.1 Myiotriccus ornatus | reverse complement strand
CAAAACTATCCTATTGTGAACTGCATAGATTCAATGAGTACTGCTGAGAATTTGACTATATTATGAAAAAAACAAGAGCAGGCAGTTGCATAGTCATAAGGGAAATCACTAGCACAGCCCATCTTAAGATCTGAAGTAAATATTACTTTTGACCTATAACATTCAACCTGTTTGTTTCAAAAGAGAATTGTTTTTTATAACTCATACTCAGAGAATTACTCAATGTATTTTGTCATGCAGGACAGAAACCCCACGATTTTAAAAAGTAACTAAAGACCTAAACAAGTTTGCTTGGCAAGAAGTGTTCTTCTGAAAGGCTGGCCATTTCTGATCTATGCTGGTCACCACTACTTATTTAGAGACTTCTTTGCTGATGAAATGTTGACATTCCAGATGGCCATTCTTTCAGATATGCAGATAGTGCCAGCAACAGCAAACTGGTAAGTGATACATAAAAGAAAATGAACTCTAGTAGATTTCCTAAGGAAGGGTGTTTGCCTCAATTTCTATCAAACAGAAGATGAGCTGTTAGACATGCAAACAGAAGAGAATAGAAGAGAAAGCAGTACTATATACAGGGACTACAGAGGATAGGTCAAATAAAGCAGCTTATCTACCTTGTTTTTTCTAACACTCAGAAACCTCTCTACTGTAAGACATGCATTATGTCCATCCTCGGGTCACTCCACAGAGCAACTTACAACATTCATAAATGCTTCAGGATCCACAGCTCTCTCCATTCTTTTCATTTCTTCTGAATAAGTAATTCTCTGAAAGAAATACGTCACAGCAACAAACAGCCATATCTTCTCTCTGCAAAAACGATATATTCATCTGTCAGTAGTCCTGCTCTGCACCTGTAATCCAGACAGGTCTCTGATGAGGAGAGTTCTGCCTAATAGTAAATGGAGCCAGTCTAGTACACCCTACTTGTTAATTAAACAGAACAAAGCTGATTTCAAACACCTGTCTGAGGGAGTTTGGCAGCAACCTGGATTATCTGCTAAGGTGTGGACTGGGATGTTGCTCTTGATCAGGGCAAAAATATCGATGAATCCGAGGAAAGGAGCAAAGCTTTTGGAGAAATAGATGTCACTTGTTTGTCTGAGAAGTAGGTCACTTGCATTACCATGCCACGCATTTTTTCTGTAGATGAATTTGGAAACATTTTTGGCTAACCCTGCAAACAGGGGTGTTATTAGGCAACTCATAAGAAAATCAATCACTGTGAGTGTTTTCAAAGTGCAGACAACCAAGTTAGTGGATAGTTAGCTGAAAAAAAGCAAAGACAATTGAAATTTAAAAAAGTAAATAAAGATAAATATAATTTAATCAAAAACTTAGGAACCTAAATAGAGCAGTTACTTATAGTTGCCTGGTGAAATGTATTCAAAACTGCTTAATGGCAAAATTTTTTCAACTCTATAGGATGAGGATGGAGAAAGGAAAAGAGAGCTTTGCTAAATGTAATGCTAGTAGAGACTGAGCGCAGGGACATCCAGTTTTGTTCAGCAAGTAAGGAACAAAAAACTCTGAGAGGTAACTATCCTGCTTAGATGCACACATAGCAGATCCACTGTCTGTGGAGACTGACATACTCTTACCTCAAAGAAAATGCAGTGCTCGAATTAGCATCCTCTCTACATAACACAAACCCCTGGAGGCCACATCTGAACTTCTGTTGTCCCAGTAACAGATCTTTAAGCCAGACTGAATCAGCCAAAAAACCTATTGCATTTATTGTTTTCCTAATCAAGAAGACTTCTAAACTTTTTTTTCCAGAGTAATATCATAGCCTACATTTTCCTTATCACAGAACAACAATGTATATTCTAACTTCCTAGCACTACATCTTGGTACAGTCTGTGTGTTGAAAATACTTGTCTCCTTTTGCACAAAAAGGAACAGATGTTTAAAAACCCTTTGTTTTATTGAGCTAGCTTCCTTTCTTTTGGTTTAAAGTCACTGTTTTCTTATTCCCTCTCTTTTCATTTTCCCATACCTCTGCAGCTATCCCACAGTTACCTAAATTCAAGGTAGGTGAGCCAGGCTACTCCTCTTTATCCAAAAGGAACTTTCCAAGAAATAGCCATATGGTCACCTACACGAGTTACAAACAAAACAACACAATGAAACATATTTGTTGCCAAATATTAAAGCTAAGGTTTGATACCATCTTTTGCAGCTCCCACAAAGTCTTCAGCAGTTTTGGATCAGAAATAATTCAAAGCATTACTGACCTTGTGCCAGAAGTCATGACTTTGGCTGAGCAACTGTGGCTATTGAAGAATAGAAACTCAATTCCTGGCTGTTAGGAAGCCGTGCTGGCTAAAGAAGGCAGTGAAATGATGGTCATGCACTGCTTTTCCCCCAGTCATGCAGCACCTTGACAACAAGTAGCTATTTCTTCCCCACTCCTCATTCCTTCTATTATCACTTCAGCTTTTCCCTAAGGTAGCGCCAGAGAGAGGCGACTCCTTTTATCCTTAAACCTCATGCTTTCCAGCTCCTTAGCCACAACAGCTATAATAAGGCTCTTTTATTATCACAGATTGCTGGATTTTTAAGGAGAATACCAGCCTCTGTGGAGTGGTAGAGCAGGATCAGGAATTTTGAAAACAAATATATTCATAGATATACCTTATCATAACTAATGAAATTGTCAATAAACCTGCAACAATTTTCTTTTTTATTAACAACCTACCATTCTATCTTCTCATGTTATCTCGAAAGGATGGAAGGAACTCTGACTCTTGATACCTCTACAGATGTTATTGCGCATATTTTTCTTTTATTCTTTTAATGCTCTTGTTGCTGTTCTATAATTCTACATTGTTGCATCAGTGGTTTCAGGAGATTTTCCTCTATTTGTATTTTCACCTCTCAGATGGCCATAGAATTGAATAGATATTTCCTAAATGAATAGTTATGAAACTAGTATGCTTTTCTTTAAGCTGTATGGACTCTGGAAGCATCACCATAATGGGCACACTTGTGTCAGTAGTCTCAAGCATACTGGGAGTGGGCCAATATTGTCCTGCAATGGAAATAAGGTAGGTCTGAGCAGACAGTTATGACTTTGGGACAGTGACCTTTGTGAGGCTCTTTTTGTGGAGCCATGTTTCACTGCATGAGTGGTGTCTTCACTACAACTACAGTACAAACTTTGCAGAAGTATGATTAAGGCTTTTTTTCCCCCACTTATGTACTCTGACATAAACTTGTGGGTTTTGCATTCCACCTTTCCAGCACGGTATTTTTAAACCTTAAAACTAATTATTCTTTCTTGTTCATTTTCCTATACTTGTTCGTCTAAATATTCATTCTGTCTTACAGCTACTGTTCAGCCACATAGAACAGATCAGCTTAAACACTGAGATGAACGTTGACCAAGGTTTTGAACAGGCTTTGACATTTCTATTTATTTTATAGCTTGCATGCTTTCTTCTTGCAATACTGGCTGTTGTTAGGACCAAAGATATTTAATATATCCTTAGAAGTTATTTTCTTTAATATTTACAGATCAAAAAGAAATATGAAGGAGAAGACTTGTTCCTACAAGTCTTGTTATCAGGCCTTCAAAGAGAAATGAAAAGGTCCGAGTTCAGTTTCTGTCAAGGAATTAGAAGAGGAAATGATTTTCAAAGAGCTGGTTTAGGACATGGAGTGTTTTCAAATATTGACTCCACACATGGGATGGTTTTTTTGAATGTTCTCATTATTTCCTTCCATATACTCTAAGCTCTTTCATCTTTCCTTTAAGGAAAGCAGATTTTCCCCTTTTAAAGTCTCAGAATTTCATGAGTGAGGTGTTTAAATGCGTCCTTGCCTTCGAGTACCTCATGCTACTCTAAGTCATTAAGACGTGCTATTAACTCGTGGTGAACAAAGCCAGGTTCATTCTTTAGTGCAAAGTAATGTTTCAATGACAAAATAATTCAGTAAAAAAAAATATTGCATAAAAGGACAAGGTATAAATGGCATAATACCATAAATAGCAAACTATTGGATAAAGTCATTGCAGGTTATTGGCATTACGTGTTTGAAGTGAGTGTTTGAGGTGGGGAAAGAAAATAAACAAGAGTGAGTATTGGGCTGATGTTTTAAAAAAAAATAGACATGCACACTCTGTTGTAAACTGACAGGTTTCAGGGGAAGTTACTCACATTATAATCAGGTGTAGAATTAAGTGGAAATGCTTAAAGGTTGAGATGTTGCTGTCAGAGGTGTGGCTGCATCTTCACAAATGTGGTCATATGTAAATGAACTTTTAACTGGTCTCTCTAGGTGCCCTTATATAAGTAAGTGCTTCTGTATAAATTATTGACTACACACTTGGTTTATGAAAGTCAACTCCTTTACAGCTCCTTATGGATAAAAGTCCCAGCAATGTCCATCATATAACCCCTAGCATTTCAATGTTTTCTGTAAACTCTTTGCTCTCCCCATTCCCTCCTGTTTTGGGAATTAGACCTGGCTCTGAAAGAGACTTAGGAATGAAAGACATTTGTATACAGCTGAATATAGCAGTTCATCATGGATCAAATATGTCCTTTTGGCTTCTTCATCCAGCTAGTGTACATACTTATCAGAAACATTTGGCTATTTTAAGTATGTTAAGGAGGGCCTTTAAGGGGAGGTATGCTTTATTGAGAGACAGACTTGTTTTTATGAAAGCTGCCATCCAGGAGTCTCCAAGGGAACGCAAAGCAGCAAAAAACAGAAGGAACCCCTAAAGCACTCATATGGCTTTAAAAACATTTCATGCCATAATGGTGCAAGCAGTTGTTTCTGGAGAGTTAGTAAAGCACTGAGAACTAAGAACAGGGTCTAATAGTGTGCTCTCCACATTATCCCTGGGATAATACAATTAATAATGCAACAACTGCCCTCAGCCACCTGCCTCATACTGTTGGCTTGACTGGACCACTGTTGACTCCCAGGACAGGCGTATTTTGGGGCGTGAAGGCAGACCTTCCCTAATCAGCAATGGACCCTACACCTCCAAACAGTGAAGGAATTCTTCCCAGTGAAGTCCACACAAAGAGAGACTGAAGTGCAAAAGCATAAAGAACTAGTGCAAACAGGTGCTGCATGCTAGTAAGAACAGGATGGAAGATTCTCAGCTCTGTCAGGCCTGCCCATCAGGGTCAATGGCATGGGCTTCCTGCAGATTTCCAGCAACGAGGCTGAGTGTCACAGTATTCATAAGTGATGAGTGAGGTAGCTCTGAGCTGGCACTTAGATAATTATGAATCTTGGCTCATGAAGGACAGAGAGGGCTGCATGCCTGCCTCTTCTGCTCACACTCCTGACTCCTTGTCTGGAGATGTCTCAGGTAGTGCTGGCCTCCTGCCCGAGCACCAATCACCCATAGAAGGGGCAGCTTGCAAATGAAAAGCTCAGCACCAACCTCTCTGTTAATTTATACAAGGGAAATATGATCTGTGAAAACAGCAATTATTTCTACAACACTTTTTGGCTGATGATGAAGTTTGTGAAATGTATGCAAGCCAGGATTTCTTCATCTCTGAGGGTGGATGAAGTCTGTGTTGCAATTTATAAGCTTTGCATAACTGTTCAAACTTTTTTGCCCCATAATCTCCAGGTAAGTAATTTTTATCCTTCTGTTGGTTTTGTAGTAACGTAAAGAGCAATATCTCATCACCCCCATAGGTATCTATTGTAATTAGACAAAAAAGGAACTCACAAATCTGCCTACACATGTGGAAAGTTGAAAACCAAGTATGCTTTATTTCTGTTGCACTTGTTGCTAAATGAAAGTCTTGGGAGTGTGAATTCAAATCCTCTGGCAGAAGAACTGGAATCAGTATGAGCACTATGCAGGGCTTTGACTCAGTCAGTGCCAGTGAGTGTCCTGGTGAACATGGGCCATTAAGCATTGGCAACCTTGGACTAATGAATGAGAGCGGGGCTGGGTCATGCAATGTGCTACGGTCAGTTTTGTGTTGGCATCAGCAGGGCCTACCCAGATATTTTTAAGGATGGGTCAGAGGGACTGGGCAGAGTGGCTTGGGTTTTGCTTAGAGCTAAGAATTAAAGTAACAGGTTTTCTCTGAGACAGAAGGAGGTTGCTGTGGGAGGAGGGGGCAGTGTTAGAAACAGGATCCCAAAACCTCTGTCTTCCACTCAAACTGGGATTTTTGCATACCTGTAACTGGGCTAAGCAAGGGTTGAGTTGGCAGCGGCCTGGAGTGGGCAATGAGATTAGCCACCAAGGTGGCTGCAAGCTGGGACCACCGGCCCTCTTCCCATGAACATCTTTTCCTTGCCTTCTTTCTGCTGGAAAATCCTCTTCAAATATGAATTCCACTACTAATTATCTCCATCATGGTTTGTTGAATTTTTTCATGTATAAAAAACAACATCCCACTTTCTTTTGCTATGTCAACAGGTTAGATAATCATAGATGTGTCTTTCCAAATTGTAAAGCCCTTATCTTTTCACTTTTACCTTTGCACACAGTAGGAATTTCATTTGACACAGAAAAGGTATTGCTAATTCATAGATCCAACAGCTTTTCTTTAAAAATTACCCATACAAATTGCTGTTCTGTTCTAGGTCTCAACATTAATTTTCCCACATGAAACAGTCTACTACAGAAAACCAAAAATGAAATATAAAGTAATTATAAAATTAAGATGATTGCTTTGCACTTAGGACTTACAATATTGTTTTGATCTTTTGTAAGGAAAATGGAGCATGATAAAAATATTTTAACCTTAGCTATAGAAGTGTGCTTTAAATAGCATAGCTGCTTATCTAACACAGTTTGTGTTTTCAATAGAACCTTTCCCTTATAAAGACAAAATTTGTATGCTGACCCAAAGTGATTCAAAACCAAATGAAGAATCTACATGTTCTATTTTACTTATGTCAACAAAATATTTCATTCTTTTGCTACGTGAAGGAAGTTTACTTCTAAAATATTAGTGCCAACACACCGTTCCACAACATTGTACAAAGGACAAATGAAACTTACGGACCACTTTCAAGCTCTGCTCCACTGGATGCTGCACTAGACATTCCAAGTTTTCGTGAAGCAAGAGAATATTCTTTAATTAAGACAAGCAATATCAGACAAGGGCATAATTCTTACTGTCCCAAAGGAAATCCATATCTTTTTTATGATCACAATAACCTTTAGAAGTATTTTCTGAAGTGTCTTGAAGAAAGAAGATCCCTTTGCAGAGGAGTCTCATGGCTGTTTTGCTCCCCTGGAGTAGGTAATCTGAAAAATAGTGAGTTCCCAAGTCTGTGTAAGAGGACACCATGTCCCTTAGCAGGAATGCCTCATGGATCCATGCTCTCTACTAGTGAAACTGTCATTCTGCAGCAGAGAGGCTCCAGTATTAAAGGACAAACAGGTCTGAAAAACTGGTAATTTGTTTCTCCTTTTGAAAGCCAACAGGAAAACTGGTCACATCTTCACTGACCAACAAGTTGTGGTGCAGTGATCCTCAGGCTGATTCTGGTCTGAGCATCCCTGCAGAGCAGCATACGGGGTACCAGCTAAGACCTGGCTCTGGCAGCATCATTTTTAGGAGCTGTACCCCTTCCACTACACCCTGCCCCTCAGCTGCAAAGCTGGGCTGACATCTCCCTGCTGTTGCACTCCCTGGCACCACTGCACCACTGCTCAGCCAAATCACTCTGCACTTGTTATGTCTCTGTTATCTCATTCAGATCATCCTGACATCTTGAAATAACTGGTGTCCAGGTCTAATGACTAGGACACTGGGCCACTCATTGGTGTTATTTGATCTTCTCCAGGAATTTTGGTCTCCAGGGCTTTTGTTTCCTTCCTGGTTTCCAGCTGGCACTTCCAATTAGGAGGATTTTGTGCATGAACTGTCCCTGCTACTTGTCTGAACAGCTTCTAGGGGATATTTCAGTTCAAGCTGCAATCTTGCTAATCTGAATGAATATTCAAATAAGTAAATGAAAATTGTGGCTGAAATCCTTCCTTTTGCGCCCTAAGGGATGTCAGATTTTATTAGTATAAATCATAAAGACAGAAATGTCCTTATTACCAACTGCACTGACAGAGACTTATGAGAATGGACCACTGGAGATAAAGAAGTGACTCTTTCGTGATTTAAAAATAATATCTGAAAAAATTAAACAAAATTTTAACAGGCAGGTAGATTCTTGAAGCTAGTGATGCTGTCAGAATTTTCATTCAATCCTACCATAATTCTTCTGTGTTTCATAAGTAGTTTCCTGAGCGCTAGGTGAAGCAACACTGGTTTCCTCTCAGTTTGTACCTTACAGTTGATTGCAAGCTCCAGTTAAATATTTCCAATGATTGGGGTATGTCTCTTGTTCTTCTTCTTCCTCTTCTAATTTCCTAATCATGCTGCAGTCTTTACTGCTCAGGACACCTGTAATCTTTCTCTTGGTCAACTTTTTGTCATGACACACATGAAGCTTTAGTTATTTTGTGGAAGACTATGATGTTACATCTGAAAACCATGGAACATATAGACAAACACACAGATCACATAATCTCCTGAACATTGTTCCCTCAGGAAGGCAGCTAAACCATTCTCCTTTAAGCCTTTGAATAAAATCACTGTATGCTTCTACACTGTTGCTGGATTGCTCTCGTCTTCATGTTTTGAAAAGGGATTGTGCCATTGCAAAAAAAAATTTTTTTTTTGGACTCACATAATTTTCAAATTACAAAGATATGTACCAGTATCTTTAATAAATGAGTTATTCTTATATTATGGACCCTCTGATGTTACAAACACAGCCTCGTGGGCACTGAGCCACGTAAAACTTGTATGTGATGTGTATACTGGGTACCTGCGTTTTTAATTTCATAAGAAACCATTTGTTTCCATGGAAGGCACTGGCTTAGGAAGCACCCTGAAGTCAGTGACGTTGCTTTCTGCATGGCTGTGCATGGTTCCATTTCCACAAGGGAGGAACTGAAATTAGACCTGTTCACAGAAGACAGGATCCACCTAAAAATGGATGGGAGTTCCCAGTCTCCAAGGGGTTTGGAATGTACATGGAGAGACACATTAGCGTTTTGTGTAGTGTGAATTCTCACCCAGCCCGTTCAACACCCTGGAGGCTGTTCTGGACTGACAGAAGTGAACAGTGTCACCATGCAATGTCCTTCTTACGCTGTATGTCTTAGCAAGGGACATTGAGGAGGGCCACTGGGGTTATCTGTGGAAGGAGACAGCCTTCCCTTCCCCACTGCAGGATTGCCTAGCTCAGCAGATCTCCCACATGATGCCTTCCCCATGTGCGATGGCTTTCCCACGTGCGATGCCTTCTCCACGCTGTTTGTTGCCACTGGCTCCAGGGAGGGGCAGCAGTATCAGCGGCAGGTCAGCTCTGAGATGGCTTCTGTGACCACTGGTCTGCAATTTTCACTTGGGACTGCAGAGAATTACAGCCTTGGAGTTTATTTACTAGAAATTTAAATCAAAGCCAGAGCTAGGTAATTGCTTATGGCAAACTGACTTCTCTGTGTGGTACACCAGCTGTCAGCTACCAGCAGTTGAAATCATAAATACAAAGTGTATATGCACACAGGGTGTGCACATACAATCCACTACTCACAATGGCTATCTTTTCCCTTAGATGGAAATTCACTTGAGAGGGAATTTTGGGACTTTTTTTTTTTTTTTTCAGAATCACAGAATTTTAGGCACTAATCTGTCTGCTTTTTCTTTTTATTTCAGTCTTTGGCCATTGCTTTCTAACACTGGACAAAGAAAGGAATGTAGCAAAAGGGGCTACTCAACACACCAGTAATCAGTCCCTGGATCCATCAACAAGAAGTAACCAAACATGGGGTTTAGTGCCATTTCAGATGCACTTGGGCATCCTGCCTGCCTCTGAGATTTGTCTTAGGCTTTGCATGCAGTCATTTTGGCTGAACCAGTTTCTTGCTGGATCATGTCTGGAGTCTGTGAAGTGTTTACCTTATGTTTTATCCTTATCTGTTAAAGATTGCTTTATTTACAAAGCTATTAGTAAATAATGAAGACTGGATTTGCAAGTAATCTTCACTTGGTTTATGCAAAGCAACAGCCAGATTTTCAGGTATAGAAGAAATTGTCCATCTGTGACAACGGATGGGCACAAGTTGGTTAAACCCGTGAACATCTGTTGTCTGCAAAATTTATACTGTTTGTAGCTGAACATTATAGAGAAGAAAGGATGAAAGTAGGAGGTTGTTTATGAGAGGAATTCTAAACATTTTCCCTTTAACAGATGATGCAGACTAGCCAGTTCTGTGCATTTAAAGCCACAAACAAACTCTCCAGGATCAGCAGGTGTTCCCAGTTTTCAAGCTTTTTCTGTATGACTGAGGAATCTCTTTGAACAGAAGTTCAGTATATTCTCACATGACTCCAGGAGTAGTAATTTTAATGGGAATGCCAAAACCTTTCATTAAAGTCTTAGTAAATTCATTAATGTATAACACCATTATAATTTAAATTATGGCTCTTCATAGCTACGACAAGCTTGAAAATTACTATCATGATCATATAGGGTTTGATACTATCCTTGGACTTCAGAATACTTTATACATAATCTCATAGTTTTTTATCCAGTTCTTGATGTTGTGCAGGTTAGAGGGTTTTGGTTTAGTTGCATTGCTTTTTTTTTTTTCTTTTCTTCACGTTTCTTGATATATTTGGTATTAACTCTTGTGGGTGAGGCTGCTTTACACCATTATTACTTTTCTAACCATGGTAGACTTCCTTACAACACAGCATTTGGCATGAAGAGATCTGAGTTGAGCTACACGCTGAGCGTGTGTGTGTAGCTGTGCTGCAGAGGTTCGCTCTGTTAGCACGTGAATCTCAGAGGGTTTGCAACCAGCATGCACACACGCATTTCTGTCTGGGAAATCTCAGTCAGAAATACTGTCACTGCACCTAATTGGAGACAATCATCTTGATAATTCCCATCAAAGTAATGTGGATTTACTGGAGTGACACAAAATGAAATAGCAGGCTCTTACTATGCAATGCACATTTGTCTCGTTTATTAGCAATAGATAGGGGTAGTCATTTAGGGTGAACCTGGCTTGTTAAATACAATCATAGCATGAAGAAGTGTGGTACCTCCTGTATGAGCTGAGGAAAAGCTGGTTGGCTGCGGCTGTGGTGCTATAAGGACGAGCCATTCCCATACACACCCTGATGAGCCACATCTCAGAGTCCCATCCAGTCATCTCCATCTGCGCTGAGAGGCGATGCACATTGTCCTGCTGCTCTTGCCACGAAACCACACAGCAATGCTGCAAGCAGCAGAGTATTGCACAAGGTGTTCAAACCATCTCAGATTTTAAAAGTTGATGGAAAAGTTAAACAGGGCAACTAATCATCATGTACCCACATTTGCTTATGTCAGCTATATATTTGCTTTTTTTGAGTCTGCCTTCTGGTCTTTGAAGGGGAAAGAGCCACTTCTTACATATGTAACAATTTCAGTTCCAAATTCAACTATAAGTTGCCATATTTCTGCTCAGGATGAAGGAAAAAAAAAATCTCCATTTACTCTCCTGCTTTTTGTACACATCCATTTGTGAGTGATTCACAAATCAGAGGCAGAGTAAATTTATAGACTTGTGAACTCAGCGGTCTGTTAAAGTTTCTTATGACCATTTTGAATAAATCAGATTTTAAATGTGATTAAATAGGTCAAATGAAATATAAACCACAGTACAGTAAAACAGAAATTCTACTTGGCTTCAGTTCTTCTTAGCAGCTATCCTACACAGGTATTGAGCCATGTACACACCTACTCAGCTTCACAAGAAAGTTTCCAAAGCTGTCAGACTCTTCCTTAAAAGGATAGAGCAAAGGAAAAATGCTATAAAAATTATCTTTCATCTTAGTAACTACAGCATTAAAAATACTTGTAAAAAACAATGGAATGTTTTCAGAAATATGATTCAACTTGCAATTTCTAATTACTGTTAAGTGAAAGCTCTACTTGATTAAAAATAATCATTAATGATTTTGTATTTGAGTCTAGCTTTTATTGCATGCCATTCAACTTGTAATTTTCATTGTGCTTGCCTGATATGTACAATCTTTTTTAGCAACAAAGCACCCCCATTTGAGTGGCTGATCTGAATGCCAGTAACATGGGAGTTATAGTCCTATAAAAAAGGTTTAACAAATTGCCCAACTTGATTTTTCTTACACTTTTTTTTTTTTTAAATTGTTTTACTGACTTAGTTTGTGGGGCAATAACTCAAATAATTACTTAAAGCACTGAGTAACAAAGGTTAGCTTTTGCACGGCAGTTCCATGCAGTCCTGAGTGGCTGTATGAGCGTCCCACAGGTGTGAGCCACACAAGAGTGGGAGCCACAGGAGATGCACAGGTGGGCAGGCAACTGGAGCTGAGCTCTGGGTATCTCTCTGCTGTCGTTTACAGCTATAAGCTGGTAACAAGAAAGGAGAGAGTCTGGCCAGAATGGCACACAGGACACTGTTTCAGGGCAGAACCAGCACAGTGGCAGCAACAAAATTTCATGGCAATATAAATTTCATATGGTATTTTTGCCTTGTCTGGTTGTTTGTATCGCTTGATCTGTCATGGTGCCCTGTCTAGACACAGAGTATTGAAGGAGTAATTCATATATGTGACACAGTTTCAGGAAAGAGCAGTGCTACAATTAATGGGTTTGGGGCATTCTTAATTGTAGCTTCAGGACACAGAGCAACAAATATTTTGTCATTTTGTGCCAACTTTTCCATGGCTGAAAGTGCTATGTAAGTGGAAAACAAAGGCATGGAATTTTGACTTAGAAGGACTCAGCTTAAATAAGGAAATGTTTGCGCCTGTGACTACTACTTGGAAGGGAAGAAAACATGAAAGAATGAGTAACAGTGATAAAGTAATTATAGCATAAATGCAATATTTTAGTACTGGATAAGAGCCAGGAAAAGTAATGACAAAAGCACAGCCTTCTCCATTTCCAAAGCAGTCAGCAGGAATTTGTTTGCAATTTCCTTCTTAGGGCACTTCCACAAGAGATGTTGACAGTAAGACTGTTATATTTTTTACACTGTCACAACGTGCGCTCTCAATGTGGAACATATAACATGTCTATGCTGGGGAAGACACTTGGATTTCCATTTATGCAGCTTATGATTTCTTCTGAGTTTGCATATGCTTGCATGAGAAACAGATGCTGAGATGCAATAATAATTAATTTGAGAGGAATAACATGAGGTTTACTTTCATGCCTGGGCCTGGGTTTTTGAGGGGAAAGTATAGCTAAAAGGTGTAATTCCCTTCTCAAGTCCAACCCCCCAAGAACCTGCCAGATCAAGCTTCCTTGCCATGTGGCTGCAAATGAATCCCAGAAAAAAGCTTCAGGTTAAATGGCCCATCTGACTTCACCTACCAAATCTGGGAGCATGGAGAGAATCCAAGTGTTGTAATACACCTGCACGTTCATTGGCAGCCTCAGTCTTTCTGAACACATAGTGTGGGGACATAAGTTGGCAGATTGTTACATAAAATGGGATGTGGTCCCTGCATTTGATTGGGCAGGGAGGCAGGCTTGCTCCTGTGCTGGGGTCTGTCTCCTTAACAGGCACAACAGGGAAAGAAATAATAAACCAGAGTAAGCCTCCCCACCTTGAAAGAGAGAAATGTAGTGCTACTATATAAAACTCAAAAGTCTTATCACTATACCAAATTCCCCCGGAGAATTCTACTTGAGTGTGTTTGAGAGAGTAGCCAATATAGAAGAGCTTCTTCAGCTCAGTTTTGTGAACAATAAAACTCTTTTTGTGGTCTTCTGCTTTCTCATGCTATTGAAAGAAGTAATGCAGTCTAGCAAAAACAATGCTGAAAAAAATAAATTGCTTTTTTACGGTGAGATATTTGTAGCACATAAGCAGTCATCAAGAGTTGGAAGGTGAGATTTAAAAAAAAAAAAAAAAGCCAGAAAGTCATAACAAGTTATCTAGGGCTGCCATACAATCTCTCTTCACTGGGCATATCCCTTGTGTCTGCTGCCTTCTTTCCTTCTAGCACAGTTTGGTAGATGTTATCTCCCTCTGCAGCATTGAAAACCTCACCCAAAACTGCAGCTGCAAGTGTGTATCTCCAGGGAGAGCAAGTGTAGGGGCAGTGGGCTGTGCATCAGCAGGGTGCCAACAGGGAGCTGGGGGCTAACAAGTAAGGTTGGGTATCTGGGTGTGTAACAAACCCAATCACTCCTACAGGGGAGTTTTGGAGAGGGAGGGGCAGAAAGGAACTGTGCAATCGTGTCACAGTACGTGTAATTTTGTTTAGCGTGACTTGATCAAGATGATACTTCTTTTTAAATAGTGCTCTGGGGTGGAAAGATTTGGAGTGAAGGAGTGTCTGGGCAGAAGGAAGAGATGAGAATGGAGTGGGGATTAATGTTAAGATGTTGTTCACAACTTCTTCCTGTGCTGTAGGAAGTCTGGGATGGGATGAGGAGGAGCTGCCAGTAAACTTTACTCTTCCCTTTTTTTTCCCCATTTTTGTTTACTGTCTTTTCTCTCCGAAATATGGATTCCCTCTTTAGTCTGTGATCCAAAGACCTGGGTTGGTTCCTGGTGTTTTGCCTAGAGCCTCAAATTAAGTCACATGCTGAGTGAATAATTGCCTAGAATTAGAATCCAAAAGGTGCCTTAATCATGCATTCAGATATAACCCATGCAGTCATTTCACCAGTGGTATGCCATATGAGACACAATGGCTGGAAGTCATATTCCTGATTTTGCATTATACCAAGCAGATAAGGGAGCTGACAGCTCCAAGCAATCCCAGGCAGGTTTGGGATCTGGTTTCTGGTTCCTGTAACTTCCTGCATAGCACAAAATGCAGGAGGCCAGACAAACAGAACCTGCATTCCTGGCCCAGCACTTGGAAGAATCTCCTGAATGGGACAGAAGGTGCAGGGATGAGGAGTGGTGGGGTTGCAGGTATGTGAACATGAAGCATTTGGAATCAAGTGGAGACAGGTCCTATCCTGCCTGTGGACATGACTCAGTACTGAACCAGGAGCCACCCAAACCACTGATGCTGACACTGGTGTTTCCTGTCAGGGGTGCTGCAGTCACAGATACAAGCAGGGCACTGCTGATTTCGAGTACTGACACTGCAGAAACCAAACACTCTTCTTTCCAAATATACTTTATTTTCTTAACTATTTTTCTTAACTATTATTATTAATAATATTTGCTATTGTTTGGGTAAAACATTCATTTCCATATTTCAAATATGGAACAGTGCTCAGAGAACCTGGGGACCTGAGTCCCAGTGGGGAGCTAGGGAGTTTGGAGGGTGACCATCTAAGTACCTGGTGTGAGGTGGGAGCGCTGTTGCAGGGCAGGTTGTGTACCTGTCTCCGGGGCTCTACAACAATTACTCATACTAGTGTGCAGTGGGGGCAGAGAAGAACTGTAACTAAAGCTTGTACTGAAATCTGGTTTTGCCTTCATATAAAACTTAAAATGGGGTAATTGTTTGCAACATACCAGTTCACAAAGTTGTGATGGGAGCTGTCAAGTAGCATTGAAGAGTGTTTCCACTACACATGTACGTGCAAAGCGGCAAAAGTTTTCCTCATGCAGGGATATCTTTCGTGGAAACTTTGAAGGAAACAATTTCTGCCAGGATTACCTCACAGAGTTTTACCTTACACATGTATTTCTTTTGGATGATTCATCTTGTTTCCTTTCAGTATGTGAATCCACAGGAGTTTATAGCTTTATGCACTCTAACTCAGTAGATTAATCTCAGTGGACCAGCTGAGTAATGAATTTTTGCAATGCAGGCAAAAATTATATAGCAAAGTTCATGTAGTGCTGTGCAGACTTACAGTTCAAGTAGCTCAAATTCAAATACTACTGCACTGCACAGTTAATAGCATCAAGTTCTTCCTCTTTTTCTTTTCCTGCAATTACCCTGCATATATAAGAGTTTTTCTCATACAGACCTCCCACAGCCCTCTAAAGCATCTCTGGTGCTTTCAATAGTCCCTGGGATAACCCTCTCAGCTAGATTTAGGGAGAGGGGCCAACAGAGAAGCGTACACTTGAGTGAATAATCTCTGAGGCCTCTGCAAAATCACCTGACACCCCCTGAGGCTGAATATTTCCTCCGCTGGGATTTTAAAAAAAGCCTGAGGCTGTGTTTCTTTAAGCAGTTGAGCTGCTTTAACAGACTTCTGCCTCTGAAAGAGGTGCTTTTATCACCCATCCCCTTCATTTGTGGCTGGCCCTCCCTAAATTTACTTGGCTCATTACCAAAGAAGATACCCACCCATTTTCTTTTTCCTAATTATTTTTCCTCTGGGCTAACAAGGTCTGTACGCTGACGGAGCTGGAATACGGCACCAGGGGTGGGATGGGTGGTGAGGAGCAGAGCGGAGGAGGTACAAATGAATTTCTTGGGAGGGACAACCCAGGAAGCAGATCAGCCTCTGTGGTGGGATTGCACCCCTCTGGTGCCGTTTGAGGCACAAACTGTTTGATCTGAAGGAATATCCACTTTCCTAGCACTGATGCAGGCTCTTGGCTGACTCCAGGGTGAGTCAGCCATGGACCTTAACTGATCAGTCAATTTAATACCACAGAAAAGATGAGCAGCTTTTTTTCCCAGCCTTTATCTCCTGAGCCAACTAGCTGTGAGGCTGGAGAAGAACCAGGACCAAGCAACCAGGCCCAATGCTGTCTCCATGAAGGGTGAAAAAACACCTCACCTTGTAGCTTTCCCCAGTCTTGCTTCTGAAGGGAAACCTATAACAGACATTTAAAAGATGAGCCTAAAAACTGAAACCTAATTCTTCAGACTCAAGAAACTACAAACTCATTTTAAGGATTTCACACAGTAATGAAATTTGTGCCCCACACACTTCAGGTGCTCTCACCACATTGCTACTCCCCTTGTCAGCTGGCCCTGCTGCCCCATGTGGATCAAATAAGGGCTTGATCAAGGGCTGAAGGATGAAATTTGCTTTAGAGCAGCTGTTCTCACCCAGGCTTCCCTTTGCTGAGGGCTAGAGAGGAGTCTGCAGAATTGCGGTCTTTCTCTTGTCAGCAGATTGCCTGATATATTGGGAGCGGTGCCTTTTCAACACAGTTTATCTCTCTGTGTGTAATTAATTATGCAATGTTCAAAGAAGAACCTTGAATGATGCAGAAAGCTGACTCTGTGTATGAGAGTGGTTCTAATTGCAGAACAGATGTGTGGTTGAGATTGGGGAGCCAGCTCCAAACACAACCTTTCTGGGCAGTTGGCAAGGGGGGGTACCCTGTTAGCATGGCTAGGTCAGGACCTTCATGGGTACAGATATTCTTGTTTGTCACCAACTTAAGAGGAAAATAATTTTATTTTTTATTTCCTAATGTGAAGAACACACTAGGTTGTGGGTGGAGCTGTGGTTGGATCCTGGGCTTGCTGCTATCAGCTGTGCAGCATTAGGCTGTAACTGGGTGCAATTTTCTGAAGACATTTTTCCAGGTGCAAATCCAGCCTAAAGGCAGATGTGTACGTGACTCTTCTCCAGCACACAACTATGGGGGGAAGGTTAAATTCTGCAGCCAGAAACAAGAGGTCTCTAAACCATGCATCATGTTTAGAGCAGAGTGATACCAGCTATCATTTTAAATGCTGGTGATGCAACAAAAAGGTTTTGTCTATGTTTGATTGTAGGAATAACAAGTGTGTACAACTCTTCATAAGCTTCTCTTGTTGACAGCATTTCATTATCAAACACAGGCAGACAAACATTGTGAGTCAACATCTTTCACCTTCTTTCTCATCCATCTCACAAATTAGAAGTCAGTTAAAAAGAGTTTATTAAAAAGTACCACTGGTTTCTTATCTCAACCGTTTTCTGATTACACTTTGACCTACACCGCTTTCCTAAATGAGCATGATGATTGCCACTTGGAGAGCTGAGATTTTAAAGAGAAGAAATAACCTATTTTCAAGAAAAACAGCCAGCTTGACTGGCTTCTACCTTATAAATAGTCTAGCAGGTCTCAGAGAACTTCTCTCTACCATCATCTTACCCCAATGCTATGTGTCTGGGCTCCACACAATTACAACTCTTCATCCCAACAGTGGTGACAGTGTGGCTTAATGTCCCATGTTCAAGGAAACCCAGCCACCTGAGTTCTTTCCCACATGTTCTCAGGTGGGAGAGAACCAAGAGCATAAGTTAAACAGGAGGGAAATGCCTGATTATAGGGGAACAGTCCCTAAAAGGCAGAAATTATGCTAGGATTAAGCCAGAGATGAAGTGTTCAGGGAAGAGCTGGCATGGAGGGAACTGGTTAGAGAGCTCTGTAATTTTATTATTGCCTTTGCCCTCTAGGGGCCATAATTACACACACTGGGAGTGGCACAGTCTGCCCGTGCCAGTGTGGTGCTGAATCCCAGCAGCACATGGTATGGTGCTGAGCTACCATATCATCCCAAAGCTCTTCTAATTCAAGAGGTCTGTCCAAGCAGGGGGCACCAGGAAGCCCCAGGGTGCTCCCTGCTGCCCCATAGGTGCTCCCAAGGCCAGAGGTAATTTCCCTGCTGGGCTCAGAGTGTGTCTTAGGGAAGGTACTGAGCAGGTGCCAGCACCTGGGCTGTGCTTGGTCTCAGCCTGCCTCTGAAATGACATTTTGGATGTCCCAGGCTGCTGCAGCTGGTGCAGGTGCTGCGAGGGAACCTGCAGGCTGCAGTGCTCTGTGCTGAACGTGCCCCAGCCCTGAGCTCTTCAAAGTGCAGCAAGGACCAGAAGGAGACAACTGCCCCAGCAGAGGCTGCTCTGGGGCATGTCAGTCTCCTCTCATCCTGCCTGTTGCTGCCAGAGGGGAGGCACGTGCCATGGCTGTGAGGTTAAGGCAGGAGCAGCTGCAGTGACGTGTAGTGCTGTAACAGAGGGGTGACCCATGTGAGAGGACACAGTAGCAGAAACCTCTCTGTCCTGGCACTACCCTGGCTGAACCACTGCCTGTCCTCTGGCCCTGCCACAACATGTGGGACCACATAGTGTGGGCACCCCTTGCAGAGGGGGGTAGCACAGCTGCCACCCTGGATGGAGGGATGGCAAGAAGGACTGCTTCTTGGGGCCCTTTGGCTGCTGGAGCGTCAGGGAGCAATGCCAGTGCCAGGGGTAGCAGGTGTGTCATGTCCTCATTCCTGCTGAGGCCTCAAAAGAGCCCTGTGGAGCTGAGTGGAGCGAGGATGATGGGGGCATCAGGTGGGGTGAGGATGGGCGTTGTGTCCGATGTGGTCTCTTCAGCCTCGCTCTCCACGTCCTCCAAGCTCTCACTGACAGAGGGGATGATCTGCACCACCTTCTCCTGGAAGTGCACTTGCTTGCGAGGGACTGGCATGGCTGCTGGTTGGGCAGGAGTTACCGGGGCTGAGCTCCTGTCCTTGCTGCCCTTCAGGATGCTCTTCATGTGGCCCAGAAGTGAGCAGTGCTGCTCCCTCTGGGTCCCGTGGAAGGTGTAGATCTGCTCAGTGTCACCAACGATGGTTGGGGCTGCCATGGTGGCTGAAGGGTCCATGTACTGGCCCACCTGGGGATGCGTCTCTTTGTGTCCTGGGCTCTTCCTCCTCTTGCTCAGCAGGAAGTAGGCCAGGGCAGTGAGCACCAGCATGGACCCTGGGGAGAAGGCCACGTAGGCTGAGGGCTGTGGCAAGTGGGAAGAGCTCGCCAAGCAGTGCTTGCTCTGGCTAGCTCACTACCATCTGCCACTTGTCCAGCACCCCACACATCCCCACCCTCACTGGCCCTTGACAGTCCATGCTCCTCTTCTATCTGCACTGTCCCCCACCCAAGCTTCTCACCAGGAATGGTGATGTGCCAGACGAGGATGGGATGCAGGAAGCAAGCCACTGACAGCAGTGTGTACCCCAGGAATTTCTGGAAGCTCCCCGGGCGTCTAGCTCGCTTCCAGCAGGCCTGTGCCAGGGATTCAGGCTTGTGACTGGGGAGAGAAAGAGAGGTCCCTGTGGGATGAGGCACCAAGCACATGGCAAGAATTTGGACCTAACTGTCACCCACCTAGATGTGCAGATCCTCACTCTGGTTTTCCAGAAGACTGGTGTGTTGGTCAGGAAATGTAAGCCAAGCCATGAGTCTGGGGCTGCATCTGCCAGAGGCCAGCATCTCAGGCAATCTCTCAGTGTGTTTGCCCACTTTGTCACTAATCAAATGTCTATTATCTGAAGTAAGTTGTTGCCTCTGAGTAGCTGGAGTAAGATGTTGCCTCTAAGATATGAGGGCTTTTGAGTTTATGCTAGAAGAGAGTGGCAGTGCTCAGCCTCTGAAAAGTACATAAGGATTTTGTACATTTTAATTTTAATTTCTGCACTGTCTCTGGAAGAGAGCTGAAGCTCATCCTGGGGATCTGGCTCTTTCCTCAACCCAGGTACTTGTCCCTACGTACTGCGTTAAGTGGATGCTGGAGGGCAGAGTTTGTTGTGCTGATGCTCAGCAAACTGAGGCACAAGCCTGGTTTAAAACGTGGGTTCAAATGGTGCTGGACATGGCCCCACTTACCTCACCCCTACCTGAGTACACTTGCCATGGCTTTAGGGAAAGGACCTTTGGTCTGGCATTTGCAGCTCCCCAAGGTCTGGTGTTGCCTGTACGAGGCAAGTTGCCTTAGGTGGTCCCACCAAGGCTGGAGAAGAGTGGACAGGGTCTACTCACGTGAAGCACATCTCCAAGAACAAACTGATGAAGAAGAAGCCTTCACAGACAGTGACTGCAACCCCTGAAAAACTGAAAGGTGGAGCTGTCAGGGGGACAGGGCTGGGCTTGAGTATACTGTATACATGGCAGAAGGGACACAGAGAGCCAGAATTTACTATCCAGTTCACAAGTCTCTGTGCTGAGGTCCAAACATCCTCTGCTCAGCTAGTTTGTGGAGGAGAGCTCATAGCCCTGCTGTTCCCGGGTAGTCAACTTGCAGCCAGTGTCACCTCTGGCCTGCCTGAATCTGCAGTAGCATGTCTTTCTCTACCAGAAATAGCTTATTTTTCTGAAACCTCAATATGGAGACCTGAAATCCCCAAAGCCTTGGACACTGTTCCTGCTGTTGCTGCAGTCTGGTCTGGTGCCATATATGGTGGAGGGGTTGACCGTGTTACCCTCTGCCAGCTCTGAATTCAAGGGCAATAATACTCACAGCAGATAGAAAGCCAGGCTTTTGAACTGTCCTCTCTGCAGAGTTTCTACGCCCACACCGATCAGCACTAGAAAGAGAAGGTAGGAAAGATGCTGACTGCAGGGTTAGTTCCCAATTCCCTAATGCCCTACCAGCTCCCATGATCAATGCCCTTGTTCCCCCAGAGGCTTAGCAAGGCTGCTTCTCCCATGTAGCGCAGCACGTTAGGAATGGCAGCATCAGTGATTCATGCTGACACACCAGCCCACGGGAGCCAGAGCTCTCTGACACACAGCCCTGAAACCCATCCCAGCAGCACCACTATTATGGCAGCCTTGCCACTGCGTGGGCTGGGGAAAGGTGCTCTGGGGATACCAGCTGGCCTTGCACTGCTGGGGCAAGTGAGCAGTGGTGTCCTGTGACCCTTTCACCCTCTATGTGCCACCACATCACTGCTGCCACAGGGCCCACTGCCCCATCCATCTCTGCCCACGTCCCCCTGGTGCCTGCCAGCCTCACTCCCCTGCCCTCCCTGCTTGCCCAGGCCTGCTTCACCCAACACAGGGCTGCAGGACAGCAGCAGGACATGGGAACTGTGCCAGCTGCCTTCACAAAGGGCTGTAGCCATAGCATCAAGATCCTTTGCTAGCCAAACAGAAAAACATATAATGGGAGCAGGCAGATTAAAAGCAGGGAATGAACATTCTCTCAGTGCCCCAGCCAGTACAGCACACTAGGGAGTCAGTTTAAGGGGGATTAAGGGTATTAATGAGGATTGGTCAATAGCTTCAGGGGATGGAACATTTCCTTCAACATCCTTCACTTTCCTTCAAGACTATTTCTAAAGTGGAGCATAAACATAGTGCCTCACACTAGCTGCAGTCACAGTGCACAAGTGTCAGCAGCACAGAGATGAATAGAGCCCAGATTTTATGGCCAGAGCATCACGCTGGACAATCACTGCACTCCTGTCTGCATTTGATGCCTCCACACCTCACTGAGCAGTCCCTATCCATTCACTGGTGCTCAGAAAGTTCACCACTGATCCTGTTCAATGCTCACTGCCCAAGGTTTGAGGTGCAGGTTGGATCTGTTTCCCTGAGTTGTGGTTTGCCCCATCTGGAAAAGGATACCAGGCTCCCAAACAAGGATGCACGTCACTGTCCATCAAGACTGCAGGGTGGGTCAACACCAAGGGTCAGCCCTCCCACTGGGGCTAAACAAAGTCCCTCTGCATTTTCCCTGTGCACCCCTGTCAGCCAAGAGAACACATGGGGCCCATGTGCCACCTTCCTCCACAGCCTTTCCAGCCTGGACCAGAGCACAGAGAAATCAGTGTCTTCAGAGGGCTGTGAAGCTGCATGAGCTGTGTAATCCTACACACAAAGTATTGTCCCTACTATCTTGTGACTGAGAACTGTTCTTTATAATCTTCCCTACAAATGTGGAGTTCATTCATTCGTTCATTTATTCCCTGTGGATGAATGCAGAATTCAACAGCTTGGCTGTTACGCTCAAGCCTCTGCTCTGGATGGGGAGGTTTCCTCATTTTGCACGGCTTCTGCTTTATCCACAAAGCTGTTTGGATGAAGAATCTGCAAGAAGAAAAGGGCTGTTTCCGAGGTGTTTATTTGGACTAGTCATTGCCCTGATTTGGATTTTGTCCAAACCATGTGGCTAAAGGCACATGATTAGGAATTAAATGGTTGAAAGCATGAGAATTAAGAAGTAAGCAGGAACTCCTTCCTAGATGTAAATATCACAAGGCCTAAAATTGCTGAACTAGAGAGATGCTTCAATACTCTAGATAATCGCAGGGCTATTTGATTTTGCTTACTTGCCATAAGACAAGTTAGACATTTTCTCATACAGAAGAAACCCTTTTGATACACTCTGAGATCCTGGGAGAAGCAGAGATCTATATTATGTGCATAACCTCTATTTACTAGCAGCATATCGAGCTGGCCAGGCCTTCTCAGAATCAATTAGTGAGGCTGATGCACTCTCCCTTTCATAGTTTTTTTCAAACAAAACCCAGGGGAGTATCTTCAGTGTGGTTTCCATTTCATGCAAAAACCTCACACACTTCATCAGGCACTGAATACTGCATCAAGCTGATTTCTTACTCCATTGAGACATATAGAGGAATAAAATGCAGGCACATCTCCTTCTTCAATGGCCTTTTTGGAAAGTCAGGTGATACTGGGAATGCACCAAAGGTACGGAAAAGCACAGAGATTGGTAGTACAGCTGTCCTATTCTCTGTGATGCTCAGCAGAGAGAAACTGCACTGCTCATTTAAAGGAAAACTAGAGAGAGAGGTGCAGATTATGCAAAATGATGAAAACAAGTAGGAGAGAGAGATTATATTCCACCAACACACTTCCACATTGTAAGTTACTTTCAGTTTTGTTGTTCCAGCTTTAGTTTTCTCATGGCAACAAACTCACATTTTATCCCAGGAAGGTCTCTATGAGTTTCCTGGGAGCTTTAAGTGAGAATATGACCAGCATGGTGCTCATATGAGCCCAAGGGGGATGGAGATGGAGAAACGAAGAGATTTGCATTTGCTGATTAAAGCTGTGTCCCAACTCCCACTGTTGCAGTCTCATCATGATGTGCACTTATCTACTAGGACTTTGTACAAACTCAAATCACTGCTTGTTATCAGTATCAGTCATTTGGAGCACATTCCAGGGCCTTCATCATCCCAGCTGGTCTTTGTGTGTCCTTGGGGACCTGTGTCCTCTTCAGCTGACCTGTGTGCTTTTTACTTTGCCCCTGACAAGAGCAAAGTGTCTCTTTTATGGCTGTCTGCAAATGATAAAGGAAACGCGAAGGTAGGAGGGCCTGCTGTGACTTCCCCACAGTGTCTGATGATGAAATCCCTGGGGGTCTGAAACAGGAACCACAGGCATCACCTCAAGTCACCTCTCACCAGGAACCTCTGGTTCACATCTCCAGCCTTTAGACAAATCAGGCACCTTGATCTCTGCTGTACTGATGGGGAAACTGAGGCAGAGAGTGTTGTCTGTCCTGTCCCGTAACAGTGAGTCAGCAACAGTGCCAGTCATCCCCTGAGACCTCTGCTTTAGTTTCTTCCCTAATCCCATCTAGAGATCCTCCATGTTAGAAGGTTGTTCAGTCCTTCTGGGTGAGATGCTGTGTCTTGACACCTGGCTCAAAACACCTGCATGTCACCTGAAATCAAGTGCTCGGGTGTGTCACCAAAGCAGCCCCTGAGCGTGGGTGAGAGGATGCAACTAGCCAGGTGAGTGAATTTATGATGTTTGTACTGCAGCTATAACCTGAACTGCTCAGAGCCTGCTCCCCAACAGGTTACTAGAAAGGCAGAGCAATGCTTTTGCAGTAACTGTGCCGTGATGGCTGGGACAGAACCTCTCCATCCTGACTGGCATAGGACATTTCACTGTGCAAAGCGCAAGGAGCTCCTCCATCTTCACATGCCACAGAGCAGCCTGGCAGTCTTTCACCACCATGAGTATTCTGCTTTTCAATCTCATTCACACCTTGACTGTTCCCATGTCTGTTTTAGAAGAATATAGTTTAGTTTTCTTTTCTATTTGTGCTTTATCTTGCCCTCTGACATACTGAGTGCTGGCTCTTCCTTTCTGATGTCTCACTGTGCCTCCCACAGTGTTTGGAAAGAGCCTGACCAGGCACTGGCACTCAGCATGCTCCCTCCCTGGGTCCCAAAACAAAAGTGAGCAAGTGTCCTTGTCCCCTTCATAGGATGGGGCAGCGGCTGCACCTGGCCAAAGGCAGGGAGGAAGCTTGGGGGTCCCCACACCTACTCAGTGCCTTTCAGTGACAAAGAAAAAGAGAATTTCCTCTTACCTGCTGCAGTGGAGATGCCCAGCAATCGGCAGGTGTACTCCAGGGCACTCCAAAACACCTTGTGCTGCATGGTGAAGCGATGAAGACTGCAGTACAGCCAGGCAGAAACTCCTCTTCAGAGCCCCCACCTCATGTGTAGCCCAGCAGCTCCCAGAAACAGGCAGAGCCTCCTGCTCCCTGGACCAAATGACCTTCCCGAAAGAAAGGACTGTGTGTGCAGGACTGGCCACCTCCACGGGGCCTCCCAGGGGAGGGTGGTCAGAGAGTGAGCTGCCACCACAGGGAACCGGTCAGCACTGCTTCCTGCTGCTCCCGTGGGGGCTGTGGAGACCTGGCCTTTTCCTGCTTGCTTGCCGCTTGCTCCTTGCTGGCCCGGGGTGATTAATGATTGGTAAGGCAGGGGTGCGGCTTTGGGAGCGTTTGTACCCCGGGTGCATGGGTGCATGGCCTTCCCTGCTCCTGAGCAGGAGGCTCTAGAAGCCCAAGCTGATTAAATGAATGTGAAGTCATTAGTGCTGTGCAGCTCCCGGCAGGTTAACCATTTATGAGGATGACAATATTTGTTCTTGGCAAGAGAGCAGCACATTTCTGGCAAGTCACAAGGGGCACCCCAGCCTCATTGTTCCCTGCAGCTCAGACCCCTGCCACGGCTTCTGCTCACTGTCCAGGTTCTTCCATGCTCCAGACTAGTATGGCTTGGGAAGTGTCTGATGTGCAACCACAGGAACAAGGAGATCAGATTTATTCAGAGGGGTCCTACAGACTCAGGCCAATCATAGCAAGGGAGATGTGTATTTCTTTGCTTGGGAACCCCAGAGAAATGCAGTTTTGTGTTGTAGCTGTCAGAGCCATTTGAGCAGCACCAGGGTCTCACAAGTGTTCTAACATGTGGAATGGGCTGCACAGGTACTCTGACCTCTTTGCCTTGGATTTGGTAGACAGCTTGGGTGTCCTTGGCTTGTCTCTGCAGGACACACTGCCTCAGGAGAGGGACAGCCCTAGGTATGTCAGAAGGACAAGACAAGAAAGCATTGGCTTGCTCAGGACCCCAGCCCCACACTCCTGCATGCTTGAACAGGGTGCATCTCACTGAAGGTCACCATTGATCCCCACCTCCTGCTGCTCAGGGAAGAGGTGGTGTGGGCAACAGCATCTGGTCATGGTAGTCCCAGCAGGAGGGGCATGTGAGCACACCACAGTCCCAGCAAGGACATCTGGTGCCACAAGGCTGCAGGTTCATAGGTCAGTGAGCTCACCTTGTGCTGCAGCTGCTGTCTGGCGAGTTGCTGAAGCCCCGGCCCCTCACTGCGCTTGCTGTGAAGTTGGCAGTGGTGCAGGCAAGGGGCTGGGTGAATCACACTCAGCTCATGCACACACAGCCCTGCAAGGAGGCAACAACCAGCTGAACCTGTCCCCTGTGATCCCTTCTCACCTGCCTGGTGAACAATGGTGAACCTGGACAGTATATGTTGTACTGACTCGTCCCGGGGGTAGAGATGACTTGGTCCAAGGTCACAGTGACAGCTTCTCTTCCACAGGATCTCAGTCTGTATTTCGGACTGGGATTCTCCCAGGGCAGCCAAATGCCTCAACTTATGAAATGGGTCCATAATTCCTGTAAATAACTGCTGATAGTGTTTTTTTGAACACTCACAAGATCGTGGGTAGAGGGATTTTCCAGCAGGCAATGCTGACAAGGGTTGGGGGCAGTGTACATTTTTCCTGAAATGTGAAAAATGGAAAAACCCACTGGAGAAGGGGTTCCAGAGTATCCCAAGGGCAATGCTGAATGGCACAAACCAAAAACATGTCTTCGCTTTGCAGCACTGGCACTGCCTTTGGGTGTTTACATATCCTCTTGTTCTCCTGCACCATCTCGGGTGTTTGAAGGAACTACCCTTTTCCATAACTGGTGACTCAGTGGTGTGTCAAAACTTCCTTTTCAAGAGCGACACAAAATGGAGAACAGAGGCAGCCACCAGGGAAGGTCACATGAAGGGTGAGGAAAAGCCCAGCTGAGGCACCCTGCTGCCCTGCCCGCTGTGCCTGGGCACTGCCTGGGTCATCCTCATGCCCTCTCACAGCACACTGACACAGGTTCCAGGGGCACCCTCTGCCTCTAGAAATCACCAAACCAGCATAAGAGCCCTGAGGTTATGCAAACAGTCTGGATGCTTTTTTTCCTTGCTGACATGTGTTTTTTTTTAACATTGATGCACTGAATTTAAGGTGTCTCTTTGTAAACATGAAAACTAGAAAACTACTTAAAAAGCAAATAGATGGAAGGAAGACATAAGAGTCTTTCAGAATCACTTAGAGCCATGATCTTAGGCTTGATGAAAAGCAGAAAACACCACAGTGCAACCCCGAGCTGTCAGCACCCACCCTTCAGCAGCACCCATCACTGCTCAAGGCAGTAAGCTGCTGCCTCCTCTGGTGCTGGGGGTCCCCTTAGCCAACATGGGCATTGCAGCATGCTGGGCTGTTACTCTGGAGCTCTTATTAAACTCCACTGAGCTCTCACTCAGAAAGTAAATTACTTTGTCTGAGTGCCCTTGACAGCAATGTTTCCTTTCTGGAAAGCAACATACCTCGGGGGCTTAAATAAATGTAAATTTATGGGTGCTGGTGGTGGTAATGGTGGAGGGACATAATCTGTTTGGAAAAGGCAGATTAATACATTAACAATTTAAACCTTCCATCTCCTTCCCATGTTCCTTCAGCTATTGCCCAACCTCCATCCTCTGAGTGGGCTATATTAGCCTTCCTGAAGGTCCTTGTTCCCCACATGGGGAAACCCTTAGCCTGGGGTAACATAAGGTCTTCACCCACTGCTTCTCTTTGCACTAGGTCTTTCGCTTACTCCAGTGCCCAGGAGGGCAGCATGGAGTGAGCTGGACAGGTATCTTCAGACTTGATTTGTACCGACACTCATTTAGTCACTCCTTCCTTCCATTTAGGATTTTTGTGTCTAATGCTCCTACAAAGCAACCTCACATGAACTTGATTTTTCTTGGTAGAAGAGTCCTTTCTCATTCTGCCTCTGTTCAAGTGGGGAGATGATACCCTCAAGGAAGCTATGAGCCATTTTAGTCTTTTGGTGAGGTTTTTAGGAACGAGCTATGCAGTTAGAAGAGGACTGAGAACTTCTGATCTTAGAGGGGTTTAATAGCCTGTAACCAACATTACAAAACCTATGCACCAGCACAGGCTGTTTTAGGACACATAATAGCAGTGGTCTCCACTGCTCATTAAGCCATTTCTCTTGCACAGAGGCTTGCCATTTGCACTTTGGCTGCCAGCCAGGATTCACATTTACAGGCTGTGTCCCGTGATATATGGGTTGATTTGAGAGGACTTTATTTCAGTACTAGGGTTTCATGGTGGTGGTAGTCTTTACCTTCATCTCTTCCTCCTTACACTCTGCTCAAGTCATTTTTGCTGTGGCACAACTATTGTGGCCATTCTTCTGTGACCAAGGCCACAGTGCAGCACCTGTGCTGAGTGGCTGCCCTTGCAAGACTGTGGGGGAGCAGCACACACACCTCATGTTTGTCTCCAAAAAATGGTGATGGTGCAAGAGCACTGCAGAGAGTGGAGATGCCCATGATGGGGCGTAGGGTGCCACAAGCCATACTCTGGAAGAAACCTATGGAAACATGCTTGACTTAGCTTGCCCAGTGTATAAAAACAGTTCCCAAACTGCCTTGTACAACGTTTTGGAAATCTGGTTTTGCTCTTTCCCTCCATCCTCTCTCCATGTCCTCAACTATAACCACCATGTCTGGCAGCCTTGCTTGGCAGCCTTGCTTGGCAGCCTTGCTTGGCAGCTTTGGTCCCCTCTCTGAGCAGAGGCAGCAGAGGTCCTTCCACCAATATGTCCATCTGAGACAGACTGACACCAACACCCTGCCTTGCCCACTGAAGGACAGGGAGCCATCAGGCAGCTGCCCAGAGCCTTTGCAGTGGTGCCATGTGCTGCCTCCCTGTGCCCTCCTTCCACCAGGTCACCTGCCATGGAGATGAAATGGATTGTCACTGCATCCAGCTGATGGTAGATGGACCCAGCTGACTGGAAGCACCAATGACCTGCAACTCTGCATTCACTGGGTGCAAACAACTCCTTGCAGTCCGGAGATTTGCTCTGCCTTGTATCCCCAGAAGTCCGTAGCTTTCCAAACCACTCTAAATTAACTGAGAGCATCTGAGGCAAGCTTGGCAGACCTCCTTCCTCTCCTGGGGCAGGGAAAAACACAGCAGTAGGGTGCCTGAAGCCAAATAAGCAGAAGAGCTAAAGAGAAAATCTTAAGTGTGCCCCCTCTTCCTATATTATAACCACAAATTCATGCTCTCTGGAGTTTCCAAACCTGGGGCAGCACTACAAGCCGTGCTGGGGATGCCCGGCAGGGGACAGCAGGACCCCACCACTACACAGACAGTCCGGCTGCTCCCTGCGAAAGGCAGGCTGTAGCCAGCCCTCTGCAAGGTGGGGATGAAAGGGCACTGTTAAGTTTTACTGCTTTAACAAGAAAAGCATGATAGACACCACATGGATCTGAAGGGGCCAGGGAGAGCCCAGAGCTGCAGCAAAAACAAATCAATAACCATCCTCTTTCGCTTTATGCTCTGAGATCAAAGGGATCAACATGCTGCTGAACACTCATCTGCTCCTCTGGGAATTTCCCACTACACCAGGGATGCTAAGGTTCAGCAGTACGCTGCCCCAGTTGCCCCACATCAGACTAGCCAGCCCCAGAGGGTTTTGGTGCACAGCCCCAGTGCTGGAGGCTAAACCAGCAGAGAGGGGCTGATAAAGAGCCTTTGTGCTCACCTCAGCCTCTCCTAGGGACACTCTCACTGACAGCAGGAAGGAGAGACACAGGGTTTATCCTGGGGCCAGGCCTGGCATTTTCACAGTCTGTGCCTTGTGCCTGGCAATGGCTGGGAGGTGAGCTCTCATCCAGGCATATGGTGTTAATAAAACTCATGACACTGTGGTGTGGGACAATGTGGGGGTGATGTCAGAGGAAGGGGCTGAGATTGGTGCCTCTGTGGCAAAGGCAATCGATGCAAATGGATGTAGGAAGGCATCTGATATACTTGTGGGGATCTCACAAACCTCTACAGCACCTCTATCTCCTCCAGTGGATGAGGGCCAAGGGTCTGAGTAGACTGTGCCTCTGACTTGTTGATGATTCCTGCTTTCCCTGTGAAACCTGCAAACCTCCTCACCTCATTCCCAGGCTAACTCCTCTCGCTCAGGAAGGTAAACTCCCAGCATGTCAGCATAAACTTCCCTTCTCTTATTTGGTCACCTGTTTGACACCAACCTTAGAGGGTTCCCAAAAACTAGACTAACATTGGCTCCCTGTGGAAGCATGTGTGAGGGGCTCCTGGCTGGCCATCCCCCAGGTCTCGACTCTGCTCAGCACAGCTAGGATCAATCCCCAACCCAGGGTCACTCTGCTCTCCAAGACAGAGTAGGATGGGCACTGTGTGCTGACCTTGTGGCATTTTACACAGTATTTGGGCACAGAGAGGTGTGATCAGAATGTATGCATGTGTATGCATGTGTATGTATGTATGCAATGAAAACCCATAAGCTGTAATAACAAGAATGATCAAAATTGCATATATTTATTGTGCATTTGATCTTCAGTTCAATAGCAGGGCTCCCAGAGACTGGTGTACAGCTCCCAGAAACTTGTGATTACGCAAGACTCTAACCACAAGTCTAAGCCCCAAGACAACGAATGCCTTCGATCTCACCACTTCTCATCTGCTGTGCAGTTTCTTTGCTGACAGCAGAGTCTGAGTGGTTAGAAGGACTGAGGCAGGAGTGGGGCTGGGAGCTACAAAGCACCATGGAGACAGCAGAGGCCTGACAGGGACAGGGGTGCTCCCCCAAACTAGCGAGGGGGAGGGGATGCCAGCCAGTGGGAGGTATGAACTTTCTGTCCAGGGAGCTGTCAGGGAGCTCATCAGGGATGTGCCTGGTGCACCAAGTGGCGGGTTGCTCCAGGTTGCAGGTAGAAGCCCTCTCCAGTGGGACTGTCTCTCCTGCACTGTGGGGCAACACAGCAAAGGAGCTGGTTGTCAGCTCCACTGAGAGGGAGCGGGGTGAAGGGGGAGTCTCAGTGTGATGGGTTACTGTGGTATGCCCAGGGCAAAGGAAGTGCACAGCTCAGTGCTGGGCTTGGTAGTGGGGACTTGCAGGCCTTGTCCATCTTCCTTAGGAATCTCTGGTCTTTGTGAGACTGATCTTGGCTCTCAGGTGGATGACAGAAGACCTTGACTTCTGTGTAAAGAGGGAAGGGAAATATAAAGGGAGCTACGTGTGTGGCCTTGGGGCATGGCTACACCCTGCACAAGTCCCTGCTTGTCCTCTATATGCTTTCTGTCCCTCAGTTCCCATTCTTTCTTGCAGGAGTATGGGCTTGGACAGATTCCCTTGCTGTAAACTGCTCCCCTATGATGACTGTGGGAACTCCAAAAAGGTTCAAAGATGAACCGACATGTCACACAGAACATGTGGCCCACACATACAGAAACCCACTAGCATGGATCAGTCAGCTGCAGAACCTGTGAGACACTCATCATGCTGAAATTGGCATCAGTGCCTCTCAGTGGACTGTTACACTAAAAACAGGTCCTTCTCCATTTTCCATAGAGTCTGCACATCTGGGCTGAAGTCTGAAACACTCCCCAAGTTTGATGTGACAAAGCTGTCCTAGCAGGTGTGTATGTTGGTTAGTATTGTCTAAGAGGCGGCTAGAAGTGATCAGTAATTCACATATGGGCATAAGGCTGTGTGGGGGAGCCCAGCTGGCCCTGGGCTCTCTGTAAGCTAGGATACTGAAGATGGAACTTTACACCTGGCAGAG
>JAYRBT010000178.1:18504849-18567230 GCA_036023395.1 Myiotriccus ornatus | reverse complement strand
TTTGCTAGTAATAAATGTTCATGTTATTTTCCTAAATCCAGTCTCTTTTGTCTGCATAAACCTTCTCTCAACTAATAATAATTGTGTGGGGGGTGTAGAAGCAAATTAACCCAGGGCAAAACCATGACAGTCTGTGACCCAGTTTCCACAAAGGTGTACAAGGACTGTTGCTTCAAACTGCTGTGAGGTGGTTCAGTGTAGCCATGTGAGAAAAGATGTTGGACTGCATCAGACTGAGTGCCAAAAACTGTTACTGTCACTCATCAACTGTGATCTCCGTAACTATAGGTACAGTGCAATAGACATAACCACGTGGCAAAGGCTTGTCAGTGATGGAAACCTGTCAGATGCACCACTGAGCAGAAACTGCTTGAAGAACCCATGTACCTAACTCGGGCTCTATTTGGCTATCCCAACAAGAGGGTTGTGTCTTTAGGAAGTAGTATGCTGCCTCAGGTGTGCCAAGAAGAGAATAGGTAAGTTTTCCTTGCAAGAAAATGCTTGTGGTTGAAACCTAGAAGGCTGCAGGATAGCATTTAGCATCCATGCAGGGAACTACTTCAAGTGTCTTTTGTTGTGTTAATTGACTGATATCCAAGTATGTTTTCTCACTGCGCTTTTGAGGAGTGGCCTAGCCAGATGCAAAACACTCTTTCTAGATGGAGCAGCTGTGTGTACTAGCTGGGTTTGCTTGGCTTTCAGTCCCAGGGAAAGGGGAATCCGAGTGCTCAGCTGTTCCTAAAAAAATTGCTGGTGAGGAACACAAACTAACAGACACAGCAGGGATTTTGCAGCAGACAATTAAGGAGCTGAGATATTTTCCCCCAGCAAAGCTCAGCACCTGTGTGTTTCCCACACAGCCTGCAGGCAATGGGCTCTGTACAGGGGCTGGGTTTGAGCCCTTCTGGAACTGCCCTCCCTCCACCTTGGGCAGCGCCTGCAGGGCAGAGGGGCAGTGGGCAGTCAGACCTTGCAGCCTGGGCAGAGTTTGGGCTGTAAGGGCGAAGAAGGGCTGCGTGCACCCAGGGCTGCCAGAGAGTGAGTTACTGCAGAGGTTAGGTTTACTGACCGTAAAATTAATGAACAGAAATAAAGACATGTTTTTTCTATAAGATCTCTGCAGGTTAAACAAGAACCCATCCCACCTTGGCCCATCCTGCAACACTGTCTTGTTCCTCCAACAAAGAGTGGAACATCAGAATGATGCTCCTGATGGCAGAAGAGGGTAAAAAAGTATGTGATACCCAGTTGTGAAGGCTGATTTCATTTACTGCTGAAAAATTGGCAGCCTGCCTTTATAGTCTTGTATCCCCTGGGGATCAGAAATGCCAGTTTATGCAGTTGTATAAGTACCCACTGGCTTCATCAGGCTGGAGCTCTTGGTGCAGTTTATCATGTTTAGCTGAGGGAGAGCAGGGTGAGGTGATGTTACCCAGACCCCTGTTGTTTTGGGAATCACACAGTGATCCAGGCAGCTCCCTGTGCTTAAATGAAGCTCTTGGTAGCAGACTGGTTATAGCAAACACTCAGTGCCCTGGCAGCACTTCTGAAAGCCAAACTCAGAGTGAATGACAAAGTGTTTTTCCATTCCTTAGAAAGTACAAACTGCTTTCCTTTTTGCTTCCCCACCATTCACTGCATGTGGGGGATTTGTTTATGTTAGGCTGTGTTAAAAAAAAAAATCAATGTGATATCTCAGAGCTGGGCAGATTAGTTCAGAGGAAGATTTACTTGAGTGCAAATCAAAGGCTTAGTTTTCTTGGACAGTTCTTCAGTGTCTTGAATCTAAATCCATCATGCTATCCCTGCAGCACTCAAATATTTCAAAAGAATTTGGAAACTTTGCTGTCCACTGCAGTTTGTAACCAGACTGGAAGCACTGGGTTTATTGTTGTCTTTTTTTTCTGTTCTTGGGGCTCCTGCTCTTTTATCTACTGTGGTTTTGTTATGTGTAGTATTGGAGAGCTCTAAAGCCCAAAGGAAGGCTCTACAAATAAAAGCTACAACACAAATCCAGGACATGCACTCCCAGTTCTGTGTAAACAGATTCTAAGCTGAGCATGTGTAACTGATGTGCCCAGGGCCATACTTAACTAACCTCTTACTGCCCAGAAGCAAGAAAATATTCCCATTATTGCTATACTTGTCTAGTTTTCCTAAGTGTTCCAGGCAGGAACCCTTTGATTTAAATGCATTGAATGTGTCCATCTCCTTGTATTCCTTGTTTCTGGTGTTAATTTATTTCCTGCATTGCACTCTCAGGTTTTGTTGTCTTGCAGGTACCAGCCTACCTGGAGTGCTCTGCTGCCATGTGTGTATCAGGCACATTAGGAAGTTGCTGGGAACAACAAACTCTCTCATGCTCAACGATTTTTTGATGTAATAGGAATGACACTGAGCATACCACACACCTTGTGGGTACCTCTGTGCAGGGAGGTCTTTAGAAGTGGCTAACACTTTCATTCCCAGCTTTTGCCTCTAAAATACAAGTATACAAAGAATATGGATCTCAGTGTATTGATAGCTGGAGATGGGCAGTCGAAGAAATGTTGGCAGAGCTCTGAGATTCAGCAGAACAACATTGTGGGTCTGGGTTATTTAGAAAGTTGGGCAGGATCAGGTCTGGGTGTTGACAGATAGTTTATGGTTTGTGTATAGCAGCTTGGCTTTCTGGACTGGTTCTTGTTGTCTCATGTGATCTGGAGGCATTCCTAGTGAGAAATTGACTCCTGGCTCCTCTGTTGCATCCACAGGGCAAGCTGGAGACTCTCTGCTTTTTCCAGCAGTTGCGAGCACTTTTCAGTTGAACATGTGTGCAAGTAAAATGATTTTAAAAAAAATAACCAAATAGATGTCAGCTGCTGATGCAGCTCTTTAGTCTGAGTGAAAAAGAAAGCAGTGTGGCCCTGAGGCTGAGCTCCGCATCTGGCTGTGTCAGGCTGCAGGAACACTGAATGCAAGGGGTTGGCCTGGAGGAGATGGGGAATTCAGACTCTGAGCCAAAGACACTGGGATCACAGGGAAGGATGGAAAACCAGGTGCAGGAGCAATGTCCATGGTATGATTCCAGCAAAAGGGCAGAAAGCTTAAGAGATAAAAGGTTAATTGGCTAGAGCTTGGGGTGTTGTTTGGTATGTGTCTTGTAAATTTGGGAACTAGCACCTCTAATGAAGCCTCTTCCTTTGGGGTTTAAATGCTGGGTTCAAATAGCAGTCAGGACAAGTTTTGTTTCCCATGTCGCATCAAGCTGGAAATGGCAAGATATCTGACCCAAATGGCAGCTTGCACTGTCAGGTGCAGAAGGCGGAGAATTGCCAGCCAATTCTTTCCTGGGCTCTTCCTTTAATTTCTTCAAGTTGTTAGTGTGTAAAGTTTGTTTCAGTCATTTTTGCTCTGGGCCTCTATGGACCAGCTTCTCTGCCTTTTGGTTTAGGGAGCACCAAAGCAGAACTCAAGGGACAAGCCTTTTTGTACAGAAGCTTTCTCCTGCAGATTTTGTGCAGCTGTGGGCTGTTGTGAACACTCCCAATTTCTTAAATTCTTTATTCTGTCCATATTTCTGGCTCAGGCACCATAACTGAGAGGTGGGTAGAATTTTGGTGTGTGGCTGTTTTGGTTTGGTTTGGGTGGTTTTTTTGGTTTGGTGTTTTTTGTTTTTGTTTTCTGCTATAGATTCTGTCTCAGTGCTAACACTAGTAAGGTTCCATTTCCATGTTGGCATGAGACTGTGGTAATCAGTGCTTGCCTTTGCCTCAAAAGAAAAATAATTAGTGTACTTCCAGTGCTAATAAAAGATGTTTCCCACAAAGGTGAACTCATGAGCAGTTTTTAAGATACCTTTCTCTACTACAATGGGATGGCCCATGGATTTAATGTCTTCTAAAATCTGCTGCTGCATTTGTTATCAGTTGCACTTGAGCATATTTGGGGGAGACACTCTGTTTCTGTATTCAAAACCATGAGGAAGTTCTCCCACTGATTTCCTTTTTCTATGGTACAAGTCTGTCCTGGTGAAGTTGATGGTAATTCTGACTAGTGTGAGCAAGATAAAATCAGTTCATTTCTGCTCAGATCACATTCTTTTTGACAACTTTCTGGAAAGCCTAGATAAATAATAAAAATAATTACATTAATATAAATAATAAAAATAATAATAAAAAATTTCTTTTCATAAGAAACCTAGATAAACAAGAAACCTCTGCTATTGAAGGCGTTGTCCACTTTGCCAAAGTTTTCTGGAAGCAAGTTAGCTTTGGACAAGAGGCATATCTGAGCTATTCAGTTTTTTTACCAGTGTTATTGAGCAAGGTGAAAATGTTGCCTGTGGCAGAAGGAGCAGATTCCTTTGATTCTACCCATAATTTGCTGATGGGTTCTCTGGGGGACATGGACAGTTATTGTGACCCCATGCCCATTGCAATTTCTCAGATATTGTCACTGACGTAATACTATGTCAATTCTTTTTTTAATTTTTCAGGGTCTGCTCCTTTTCCATGATATCTGTGGGTGAGAAGTTCAGAGCCCTGGACTCTGCCTTTCATGCTATCTTTCAGATCCATTTTATCCTCGGCTCGGATCTTGTTGGCATAGTTCTCTGTGCCCAAGCATTAAGGTTTTTTAACCTGGTCCAGATGAATCCTTTGTTTTAGTGACGTCTGCCTTATTTGGATAGGCCCTGCTATTCCAGTCTGATGTAAACTCTTCCAAGAATTTACTTCCAGGCTAAGATCTGTTTGAAGAAAAATAATTTTCCTGTGTAACATTTCTTTGAATTCTTGTAGAGATATAGTGCTTTGTATATGGCCTAAGTCACTTGTAAAAGCCCCAGTGAACAGTTGTAGTGCTGGGGTTGACTTGCCTGCACTGCTGGTTCCAGCCACCCTGTGAATTTACCTAACCTCTGCTTTCCTCCTGGGTTTTCAGCTGGTTTCCTAATCAGCCTATGGCTTAGCATAATCTTTCATGTTACTTTGGACCAATTTTTGACTTTTGATGTTAAGCACTGTCCAACACTTTCTAAGCATGCTGAATTTTTGATGGAATTATAGAGCTTGAACAAGTCATGCTGTTTTGACATTGCCTTTTGAATGCTATGCTAACTATTTGTTTTCTTAGTGCTTCATCCAATTCCCTTCCAGATGTTTTCTCAGAGTTTGTCCCCTAGGAGGTGCTCTGAGATAATTTCCCACTGATTAACTGGCAAGTCTGTTTTCTGTGTTTGCTCCTTAAATCCTTGTTTAAGCTACAGCAGGACGATGTGCTAGTTTTCTTTTTTACTATAATATAAAACTTGTCAGTTGAAACACTCTCACTATGAAGGAGGATCTCTTCAGCTAGTTATTCTGTAATCAAAGCTTGGAAAGGAGAAAAAAAAGGAAAAAAGCTTTTTGGAAAGAAAGGAAGTTGCAGCCTGAACCTGCTAAAACAAAGGAGTGTATAATGCATTGCTTAAACTGTAAATCCCAGCAAATATCCTTTCAGAATTTGCTCTGGGATTGATGCTTGGCAGCAAATCATGGCTGAAGACAGGGATATTTTTGGCCCAGTTAGGATTTCCCTTCATTTTATAGCCAAGTGCAAAACCACCATCCAGCTGTATTGCTAGATATAGCACTGACCTTTTTACCTTATTGGACCACAGTTTGATTCTTAATTGAAACTGCACTATAATTATACCCTATGTCCCAATGGACACTTGTCTGTCTCATAAAACCAACACAATAGATTGGAACAATCTGTTCTCAAGTGATACAGAGCAAGCTCTGAGGAACTGCTGCCTCTCATCTCTGCTGGTGGTGGTGACTCCTCCAGGACCGCATGGCTAAAGCTGCAATCGAAGAAGGTGTACACACGGGTCTAAGAGGGTGGTGAGGTTGTAGCTCCTCCTTTTGGATTTGGCTCCTCCTTTTAACAGACCCTCCAAAACATTCCCATGAAGCAGAAGTAAAACACCCAGGTCATTGGAAAAAACTTCTGAGTTCTCACAGCAAGAGGAAGGTGCATCTGTGCTCCTTCACATCTACTGTGACATTAGCACAGGTCTGGAGAGCAGTGTGCATGGATCGTGCCAGTAAAGCTTGACAATGGCTTTATGACTGGAGTATATGTCCTGTATTTCAACACTGTTACAGGAAAAGCACCAGCTCCACTGACTTCTCAGAATCACAGAATCAGTCAGGCTGGAAGGGACCACACTGAGTCATCTGGTCCAACCTCCCTCCTCAAGCAGAGTCATCCTAGAGCCCATTGCACAGGATTGTGTTCAGACAGTTCTTGAATATCTCCAGTGAGGGAGACTCCACAGCTCTTCTGGACACTTGTTCCAGTGACAGTCATCTGCACAGTGAAGAAGTTCTTCCTCCCTCACAAAGGCATCCTGAAGGACAGAAGGAGGCTGTCATATGTTTGGCTAAATTCCTGATTTGGGCAATTAGAGTATCAGGAGCATGAGAACATAAATGTCCTGCTTGATTTAACATGTTTACTTTTGTTTCCTGTAGTTTTTATGCTTTCCTGGTTGAAATAAAATGCAATTTACACCAAAAAGTTCAGTGAATTTTGTGCTAAGGAATATAGTGATATTTATATGGAGGATCACTTGCATGTTGCACCTTAATGCTCTGCCTAGGAAGAGGGATGAAGAGTTTTGTAACACTGGTTGTGGACCCTGCCAGCAGGGAGTGGGAGGGACTTGGCTCTTGGAATTTGAAGGTCAGCTGTGAGTAGGATACTGTTTTCTACCTAAGTGAGTAAAACTTAGCTCCTCTATGCAGCTGAAATATCTGCAAAACAATGATACAGAAAACAAATGCTGTAGTAGCAAGCCAATTCTGCAGTAATTATTTGGCATATGATGCATGCAAAAACTCAGTGCAATGATTTCTTCCTGAACTCTGTCCAAACTACCTTTTAATGGTCTTAAGTAAAGGGAAATCTGTCACTTTTTCCTGGACTACTCCTTGGTCTAGGAGCCATTTTTTCCAGTCAATCTCCATTTCCTTTCTTTTGGTCAGATTCATACAATTATACCTTCTCTGGCCTTTCTGATTCCTCCTCTTTGCTTTATACATGCACATGAGAGCTATACAGTCTGTACCTTTAGAAAAGTTGCCTGTCCCAGGAGGACTTTGCCAATGCTGAAGATAGATTATCCGTCATGATAAAAATGCCTGATGGAGACAAAGTGAAGTGTGGAGTCTCGAGGACTTGCCTGAAAAGTTGGGTAAGTGGTTGCATATGAGGCTGGTTAATCACTGTCACAGTCTTGTGTGTTGAGTGTGCAAGACGAGGGTTGTGTGGTGACTTGGGGCTGTCTAAAGGGGATAGGCAGAGCTGATAAGATGCTGTTACAAGATCAGTGTGGCTAAATGGCAAATGTTGGTTAAATCCTAGAAAGGCAGTGTAAAGACTCTAAATCATGTCCTCAAATATGTGTCTGCACTCAGGATGGCCTGGGGTTGACAGACGCTGGTAGATGTGGACCAACAGTGTTATTCTGGGGAAGTGTGAAGGAGCTATGATGGCCCCACTTCAAGTGGGTACCAAAACCCTGTAGCACCTGGGCCTTGATTTCTCAGCATTGTGATCTTTAGCTCTGTGCCTTGTGGTTTTATCTGTAAATTGGGGGTAATGCCACCCTAACTTCACAGGATCTTACTAAATTTTGTGTTTGTGGGGTGCTGGGACTGAGTAGTGTTGAACAGAATACATTAAGGTAGGTGAAAGCAATAGCATTGTGCAGACAGCAGGACTTAAGAGCCCATGCTGAGCCATCAATGGGGGAAAAAATTGTGAGGAACTGCTAAATGAGTTCTGCTTTCCCTGTGGCTCATGTTTTGTGGAGCAATAGTCCATGACCTGTATTTTTAGCACTGACTACACTGGAAACTTTTGTCTGCTGTTATAGAGGGTGATTTTTGGCTTTTTGTGTTCATTTTAGCTCAAGTGGGCTGGATATATAAGTGCTGTGTGATGAATCATGTAAGGAAGATGCTGGGGAGTTGGGAGATGCAGCTGATGTTCTCTGCACACTGACTGTTCTGGCCATTTTTCCTCTTCAGCTGGGCTGCAGTGAGTCAAACTAGCTGGGTGAATGTAGGGACAAAGTGACCGAAAGTAAATCACTAAAGAAATTTTAAGCCCAGAACTATGGATGTTATCTCCATCCAGTGAACTTGTGGAGTCTGATGGTAAACTGCTGTTTTGTCCATTGATGGAAATAATTTCCCTGATAAACTATTTGCAATTATCTGTTAATTGTCTTCCTCCAGCTCATGTCATGCCATCTGGAAATCACCAAAGCCTGGCTATTAACAACTGGCTTCTCAGCTCAGCAGGAAGACTGGGCTCCTGATTTGCTAATCAGAGTATCAGGCAGTCGCTGCTGCTGCTGTCTGGGCCTGCGGTGTGAAATACAGCAAGCTTATGGCTGAGGGCAAGTTTACTGTGTGGGGCACTCCACATCTACCCTCCTGGCTGTGAAGACACCTAAAGTAAGCAGTGAGTTGGTTCCTCCCCATCCCAGACAAGACCGTTTCTGCTTGGGATTGTCCAAGGATCTTGGAGAATGCACCACTCTGCTCCCACAGCAGGCTGATACTGAACTCCCCTTTGTGAAGTTTGAAAGGTACAGGTAAAGCTTTCTGATCCAGAGAATTAATTATCTTGATTTTTTTGTCTCTACAGGGAAGAGAAGGGAGTTCAGAGTTTTCAGGAAAGAAAACCCTGCAACAAACAATGGCAGAATCACTTGCAAGCTTACTATTTTTTCCTGGAAGTTCCATGTGAGAGCAAGCAAATGAAAAATGTGAACTTTCTAAGACAAGGTGTTTGTAAGCTGTGCATTCCCAAGCAAAGCAAGGATGACTTCTGAATGTGAGTGATGTGAATGCCTTGTTGGATGAGCCACAAACTTCTGCTACAAAAGAATTTGTCAGGAGACCACACCAGATAAACTTCAGGCACAGATCATCTATTTGGAGGGAAAGGACTCAAAATTCAGGACTTTTGGTGGGAAAGAGTCAAAATTGTAACAGGGTAGTGACTGCTTTTCCAGTGCAACCACTCTACAACATAACTGACTGGAAGAAATAATCCCCTCTGTCTTGTTCACTGCATTGGGTAGAGGCACCAAATGCTGACCAATGTTTAGGACAAGTTACACAAAAAATCCCTTTCCTCTAAATTGACATCATGTCAGTGGTTTCCTTCAAGGACACTCAGGTGATGTTGAAGACCATAGGAACAAGAAAACATCACATTAAAAAAATCTTTATCACTTTTTTAGGTATGGAGCCTGGCATTCTTCCTTTGTCAGAAGCATTGTGTTTCACTGACAGATTTATACAATTTGATTTTTTGTTCAATTTTAAGAAACCTACTTGGTTTCAAAGATGGTGTGTATTGTAACCTGAAGATGAGGAATAAATCTGCTTTGCTCCTGACTAATATGTGCATTTGCAAAGAGCAAGGAACACTGTTAACCTGGCACCTCTGCTAAAAGGAGTTAGGCATATTGAGCTCAGATTTAAATTAAAAAATAATTGCTAAAAAAAAAAAACCACAGATGTTGCTTTCTTTATTTTCCTTCTGAATTTTGAGTAAGTTTGTCTGGGACAAATCTTCTCGCTTTTTATAATTCACCAAAATGGCTGGAAACGTGGAACAGAAGTTCTGTCTGTGACCAGAATCCAGACCGGTGTTCAGCACCCACAACCACATCCACAATAGCACGATGGTCCCAGTTTGCACTGATGCAAACCCACCTCATCTTTCCCCTTGGAGTGTCCTTGCTGCTTGGCAGCCCCTGTGCTGCAACTGCCTGGTGGGGTAGGAGCTGTTCTGGTACTTTCATGTATTTTCTTTGAGTGAGTAGTGAGGTAAAAAACAAAATCCAAGATTCCCTGCTTCCTTTTCTTAGCACTTGCTCAGGATAAAAAGTCTTGCATTTTGTAGAGGTAGACTGGAAATCACAAGACTTCTCAAATTTGGCTTATGCTTCAGGTTTTTGAAGAATAGCTTTTATCAGTCTTCCCGAGAGCGTACTTCTAAACAAATAAATGTTTTTCCGCTGATGTTTACAATCAGAAGGGGCAGCCAGAAAATTTGAAAGCAGTGAAAATTAAACTGGTCAGTAGGTATCTTTGCCAACAGGGAAGTAGAAGAAAAAATAAACAGCATCTGTTATGGAAATATATTTTATTTGAAAGGCATTGTCCAGTCCAGACTCTCAAAGACTATTAGCATCAATGTTGAGGACGCTTGGCTTATATCTTTGATTTATGTTTCAACTTGTTCACGTGCATCTAAAAATGGCCAGTTTAACAAACAAAGCCTTATTCATAGCTATATAGGTTCATATTGCAGTTTTGTGTACAAATAATTACATTGTGTATCTTGATATTATCATTGTTCATGTTTGCTGATAGTTGCTGTTTGCCAACAATTAGTGTATTTCTGGGGACTTAAGTGCAGGCAGTTGCTTTCTCTGTAATCACATTTGATTCAGTGAAGCATTTAGATTCCGATTTTGACCATATGAGACCACTGACTCCAGGGGTCTGCCTTAAACTTTAACTTTGAATAAGTCTGTGTGATTTACTGGATCATGGCCTAATCAGGAAGAGGACTCCAGGACAAGCAGTCTTGAATAATTAATATATCCTTTGGAGATTAAAAAAATGAAGTGTGAATCAGTTCAGTAGGATTTTTGGGGCTGTAGCTCAGTGATACTGGTGCCCACAGCTGTCTGAGATAAGATGTGCAGCTCCTGCAGGATTAGCTCTGCATACCAATGTTTCCTGGTCAGGCAGTCTGTCATAGGTAGGGATGTGAGAACTTCTTTTCAGACTTGAAGATCCATGAGAAGCAGGTGCATGAGATCCAGAAAGATCCATGAGAACAAGGAGGGAGGCACTAAACGCAGTGAATGGTGTCAGTCTGGTAAAACCAGAGCAGGCTTCTGTTTAGATATTCTGTTCACAGTTCAGCCCAGTGGCACTCAGCACGTGCAGTCACAACTTGTGATTCAAACAGGCATTTGCATTGTTATGAGTGCCACTTACCTTCAAAGTGCCTTGCAAACACTATTAGCTCACAAGATCTTTGAGGTACAAGAAGCTTGTTTTTACAGACTGAGTTTGGTTTTCTTTGCATGGTTCAGGAATGGGGAGATCCCTTTAGTCCTGATGCAATGAAGGTGGGACCATTTTGTGTTATTTTGTGTTATTTTTTTTCCTTTTGTTTTATTTGGAAAAAACTTACTTTACTGGAAAGTTTAGGTCTCATCACTGCTAAGTCACGAGTCCCTGTTTCATGTCCTTCATGTTGTGTGAGGTAAAATCCCTTTTCACATCAGTCAAAGTATAAGATGTTCTATCTTTTAAATCTTGTTTTGGGGGTTGTGTGTAGCTTATTATTCCCTTCTGGAGCCCAAAGCTGCCCTGTTAGATTGTGCTAACCTCAGCAAGGAAGACCAACCATGATGTTGCTTGAGCAACAGATAGAGATACCCTCCAAAGAGGGGTGGCTTTTAGTCACTGGGTAAGACCTGGCCATGACCCCTTGGGTTGCTTATTGAAATGGTATCAATTCGGGAGCTCATTAAAGGTCTGTGGATGACAGGGCACTTGCAGCACTGATGTAAGGCATGTCTCCCTCCCTGCTAGTTTCCCTACAGAAAACATCTTCAGAGGCAGTGCTCTGCACAGTGGAGGAGGCAGCTGGTGAACCAGGACAGGCTCCCTTGTGCTCAAGGGGTCTTAAGCAAACTGTGGTGCCTCCAGCCAGAGCTCCCATCAGCCAGTGAACAGGGGAAGTGAATCCTGTGTGACTGTGGTGCCAAAAGGAGATAGTAAATCCTTCAGAAAGGGGATAACTCTGGTTAAGAAGTAAACACAGAAAGACATTTCCTACCTTATTATATGCATGTCATACCTTATCAGAGTTTACTTGAAAAGCAACAGGCATCTGTTCAAAGAACCCCCTTCCCCGGTCTGTTGAATTTCCATCACTCCAGTCAGTGTACTCTGCCTTCCTGCTTATAGGAGAGGAAAAGGACAGATTTGGAATCTCTCCTCTTTTTCAATTGCTTCTTGTAAATGCAGTGTTGGACCTTGTCAGGGGGGAGGAGGATAGTTCTGGGAGTACAGCAACCCATCAGAAAATCCTGTCAACTTTCCACCAAAACTCATCATGTTTCCCCATCTGCCTGTAGGAGGGCCTGGCAGACAGGTAACCAGGATGATTCCCAGCTCAAAGGTCATAACACTAGCAAATAGGAATTTTGAAATTAATCAGAGCATCTTGGTTTATGACTCAACCGTGGACTTCAAATGCATGCAAAAATCATAAAACCCTCCCTTTGTTGCTGGCAACAATTGCTCAGCTTCTTTAGAAATGTCTCTGCTTATTTATCTACTGTGTCTTGGATGAGAATTTTGCTTATCACCTTGCCTTACATGGTGTGCAAGCAGAACAGCTGCCTTGTAAGGAAAGAGCTGTTATTTTTGCCCTTCTAAGGAAGGACATGGGGGACATTTAAGTGCATCTTTGTCTTGTGGCTGAACACTCAAGAAAGTGATTAGGCACTGAATTGGGAGCTTAACTGCCATTGCAAAGCAATACATGCCTGTGTGTGGTACCCTAACTGGCTTAATAAGATGGTTGAATTAATTTTGTAAACCTGAGCTCCTTGGGCTATTGTTGATTGTGTGTGGCAGTGTTAATCAAGTGTGTTATATAGAATAATTTTCACTGAGGTTTTACATCTGTGCTATGTAAGGAGAATATTTGGGTAGCATTAATTACAGTTTAAGCTCAGTTTGTTCTCATGTGTGCCATAAACTGATCAGACATGTTCATCAACTATCCATTACTCCTAATGCATCCCTGTAAATGCAAGGAGTTTTTCATAACTCTGAAAGGTAGTTAATTTGGTAACAGCCTAGTTACCAAATTCACATAATTTACCCTATTTTTGCATGATTCTCTGTCATGCTGAGCTGTGGACAGTATGGGGGGAGAAGCTGCTTCAGCAGGCCAATCTGCAGAATGGCCATTAGTTACTGAAGAAGGGCAGATATGAGCTAAAATATATATATTTTTTTATATATAAAGGGGGAGGTGTATAACTAAAAGTTTTTGAATGGTCTCCTTGTCATCTCCTTGTCATATCCAGGAGTATTATAGGAATCTCTCCTACTGACCAGCAATTGAAGATCATTCTGTAGAGTCAAAAGTGAGATACTGACAGCCTTGACTACAACAGGTTTATTGGACTAGCCATATAACAACACACTGGAAATTCCTTTCAACGAGAACAACATTCTGTGGTCGAGGTCATATTGCTGACAGAATATTTGGAGCTCTTGGTCAGTTGGGAAATGATTAAAATTTTTAAAGGTATTTTTTTGTGTTGGTTACTCACAAATGAAATACAGATGTAAAGCTGCTTGAGCTATAAATCTGGCCTCAATCATTCTTAACATTTCAACATCATACTGTGCAAAATGGCCTCCACTTAAGTCATTTCCAAATGACTGAACTTCACATTTTTCTTCTGTTATTGTCATCAACCTCACCAGATGTCATAATCAAGGAAGAGCCACTAATGAGAAGCTGCTGGTAAATTTGGCATGTCTCAGTCACTTCCATGTGAATACCTGGAGAACAGACTGAGCATCTGCAACAGCCAGTGTGAATCAAAAACAAAACTAAGAATGAGAGTATGGATGTGAGCTGTTCTTTGAGACTACTCTGTATAATCAAAACAAATATCCCTGTCAGTGTATACAAAGCAACAACATGACTCATAAACAAGGTAAACCTTTCCAGTCTTGTGGTTCCACTAATTACACTCTACAACTGGACCAGGAAACATAGCTGCCTTCTGCACCTAACTGAGCATAGGGAGAAGGAACTATTTTGTAGCCAACACAAGTCTATTATTTTAAGGTACTATTCGTACAGCTCAGGTCCACCGTTGGCTGATAGACAGTTACAAATATCTTGGTGCTCCATTAGATCTAGTTTAAGATTATATGTATCAAGATGGCAAAGAATGATAAATTTAGATTGTTCTCTGGCTGTAACTATTGAAGTCACTGGCTGAGTCTTTCCATAATTAACTCTTTCTTATACAGAACAGACATTTTCCAGATATTTGCAAGGCTTACCACATGTGTTTACATACTTCTTTACCCAGACAGATTTTCTCACTGATTGAATCTGAGAAAACCTAGGGAGAGTGAAAAAAAATATGGAGAACATGCCTGCAACATATTTCTCTCGATGCATGTTTTCATCCCAGCTGTTCTTGTAATAGAGATGTCTGAGAGCATTTTGGACATGATGAACTGTGACCTTCAGTGAACAATGGCCCATCCCCAATACACAGAGCTAAACTTTCTCAGACTGAGGACTGTCCTCACCCTCCCTCCAATGTGCAAGTTCCCTTTATATGAGTCTCTATGCCAGAAAAAGCCAAGACCCAGGTCTGAACACACAACTATCTTGGACAAAAACCTAATTCCAGGGCCCCTGTGGCTGCCCTTTATGGTTGTACAGAGGAGTGGTTGTAAAGCTGAAAACTGTTTGTAAACAATTTGTCTAATCAGAAGCTCAGCATCTGGTCTCTTTGTGCAGTTTTCTCTTTTTTTTTTTTTTTTTTCCTGTTTTGCGAGTTCTTGCACATGGGAAGATTCGTCTTGTTGATGGAGAGTGATTTTTGAGCCCTTGGCCAAGGTGCATTTAGCCAAGAAATAAGATTTTATTTTGCTGTTTAATTTCAAAACAAAGGTAATGTATTTAAGTCAAGTAAGGTTATGTAGTCAGTAATCAGAAATCATGGCATGTGATCTGAATGACCAGGCAGAGGGACTAAGCAGTAAGTTAGCTACGCTGGGTAGATGTGTTAAGAACAGTTTGGGAAGCACCTCGTGCTCTGGTCCCTGGGGAAAAGCTATATTTGGCTCTATTACATGAAAAGAGGGATAAATCCCCACAATCTGCCTAAAGGAAATTTGTAAACAGAGGTGCTGGGGAAAAAAACTATATTGAAAAATTGTTCACCAGTTCTAATGATTTAATGAATACGGTATGGATACTTCAGCAGTGGAGTGGATGATGGGATGTGTGTTAGAAAGGGCTGGATTGAATCCAGACTTCTAGGATGATTTTCTGTGACAGTTTGGTTAATTATAAGAACCACATGAAAAAAAAAGGCACATAAAATTCATCCTGTTCTGTTTTAAAACTTTCCCCAGAGCATAAGTCCTTCTTTAAAGGTTACCCTCTGATATGTAACACATCCCGTGTTGTTTTACTAAGCTATGACTCTGTAATAAGTGTTTGAAATTTACAGCTTCAGTTAGTCATAGACTTGAGAAGTGTTTATTTTTTCTCAGTTGTTCTTGCTATGTCATGAATGTAACTCACCAAGCACTCTAACTCTAGCCCTGGACTCTGGCAGCCACCTTCTTTCCAAGAAAGAGCACATTGGCTGCAGCACACTGGTAATACGAGTGAGGTCCTTCTGCCTATTACAGAGTAATAATTTGCAGACTGAGAAGGAGACTAGAACCAAAGTCACACAAGGTCATTTCTGGCTGCACTGAAAATAAAGCCCATGTTTTAAAGGCAAGTTAGGAAAATTATAGCCACTTATCCATATTGGTTTACAGAAAGAGTCTGTCTGCCTATTTGGATGTGGTTGTTGCAGAATGGAGGGCTCCTTTTCCATGAGTAACTCATTTGTTTCGGTGAGTTAAAATTCCCTATTTGGATAAAGTCTGTGACTGCTGGCAGCGATTGTGATTAGTACCATGTTGCAAACAGCTCGGGGTTTCTTGCAGGCACAATGGGAGCTGCTTCCAAAGAGGATCCTGGGTCTTCTTCAAGAGACTTTAGAAGCATATGTTTGTGTTTTGAGAAAAACTGAATGTGCTTTATGGGAAAAGGAAACACCATCATTAATATAAGACGTATGTTCTGTGAATGACTAATACAGCAACTAGATTCCAATTAAAATTATGCTTCTGTTCATCAAGACTGATTAGTAAATGTTTAATGCTAAATATTTAATTTATTTAGTATTTTCATCATGTTCTTAACGATAGCTGCATAGCACTTATGTAAAGATTTCTTTCAAAATCAGTCTTTGTAACATTTTGGTGTGTAGAGAAGCTCAAGCTCTGTGCCTTGGTTTCCTGTTGTCCCCAGTGAGTATCTGCTCTGAGCATGGTGGTCACAGGGTGGATTCCCTCACTTGCTGCCTCAGGCAAGCAGTGATTGCCCCTGGGTTGTTGTGGTTGCCCCCTGGGCAGGCTGGCAAAAGGCTGCCCCATGCCGTGGGTACCCAGCAGCACTGCCTACAGACAGCACAGCTCCTACTCTAGCACCCATTTCTCAGTTTCTGGTATCTTTGCCAGCATTTTGCTGTTTGACCTAAAGCTCTTTTGCTGGTGACTGCTTCAGACCAATGTGTGTATTTTTCTTACTTTAATAAAAGTAATAGGGGGTTTATTTTATTTTATTTTATTTTTAGATTGTTCTGCCTCTGTTCAAGGTCATTGGTTCATTTTTACTCATGTTGGCTGGGAGGTATTTTGTTCTCCTTTTCACTGTTTTTCTTTTGATATTCTCAGTTTGGGCTGGGTTTTCTCATTGGTGAGTCAGCTTCTTTTCTGTCTGTCCCCCCATAGCATTACCTTATAGGCTGCTTCTGCAGCTCCTGGAACATCATGGGGCTGTCAAACAGTGTGTAGGGCTAAGGGAGAAGTATTTGAATTCCCATCTGTCCAAATTGCCCTTGTGAGGAGAAGCTGGGCTCAGGGACTTTGTTTCTAATGTATCTGCTACTCATGTGCCCCATGAATGAACGCTCAAAGGTGACCAAATACCCTAGTCCGTAGCTGCAGCAAACACTGTTAGTGTGGACAAGGCTCCTGAGAGTGTTTTCAGCCTTTGCCGTAGACAGGATCAAACTTGGCATTCTGTGTCTAGCAATGCTTTCTAAGGAGTAAGGATGGAAATACATCCTGCCTTTTTTCACTGCAAAACGCTGTGGGAGGTCTGCTCTGGACTTGCTGAGGCAGTAGTCACTGTGCTTGTTGAGATGGCCCAGGAGGCACCAGCTAACTGCTGAGCTTTTACAAAGCCCTATGTGAGGTGAGTCCTCTCCACCATTTGGTATTTCCCTGAACTGGCATCATGCAGGTTTACATTAAGGATAAAGCAAACCTTACATAGCTTCAGTGACATCCTTTTAGAAGTGCATTGAGAGGGCTGTGAGCATGGGCCTCTGAAAACGCAGTGGAGGCTTCATGAAATTAATGTGTGTTCAGAACCTTTGCTCTGTACAGCCTCCAGATCTCCTCTGCCTTTGTAGTGATGTCAGGCATAAAAAATGGGCATTTTCACTGCAGTGGCTCCACTATGTTTCCTATAAGAGGCTTAAAACTGCCTGCTTAGGGTCTGGCAGCAGCCTCAGCTGATAACTACTGGTTACACAGACTATGAGACACATGGACTTGGGTTATGGGATCTATCAGGAATTCAGGACTCAGGGAATATTCTTACAGGCTGTATTTCAGTGTAAATTATTTCCCTCTGAAAATATTCATTTTTCAGGGCTTTACTGGAACATAAAATGTGGCCTTTAGGAGGTGGAGGCTGCTTCAGGCTTGGATTAAAATATAATCCAATTGGATTAAAATATAATGATTTCCTGTTCTCCCCAAATCACTTGGTAGCCAGTTGGGGGTGCTGCAGAGAAGATGCACTCCCCTTGCCCAGGAGCTGAATAGGATTTCTCTTCATTCAGCAGAATGGAAAAGAAAAACAGAGAATAATTCATTAGGGATTTATATGCTGTTGTGCAAACAATTTCTTGGCATCAGAGCAAAGCCAAGCAAGGCCACCAATGCTCATTCACAATTGGCCAGCAGCAGGATCATTACCTGGGGGATTCTGCTCAAGCGCAGGCTCCAGTCAAGAAAGAGTGAAGGCAACATAATAATCTCTGACTATAAAAGTTACAGTCCGTTAGAGAAGGGAGCTCATAACATGCTGCAATGACTGAATTGAGACTGGGGCTGAAGGATGGAGGAAATCAGGGGTGGAGGATTTTCTGGCTTTTGAGGTTTTATGAACCTTGCAAACTCTTTTATGGATTCACAAAGCTAGTTGAGTCTGCGAATAATTTTTTTTTTTTTGGTAATTTAAATCCTTTTCTTTCCAGGGCCATCCAGATTAACAATAAAAATAATGTCAAACAATGAATTAAAGCTTAATCTGTTCTACAAATACTAGAATATCCTGCAGCTGAGCTGCGGAGAAAAAACACACTGCCTTTATTCATTGAATGGTGAACAAAGGGCTGCTCATATTGGCTGTGATTTGTTTCTAGCCTCATCCTTATTTTCAGTAACTTTCACTCTTTTCTGTGTTTTTATTTGTTTGTTTTGTTTTTGGTTTGGTTTGGTATTGTTACTTCTGTTTCGTAAGGAAACAAAGGCTATAAAATAAATCCATTTGTGTACATGTATGAGCCTTTCAATCTCACCCATCCAGTGTTTTCACTGGAGCAACTACTTTCATCCAAACTTACCAGAAGGACACAGTTCTCAAAGCTAATTGTGTTACATGTTTTGTGAAAATAAGTGCCTGAAGAGGGGGGAAGAGGGGCAAGACCTTGTTGATGTTTTGAGCAAGGGACAAAACTTGAGGGAGTTGAACTCATTAAGCATTATAAACTTAACTTTCACCAAAAAAAAAAAAAAAAAAGAGGAGGGAGAGGGCTCAGGAGAAACACACCATGCTGCAGCTTCAGGAATTCAGGAAAAGCTTACAACTACCATTAGCCTGAAATCCTTATGAGGCCGTGTCATTAAATCTTGGACCTCTCTGGGTTTCTGCTTTGCTGAATGTCTATGTAAAGCAGAATGTAACCTATAACATCTGAGAACAAATCAAACTGACAGTCCAAGCAGCAGTGAAACTAGATCAGTCTGTTTGTTATTCCATGGCTAGTCACGAGAGAAATGTGGAGCTTGTTTCACAAATTGAAACATCCCAAATTATCAGCAGGCCTGTGACCACTCTGCATTTTTATTTTTTTATTGGCAGTTACTGAAGCCAAACAGGACCAAACCGAATCTGTTATGTCATCTCTGCTCGGCTGGAAATGTCTCTGTGGTCTGACTGTGCTCCTAGAAATATCAGATGTGTCTTTGCATTGGAGGATGCTAGATTTGGAGGCAACATTTTGTGCTCTGGTCTACTACTTGTGGGACGAACTCCCTTTGTAGTCCACTGCTTGCTCTGGACTCTAAAAGACAGGCATATGTGAAAGGAACAGTGATGGGAATGTTTTGGAGTTAGCTCTGGATAATATTATTTTCATGTTCAATTTTCCACACAATCCCTGCAACTTCAATAGTAAGTTTAGAAAGAAGAAGAAAAAACTAAAATATGTAAATATTTTTAAAAGGGATGGAGAGTGGCTCCCTTCTGGTCAACACAACTGTCTTGCATGAACTGTCAGATATTCCAGGATAATGAGTGAGTGTTCCTCCAATCCATAAAAAGCAGGTTTGCTTGCTGACCAGGCAACTGGACTGGGGCAGTAAGTGGTGTATTTTCCCTGCTTCTCTTCAAAGGTCATCCTGAGTTTTTCATCCCTTAAACTCTTGGGTTCATGGTAAATACTCTCCTTGTCGTATACCGATACTGCTACCAGGTAAGTACTTTTATGACCAAAAACCAGGTGCCTAAATGTATCTTTAGTGAAAGTCATTTCAGAGATTTTCCACCACAAGTTTTCTGCACTGGGGTCCAACATCTGTCCCACTGGATTTAAGATCGCCTCCCATGTGCACTTATTAGGGAGAAATGATTGTTTTGCAAAATGCATAGAGATGCCATGTATAGGCTCTGCCCTCTTGTATCCTGCTATGAAGTGGTGCATGCAACCAGTCTGTGGGGATTCATAGCCAGGTATCTGACCAGCTTGTAAAAACTGACTTGACTGTTCATGTAGCTTCAGCCTCTGCTATTGGAGGTGCCTGCCTAAGGCCACGGTGCTCTGCAGGGTCTTGCCCAGAGAAAGGCCCTGCCTGCATTAATTCACAGCCTCAATGGAAACCTGAAAACTCAGTGAAAACTCTTTGTCCTTGAACCAGTTTCCTAGTACGTGACTTGATGAAAAATTCAGTGGCTCAGGAAAGACCATGTTGCAGTGTCAAGGATGCTTTGTCTCATGAGTGTTAGAAGTTAAGCCCTTTCCTTTTCAGAGTTGCTCTTCATAGTGTTTTACACATAAAAAATGTAAAGCCTACTGTTGAAGCATTTTATTTTACAAACCATGAGGCCTGACTTTGAGTGTCCCTGGTATCCTACAACCACCAACCATCAGTTAGTGTGGGGCCAGCGGTGCTCTGTCCTGATGCCCTCAGAGTCATCTTTGTGTCACTCAGGGACAAAGGTGCTCCTGGCCGTGGTGTGTTGTGGCCATATGGCTTTTGCCTTTGGACACAGCACTCTTGCCCTGAAAACCATGTCAGGGTAGACAGTGTTGTGAGTGTAGGTCATGACTGTGTGCTGTTCTAGCCAAAACTGCAAAACTCGGCTGTCAACCAAGATCAGCAAGGAAGGGTCTTGCTGTTTTATTGCTCAGGCCATTTTGGGGGAGGGAGGAGTGAAGAAGCTGGACTTGATCTATTGCAGGCTACCTGCATTCTTTCTCCAGGGCAGGTCCTTCACAGTACAATTCCCTGATGCTCTCTTATCAGCAATGGGAAGGTGTTTTGTTACTGGGTTGCTGCTGGCTGCTCACCAAGCACCTCTGAGACAGGAATCGTCACTCAAGCTAAATTAAAGAGTGCTTGAGTACCTACAGGGGAAGGAAAAACAAACTGTAAGGAACTGAATCCAGAACACCTGACATTCAGAGCCGCTGGGTCCATATCAGGCTTTTCCCCCTCCCCTAATCAAGGGCTACTCTTGCAGATGAAACCTCGGTTTCCAGAGCTGTCCAAGGGAGTTAGGAGATACCTAATGTCAGAATTCAGGATTCCTGGAATTTCCTCTGACTGCCACTATTCTTTGTATGCTCTTGGGCACATCAGGTAACTTGCATTAAGTATCCTACTCCATGCAGTAATTCCCCCTGACAGCCCGGTGATGCTGCAGGCTGTGGAGATGTGCAGTTATTCAAGCTTGGATGTGACAAATTGTGTAGGCCAGAGCAGGGTTATTCCTGAAGGCAATAAGGTATCTTCTGATGTGGCAAGACCATGGGAGCCCTGTTCCACACCCAACCTTCAAACCAAGGGGCTGTGCTAGCACAGTGGTGGTGCACAGGCTCTGCACTGCTTGCCATGTGAGGTCCACAAGAGCAACTGGGGTGAGATACTGGGGGCCTGTGGCTCACTTCATTTGCAGACCAGCCCCACGCACAGCCTGCAGCAGGGCAGGGGCTGCCTTCTCTCAGGCACGATGGTTCAAAGCAGCCCTCAACATGCATATAATACAGGGATTTTGTTTTGTGGGAATCGTAATCTACAGCTTCCGCTTTCCTTTGGGATGAGAATGTATGGAGCTGGCAAGGAAGTGGACAGTTTGGCAGCTCAGCAAGCCTTGGCTGTGAATGGAAACAGACTGCATGTTCTGCATCAAGGTTTGGGCTGGGAAGGGATGGGGTCTGTCCATGCACCAGTGGTCTGGAAGTGTGGTGGGGCAGACAGGCAATAAGGTGTGGGATGCCTGTAGTACTGCAAGGACTTGGACTTCTTATGTGCTGCCTGTTGTAACCCCACCAAAGCTTACATTTATCCTCTCATGGGGAGGGACTCTGAGTCAAGTTACTAAAGCTGTTTTGTTCATCTCATTCTGTGGAGCTGGTACCTGCCAGAATCAGGTCTGTGTGTATCATGGAAGAAGCATTTTTCCAAGAAGAAAAAAGTTAAATCTTTGATGGGTTTTCCCAGAATTTTGAATTTTAGGATAATTGGGAAAATGTATATTTCTAGTATTATGTCAACAATTATTAATATCATTGCAGAAAACATTTTCAGCCAAAAAAATATTCTCTCAAAGATATTTTACTTACGTACATGTTTGTCAAACAATACCTGAACTGCCTGGGCTGAAAGAGAGGAAGAACTACATGTAGAGAAGGTATATGTGGATGATCTGTGGAGAGAATTTATTAACATTCCTGGTGAGGAAGCTGGATGGGTCCCTGCTGAATTCCCTGTTGTCATAGAGCCTCTGTGGCAGGCAGAGGAATTCCACCCTCCATTCAAAAATGTCATGCCTTTAGGCATTGTCTACCCCAAGCTTTTGAGGCATTTATTTAAATACTTGTGGTTTTGAATTGCTTGTCCTTGATAACCCCCATCAAACTGCTTTGTTAAACCAGCCCTGACTTTGACCCACATCCTTGAACCACAAGAAACACCAGCTGACATGTGTCTGCAGCATTTAAGTAGCCTAGAAATGGGACACCCCTGTGGCTGTGAATGGCTTGTCTAGCTGTTTTTGCCTCCTGAATGCACAAGACCTCTCTGCTCATGGTGTGGGCCCTGCAGTGTGATGGAGTTTTATGAACTTTGGCTATCAGGCTTTCTGTATGTTTGCTGAGCAGCTTCATGCTACAGGATAAATATCTGGGGACGAGAGCTATCATAACAACAAACCCTCTCTGAGCTCCCCCAGAACCATGCTCCCTGTAAGCAGCACTGGGCTCCTATTGTGATTCAAGTCCACACTCAGCCCCGATCTGTTTTCAATTTGCTGATAATGATGTCGTTTATTTCTTGGTCCGGGTGCAATTGCAAATCAAATTGGCTCTCTGCAATTGTGTTGCTCTGTCTCTTCCTTCAGTGTTACGCTCCTCTGAGCAGTGTTTTGGTCTCACTTGCAAACATTGGCTTGTAGTGAAAGAGGAGGGATGATTTTTGTTTGTTTCATGACAGCTTCCCAATTCCCTGCTAATAAGTTTGATTTTGGTGTTTGCAACGTGCCGAGTCTGGATCCTGAACAGAGCCCAGGCAGCACTAGTATTGGAAGGCCTTTGGCAGGGGTATTGGAAAAGGCTGTTGGAACAATTAAGGCAAGAGCAAAGCAAAGGTAAGGGTCAGACAGATTCTGCTGCATGCATGCAGCAGTTGAATGAAATTGGGAGTTGATCTCCAGGGACTGGGGCTAGAGACAGCATTTGTAGCTTTCCCCACAACAGCTGCAGCAGAGGGGTGCTGTGCTTTACCTTGTTACTGCTTGCAAGAGTTTGAGCCCCTCTGGGATTTGAGAGATACAGCAAATGTGTCTGCATTTCTGCCCCACAAAGGCTGGGAGTGACGACGCATTTAGCAGTGGTATTGGGCCTGCAGGACATGCTAGGGTGAAGGGAGAAACCAGCATCTTCTGCTAGAGGACTGCCTTAGATGCCCAAATATCCAAATGGCTTGTTGCTGGGCTGTGTAGCCTCAAGAAAGGGGACTGAGTTATCTGTTTGTCATCTGGTATGGAGGAAAAAGGTGGTGATTTTTCTCTAATAACAGCATGTGCTGTATTTCTCCAGTTTTACAGCATCTTGCAGCTCCAGCTGTCTCCAAGCTCAGACAATTTGCTGCCTGCTGCCATTCCTAAGCCTTTGCTAGCACTACTGCTTCCAGCTCCTGCTCCTCTACAGCAGACCTTTGTTTCAGGTTATTTTCCCCAAATTAATTTGCTTGGTTTTCCCCAGTCTGAGTCCTTGCTCGTTCTAGCATGCTCCGAGTGTGTTTTAAAATCTCTATAAATCCACCTGTGTTTTCTCTGTCCCCCCTACTATTGGTAAAACCTCTAAATTAAGTATCATCTGTGAATTTATTTCTTATTTGATTTCTTCCCCAGAGGATGCAGTATTTTTATGGTGACAAAAATATATAGAGGCAGATTCCAGGAGTGAGTGGAGACTAACAAGCTTTGTAGAGTGCTTTGGAGTACCTCCAGGGCTGGACAAGAAATCTGGATATTTAGTGATGGTTAATTGGCCAGAATGCTCCAGGAGCAGGGGATGTTCAAGCATTGGAAGCCACTACAATTCCTGTCAGCTCATTCTTCCAGAACAGAACTGAATCCAAAAGGATTTTTTTGGAAAAAAATTTTAGCAAAGAACCCTATTGTTGAACTAAAAAACAGGCTTCAGAAATGTGAATGTAACTCGGTAATAAAATATTGCAAACAGGTTTTCACTCTGCGTGTGGCACTGGGAGTCCAATGTCTCTGAAAAGCTTGTTATTCAGGGACAAACTATGGTCTTTTATGGAGGAAAAGTGTTCATCCAAGTTAATTGGCATGTATGTTATGTGTTTATCAGTTTTCATCTGCTAAACACATACTAATTTGATGCACATTCAGAAACAAAGGAGGGCTCAGGTAACCACAGGATGAAATTTTGTCCCTTTTTAATGTCAGTTTAACCTCTCTAAAGCTGAAGAAGCCACAGGTGTTGAGCTTTTCCTGGGGCTAATGTTAATGTGAAAAAAAAAATACATTCATTATAATCTTGTAGTGCTGGAATGGGCTTACAGAGATCTCCTTCATCATTCTGCTCTTAGGCAGGAGGATTATTTCTGGACAATGCTTATGGTTGTTTGCATGACTTCTTATAAAAAAACCTCCTTAGGTAACCTGCTGAAATATTTAACTGTGCTGATAGTCAGAAAGCTTTCTTAATAACTCCTTTAAACCTGACTTGCCCGGAGTAAAACTGATTTTTCTTCTCTTCCTCTTAGTGAACGTGGAGAGCAATCGATCATAATCTTCCTGACCTTTTAAATGTGAGAAGATTGCTATTACGTTTCTCCTTAGTCTTCTCTTTTGTAGACTAAACAAATCTACTTCCTTCATCTATCCTTCCTGGGCCATATTTTCCATACCTTGATCCTTCCTATTACTATCCTTTGGACTTATTCCAGTTCTCTACATCTCTCTTTAATTGTGGTGCCCCAAAATGAATACAGTATTCCAGAAGAGTGAAATCATTGCTCTTGTGTTATATACACGTAACACTTGTGATAATACATCTTAGGAGGAAATTTGTCTTGTTTGCAATGGCATCACACCATTGACTCATCACGTTTCTGACTTGACCATTTCATGCTGTGCAGTTGCCTGTTCAGTCAGTGCATAGCTCATTATTCTCTCCTCTGTTTCCGCACTTGAGTTTTCCTTTTCATGGTAATACTTTGTACTTACACTTAGCAAATTTCATGTTAGTTAGGACTATATCTCCAATTATCCAGGCCATTTCTCATTCTGATCCTGCCTTTCCAAGGTGTGGTAGCCTTTTTCAATTTGGGATCCTTTGCAGAGTTTTAAAGTGAGTTCTTTTGGCTGGTATTCAGAAAGTTAGGAGAGATGTTCATTCAGAGGGGACTAGGAAAATGGCTGAGATTTATACAGAGGAGGAAAAGTTGTGGGTTTTTTTCCCAACGCACTTGTATGTGACCATTCAAGCAGCTTCTGGTTGTGGTGTCCTTTCATTTTTGAATTATTAAAAACACTGGCTTTTTTTAGCTGTGTGTTGTAGTTGTACACTAGAGACAACGTGTAAAAAATGTATGAGTACTCATATTTTAGTGCTAATGCCTCGTAGAGCTCTACTGTCCTTTCTTTTCTAGTCCCATTTGTAGTAGAGACATATTGACTTTTCAGGATCAGTTTTCCGTATTATTTCTATTTAGGGAAAAGACTTATTTTTTAAGTTGAGAAGAAGTTACTGTGAAGTCATTCCCTCAGCTGTAAGAGAAAAGACTTGTGGACTGTAGTCTGCAATAAGAAGTCCATCTAGATCTGTCAATTGGTGGGTTTTGTTTCTATAGTCCGCTGAAAGTTTGTAGGGAGTATCTGCCTCAAAAAAAATCTAGTTCCCTAAAATTCCCCCTTCTATATGTTACCAGATTTCTTCTTGTGCAGCCTCCTAATATCAATCCTGTTCTTCTTACTCTCTCTTGATTCCATACTAATAATGCTTCTTCCTAGGCTGTGCATTTATATAGCAGATGATAATGGAGATCACAAAAATGGTGGGTAAGTGGGAAGATACTTAATATTAACTGAAGGAAAAGGGATTTCCTTGTTCTCATCCTTACAAATTGCTTATTGCAAGCAGAGTTGCTCCGGGAGGCTCTGTGAGCAACATGTGAGGCAGACTCTATTCCTGCAGCATATTTCCCTGGCAGTGTGCTGACAGATACTGCTCTGACCAGCAATTCTAGTAACATCCCTGTCTGTCCCGCTGTCAGAGAACTACTTGAGTATTTTCAGAAAATCAGTTTTAATAGCCTCATCATTTCATCTGTGTAAGGTCGTTAGTCCCCAGGTAACTATTGAGACAGACTGTAATTACCTCCTGTCTGCTGCACTATAAATCCTTATTTTCACTCATGTCTGCTCTGGAGCCAGTCTGCAACTTTCCCATGATGTGGTGATCAGGTATGGGGAACAATCATCTTCCCAGCACTTCTAAGAGCGGATGTCTTCTCTGAAAGCTACACCCTCCCACCTAGATTTTGTCTGCCTAGACATAGGAGTTGCTGGAAAAAGTCCTCTAACCAGTGTAGCGTGAGGAACAGAATAGTCCCTGATGGCTTTACTATCTGTGGACCCACAACTCATTGACCTGGATCATGAGGATCTGTATTTAGGGACTACAAAGCCTCCTGAAGCAGGCAAGCTAGAGAGGGCAGAGGAACAGCTGCCCTCAGTTCTCTCCCTGTGCAAGTACAAACAAGGTGCCTCCATCAAGTGATCTTGTGTCATGTATTTGGCAGGTCACCTTGGCTGGTTTTGCCTTCTCTAATGGCAGTGGTGTTTGGTTGTCTCCTGGGCTTGGTTGATAAGTGGAGGGAGTGCAGTGCAGGATGGTGCTGCCTTTGTCACTCTTGTGTCCAAGGACGTCTTGGCTCATGCACGGCTGAGAAAGCTCATGTTGCCCCAGTTGGCTCATCCTCCCGCTTCAAGGGCAGAGCAAAGCAGGCAACTCCCTTTCCCTGCCAAGGAACATCCATGCTGGGATTTGTACATGAGAAGCAATTGTTATCTGCCCTCCCTAATTGCTGCAAACCACATGCATTTGGAGGCACCTAGGGCTGGGGGAGCCTGTTGTACAAGTCAAGATGAATTAGAAGGATGTCAGGATGATCTCTGTACATAATAAGAGGAAAAAAACCGGCTGGGAAACACTGGACAGATGAAAAAAGGGAGCAATCAAGGAGAAAAGCTAATTCTGGGCAGGGATACTTGGCTTGGCTGTCTTCCCTGAGAGTTTGTTCCATTAACATTTGGATATTCAGCAAAAGCTGTCTTTGCAGGGGTAAAGAGATAATCAGAAATGTACTGATGTTTAGTTTAAAAGTAGCAGAGCTACAGGTTTCAAGTGCTTTCTGGCTGGCTTCCTTCTCCTCCCTCAATGAAATACTCTGGCTTTTCCGTAACAAAATATGTGAGTGAGCCTGGGACATGCCTGGGTTCCCTGTGCACATGTGGTTCTGCTCCCCTCTTCTGATTTCATCCAGATGTCTTTTTTATTATTATTCTTATTAAACTGTGCTGCTATTAATAACTTGGAAGTAGTATTGCTTCTCTGAACAGCAACTGGATGTAAACCCAGAACTTTCTTTTGTTTTCATTTAATGGTGGCTTCTTTCTTCAGCTGTTTACCATCCCAGTACTAAAAGATACATTCTCAAAAATAAGATGATATGATCCTTTCTTTTGCCCCTCTGAGCTTAAACCTGAAGGTTGCTATTACAGTGGCAGTTATACTGAGTGCTATGCATTGTTATGAAAAAGTCACTAAGAGCCAAGTCCTCACAGGTGGTTTGGCTGGCTGGTGGGGTCAGGCATGTGAAATCAATGTGATGATTTGGCTGAGCTGAGGTCAGAGTATTCACTAGCTCACAAAAATGAATATTGTCTTCAATTACCCATGGTTTGCAATGTGCTCGCAGAAATTTGACTTCACTCAGCATGCAGACATCCATTCCTGGTCCTCAGCACAAGCAGCACATATGCCTACATGTTTCTTCTCAAATACCAGTTTCACTGACTGCAAAAGGCTGCTGCTGCTGATTTTATACTACAAGTTTCAGGGCATGTCTGGAGGGATGCCTCCTCTTTGAAAGAGGGACTAGCTGCCCTCAGATGTTTTGCTGTAGAAAGAATGCTGCTGGATTTGTTGCCCTGCCAAGCCTAGATGTGGCACCTTTGTCTGAGGTCAGGAGGAGAGGGAGCCTGTAAATGGCAGTTTAGCTTTGTGGATGAGACTGCTCCATGTCAGATCTGAGACAGGTCTGGTGTTTAGCATTGGCTGCACTACTGTTTTCAAACTTTAGGGATATTTTTAGATACTTAAATGGTGACCCTACCGTTCAGTTGTATGGAGCATCTGCAATTCCCTTTGATTACAGGTAGGTAGGCTGAAGTTTGGAGGCCTATATGACAGTGATCATCTGCTGCCAGTTGATATAGAGAAACCAAATATGAGCCAAGCCTGTAGGGATTGTATTGTGTGGTGCTATGAGAAGTGGACTTGATGATCCAGCAAGTCCTTTCCAGAATGCATTCCTTTGGTTTTGAAGCTGGAAACATGAACAGGGTGATTTCTGAGGACCTTATTAGCTTTGGCTTTAAATGGTAGCACATATCTCCTGAGAACCATTCATAATATGAAGAACTTTTCTTTTTTTCTTAATGGTAAAACCTAAACACTTTGCTCAACAGTGAGTTAATGAACAGAATATTCCCTTTGTCAAGGTCTGATGCTAATAATAGACAGATGGCTGGCAGTTTGAAAATCAGTCAACACAAAATATTTGCTACATAAAACCCAAACCATTTCAACTTGAAAAAAAATGAACTGCTTATTCCACGGTCAGATTGTAAATGAATTGGCAATAAATACAACCTACTGACAAGATGTGTTTATACTGCAGAAATCTTGAAAACACATATAGTGTATCTGATGTTAAGTGAATTATACATATGGAGAAAAGGAGGTGGGAAGAGGAATCCTGACAGAGGGTAGAAGCAAAGCAGTGATGGGAAACAGCAGAACCAACAAAAAGGGAGAAGTGAGGATGAAATTTATTGGCTTGTTTCTAAGAGAGAGTTCTGCCAGATTCAGAATTAGGTAGTAGTTACACTTAGTGCTCTGCGTTGTTTTAAAAAAAGGCACTAAGAGCAAAATCCTTACAGGTGTGTCAGTTGGCTGCTGGGATCAAGTGTACAATCTAATAGCATTATATATTCATTGATGTCCCTCCTGTTTCTTCATTGGATCAGCCGACTCAGCCAGACTGATAACAGTAATGTCCCAGAGCCTGAGTGTTGTGGGAAAGCCGAGGAAGGTGTTTCTAAATTATGATGGTCACCCTTGGATTTGGATCATTTATATCCCAGTCCTTTGTCAGGGCTAGTTTCAAGTGCCTTTCTTGCAACCATTTGAAGGAATAATGAAAAGCCAGAAGAAAGATTTAGAAAGACACAAAGCAGCCTATGGAAGAACTGCAAGCAGTCTATTACAAAGAATATTTATGCATTAGAGTCTTATTTGTCAGTACTTGATGAAGAAAAACTTTACATTTCAAAAATAACAGCAATGATTAATCCTTAAGAGAAAAAGGTTTCAAATGTAGTCAGTGAAAAAATTCAGTGGTTCTCTATTCTAGATAAGATGGAAAGAATTTGAGCTTCGTAACATCACTGGAGATCAAGAGCTGCAAAACGGTGACATGCTATACCTGCTAAAGGCTCAATTTAAAGTTAATCTGAGTGTAAGGAAAGTGTGAGATCAGTCTACTGAGAACTTTTCAGAAGAGTCACCAAAACTAAGTAACGTAGTTTGGAGGGAAGTAGGCAGTCTCTGTCCTGGGAAGCAAAATAGTTACTTCTTAGTTTAAAGTAGAAACCTCCAGTTTAACAAGGGAGCTATGCTTTTTTTTTCTGCTATAACCTAGTAATGCACATCAAAAGCTAAGTTTGACTCAGCTTTTTGGTCCTAAATATAGTCCTTTCAGGTTAGCGAGAGAGTCTCTGCAGGCAATTACAAGCTGCCCAGTGACATCTGGTAAACACCACATGCAGTTTACAATATGAGCAGATGTGAAAGGAAGAGTTTGAAGACTTACATACTGCCTTGATCCATGTATCTATTTGCATCTATTCTTTGAGCCACAATTTTTTTTACGTCTAAATGCTAACCTTCTAACTTAACTCTAACTTTTTTTCCTTACAAATCTATAGCGTGAAATATTCGAAGTAAACTACAAAAATAGGCCCATTGGTAGAGGTTCTGCCATCTTCAACACAAGTTGTCCAGTAATGCAGTGCATCTGTAAGGCTTCCTTGGGCCCATCTGGATTTCTGGAGTGGTAACACCACACTGACCATGGCTGGGAACAGGCTTTTCCTAGCTGCTGTGCCCTCACACATTTCCAGAATTTAGTCATACAGTTCGGAAGTAAAACATAAATTACAGCAGAGGCAGAGAGTAATTGACAGGTATGGAGGAAAGGGAGAAAGGACCTATTGTTTCAGAAGCAGACAGAACTGCTGACCTGAAAATATATTATTCTGTGGAAGTGCAAACCAGAGGGTCTGTGAAATTTGTTCTCAATTCACCATGAAAATGGTGGGCTGAGGCATCCATCCATTTGATGTGGGTGGTCCTTAATGCATGTCATAATTTACACTTAAGGCATATACAATCCCTTGAAATTCCCTCCTTAGGAGGACCATAAAAACAGTGTTGCATATGGAGCTCACTGGAGGTTTCTGCAAAGCTCCCCCATTGTCAGACATAAACACATCCTATTATTCTAGCTTAGGTCAGAGTTCAATGACTCCCCAAAGCTTATTTCAGTCCTAAGCTGATCCCACTGCAGTCCGGGTGGGCAAAATAGAAGTGTTTCCAACAAAGCCACTTTCCTCTGGCTTCGCTCCTCCACGGTCGGAAGCAAACCTGTCTCCTCAGGCTGCAGGTTAACGTACAGCTTGTTGATGAAATCAGCCTTGCTCATCCCCAGGCTGTTTTCTGAAGGATTTTGTAAGCATTACTGAAGTTTCCTCTTTGCTGTATAGGAGATCCTAGGACTATCATTAGCCTCATCTTCAAGAACAGGAATCGGAAGTTAAGAGACTTCATGCAGGGAATCCTTGTTAGCACAAGAAATAGATCACAGATGTGCCTTTGCCTCTGCTGCAAAGGCAGAGCCTGTCCCCTCACTGTGGTGCTTGGCCCCCTCCTTGGTCCCAGATGTCAGTGCTGTGCTGCTGTGGTGGACACTGCCCGGCTCCTGCACAGCCATTGCTGGAGTGCCTTGCTGCAGGGCTGGGTGGACCTGTGCCCCTTCCCTGAGCATCCTCCCCGCTCCCATCTCTGGCAGGGCAGCAGCAAGCAGTCAGGGGGAATAGCAATCTACTAGGTCTGTACAACATGGCAGTTCCCTAGGCTGAAGCTATCCCTTGCTCCCTGTATGCCAAAGCACTTTCCAAGGCCATTTGTTTCTTGCTTGTGAGGATGGGAGGCACACAGGGCTTGGAGAACACCCCAGAGTGATTCCTTCAAGAAAGACACTGCTGCCTTTGGGGACAGCAACCCAGTGGCTGTCAGTGCCCAGCACAGAGGTCATGGATGGCAAGTGAGGAAGCCTTTCCTTTGCTGAAAGGAATGAGAAGGAGCTGCAGAAGGGTATAAACTTGGACCAGAGGTCTGGGCTGAATAAGCTGGGGAGAAAGCACTGCCTCCCACGCAGGGAACCTAATAGCAAAGGTTTTCCTTTGCACCTCATCTCAGCTGACATGAGGTAATCCTGTCTCTTTGGACTACGTGGCTCTCCACGATAGCAGGTGAGAAACATTTTGGCCACAGCTGCAGTTCAGAGACTTCAAGAGCCAAAGAAAGCAATGAAGGAAAAACAGAAAAAAAATATGACCTCAGAATGTAATCAGAATAAAAAGTGCTTCTTGTTAGCATCTTATAAAAACTGGATCAGGTGCCTGGAGAGAAAAGCAAAATATTTGATGTAAAATTTCAATGTGTATCAGTGTTTGTTTCTTCTTTTTATTCTTCCGTCTCCCAGAATCAGGCAGTTTGCATCCCTAGACATGGGCTGCAAAAGACCAGAAAGGCAACTCAAATTGAGAGATGGGTGGCTGGACCTGGCCCTTGGTGCTATTTTATCTCTACTGGAGAGAAAATAACAGGGACAAGGAATGAACATACACAGCCTCTTTCCCTCCCATGGCCTTCCCAGGGGAGCTTTCCTTGCTTAACTCCTGACCAACAGGCTGTTTCCCATCTCTGAAATATTGCCCATTCCCTTCACCAGAAGTTTCCTGTGCTGACTGAAATATTAAAAAGGCTGAACAACATGGGGGAAGTTTGTTTATTTGTAGGGCTGTATATACATGCCTGTTTTAGGCCCATCCTGAGGAAGAATTTCAGATATTTTGCTGGAAATCTGGGGCTGGGGGTGTTATGGCCCTGGTGAGAAGTGAGGGCTTCTGATGATGCTTGCGACAGGAGTCAGGCTCAGTCAGTCAGTGGTGTCTCCATAATACAAACAGGCATCAGTGGGGAAGAGAAAACATGTGGGAACTGGACTCAGCCTTCAGGAATCTGCTGCTGGAGGGGGCAAACAGGGCCCATGACCACCGCAAGGGTCAGTGAAGGAGCACACAGCGGGGCTGCTTCTTCCCTTGCCCATCCAGGCTCTAGCATTCAGTTGAACTTGGGGGTCTCCAGGGAGATTTGTTTTCCTTTTGAAGATCCCAGACCCAGCTTCCAGTAGGAACTCTGTAGGAGCCTCCTTGTAGGGGTAGGCTATGCTGGGACCTCTGCTCCCCACCATGAGGGCCCTCAGCCACGGTCCCTGAGGAGGGAAAACAAGGCAGCTGCTTGCATCCTGGGGCCATTATTTTTAAAGGCAGAGCAGCAGCAATTAATGCTCAGTCTGGCAGCAGGGCCTCTCTCCAGAAGCCAGCTAGTGCAGGCTTCTGTGGGGCACCTCCTCACACTCTTCCCTTGTGGTGAGGGGCAGCGGCTCCCCCACGGCAGCCGCAGTGGCTGCCCAGGACCCCCCTTTTAGGAAGTCTTCACCTAGATCTTGGGAAGCATCTGTGCTTCCTTCCACTGTGGGTTTTCAGTGTGGCTGGCTGTGCTGGCCAACAAAACTCCATACCCACCACCAGCCTCACCAGGAGAAGGGACGCAGAGAAGGTTTGTATGTACTAAAGGTTGATTTGCTAAGCCCTTGGAAACACGGGTGGCTCAGGCAGCTGTGTTTATCTCTGTAAGCAGTTGGCACAGCAGGCTGCATCATTCCATTTCAAAGAACAGTTCTTCTCCAGATCCAGAGGAAAAACAGGTTTAAAGTGTTGTCTTTAAATAGACATTAAATAAAAATGGTAGCAGCAGAAAACTGCTGCGTGCATCAAAATTGTGATTGACTGAAGCATGAGACCTGGCAAAGATCAGCATCCCTCTCATGCCGAGGGCTGCAGGGGCCCTAATAAACTTACAGCTGCTTTCTTCCTGAAGCTGTAGAGAGACCAGCTTGTGTGGAGTTTAGTACAGAACCCAACTGGAATGACAGGCTTGCTGTGTTTGTTCCTATGAAGTCATGTTCCTGCTGCACCACTGTGTGGATACACACTGAGAAGAGAGGCCCACTGTGCTGCAGACACTTCACTTGCCTACTGAGTCTGGGGTCCCTTAGTCTATGTGCTGGCCAGACTGAGGATATTGGCTTTGCATGTTCTTCATTAGTATTATTTCAATGTTCTTTTTTTGCTGACAGTTTCTACAGAAAATAATGTTTTATTAGAAAGTACCGTGACCCTTCCCAAGTTTCTAGTGTTGGATGACATTTGAGTTTGTGTGTGCTTTGCAATTAAAATCTTAAATTGTTCCTAAAAAGAAAGAGAAATAGAAAAAAACCCTAATATTTGAGACAGGGTGGATGTTTTCAAAAGAAAAATTAGCTGTTGCTTCTGAAAATTGATTTTCTGGCAAATGATTATATTGCAGCCATTTTTCATTAAAAAATAATCTGCTGACCAGCTGTAGCACATTCATGTTTCAAGCGAAAGGGAGAGACCTCCACGTGTCACAGTTTGGCTTGGACAGTCAGAAGGTGGAAGGGGAAACAGTAGCCATGGGGTTTTCCCGAGCACTGGTACAAGCAGAGCATGGAGTGGTAAGCAAATCCTGCTGGGCTGCCCATGTGTGTGGCCTCATACTGAGCACCTGCACCTACCTCTGGCACCCCAACACAACACTCCCTACCTCTGGAAGGCTGTAGGAACACAAACCCTGTAGCCTACAGGACAGAGGTGTCAATCTGTTCTGCCAGGCTGAAAACAGGATGTCTGTTCCTCCACAGGGGGATCAATCTGATTAAGAGGTTAAAGAGCATTAAGCCTCGGAGATGGAAAGCATAAATGAAGCCCCTGAGCTCTCCAGTGACTCTCTGGAAATCACCATGACCATGCATAGGCTTGAAATTCTGTTGCTTCCTGCAGGCATGTGGTGTAGAGGTGACTTTTGAGGCACCATAGCACTAAAATAAATGCTGGCTGAAGGTGCAGAGGGCAGTGGCCCAGTTGTGAGAGCAGCTAAGAAATGTCTGACACCCAGATGATACCCAGGCACTAAAAAGAAGCTGCAATCCCTACCGCGTGCTGCCAGAGCTGAGCACTGCAGAATGTCCCATGATGTAGGCTGGAGGCTTCTCAGGGCAGGGTCAGGGCTGCAGCAGTGGGGCTGGATAATTGGCAGCTTTCTCTTTTGTGAAGTTCTTGCTTTGTGTTTGGTTTCTTTTTCTATAGCCCTTTTTTTCCTGTCTGTCTGAATGAAAGTGAGCATGTGTAGCTAAGGATCCCAAGTTAAAGGCTGTTCCTCTGAACATCCCAGAGCTCAGTGGTTGCTTTGTCTGATTTTTCCATACAGGATTTTTCTAATGGGATCTTAGTCTGCATTCTGAGCATCCTGGTACCTTTGGGTTTGTGATAGAGCACCAAACTTACAGAAGAAAAAAAAATACTGACAACTGCAGTTTTCCTTATCACTTACAAACCAACAACCAGCTCTACCTCTATACATTTGTAAGCTAACTTGTGTTTGCCCAGCATGTGTTGTAATTAATTGCTGTGTTAACAGAATACTGAGTTCATGCAGCCAATGACTGTGCACTGTTAGAGAGAGGTGTGAGGAGGCTAGTTTGTAAACTTGCTCTTTGTTTGCTATCCTTTCTTAGAAATCAGAAGGGGATTTATGTCTGTTGCGGTTTTGCACAGAAAGGCTGTGGATATGTGTGGCCTGTTCTAACTGTACACAGGCGGTTGAGCCAGCCTTGCATTGGTGAACGTCTGCTAAACCTTGGCAAGCAGCAGACATGAGAGCTGGAGGTCAGGGAGATGAACCTTGGGCTTGCGACTAACAACAAACTGTGCCAAGACTTTATCCCCATGTTCTCATCCAGATGCAGCTCTCACTGTCAGTGTGTGCAAAGTCCCAGGGGCTGATCTTGAGGGAGCACTGCCTGTTGACAGCCTAGTACAGGAGATGCCAACAAATTCCAGTGTTGCAAGCGAGGGGTACCGTGGTAATGGTGCGAACATTACACCAAGGAGTTGTGCTGCTGGGTTGCATTTTGCAAATGGAAAAATGTTCCACCACTTCTTTGTGACCTGCTTATCATAGTGGTGAATCTACCAAAGGGGAGAAATACTGAAATATGAGTGTGATAAAAGACGGGAAGCCATGCTGATGCTATTCCCCACAATTACTTGCTTTCCACAAATATTCCTGCAAGGAAAGCTCAAACCACAAAAATGCTTGTAGAAAACTCAGAGCTTCCTATCAGCGCTCCCAGGAGTTTGTATCATGGACAGTTGTCTCCTGTGCCATTTGCTTTGTTGAGAGCAAGTGGGCACAAGTAAATGGAGTTGAATCCAGCAATGTCACAGCAGGAATCAGTTTGCTTCCCATGTATCATTAAGCTCCAGCAGTCTTCTCAGTGTTGTCAGTGAAGTGTGCTAAGCAAATATATGCCTGCTGGCTATATGCAGCAGTTGAGTGTTGGCATTGGACTACCAGCATGAAATCAGGTGTTGACCTGTAGCCCACCTCCCGCTACGGAGGCACTCTGCCAGCAATTCTTACTGGGTTACATGAGGTATGGGCTTGGTGCCAGAAGTTTCCTGTCATGGCTTTAGCTAGGACGTGCTCAGCAGATTTCCCAGCCAGGAACAAAAAGTCTTATGTCCTACCCAAACTTCATCTAGGAGGGGGTGATCTCCTAGTCTTTGCTATTGTCAGGGTTAGCCAGCACTTCTTTCCCCATCACTCTCACTGCATATCACCTGAACTGCTAGTCAGCAGCAGAGTTTGCTACCTGCTTCCTCGCTAGCACTTGGTGCATTTCAAATCAGGCCAAACTCGTGAGGTGATGGTTTTGCCAGTCAGTCAGTATATTAGAAACTCTCTTGTGGAATCTGTGCCCTGTACCTTCATTTGTGGGAGGAAACAACACTTCATTCTAGGAGGTGGCAATGTCCCAGAGGACTCTGGCCTCACTTGTGTGAGGCAGTGGCCTTTTCTTCCTGTATCTGTACAGCACTGAGCACAGAAAGAGGCCTGGCCTTAGGTTGGTGTACCTATGTGCCATCATAGTAATAGTAAACAGAGAAGCATGTGATATTTGTCAGGGAAAAGCACAATAATCTACTCTGATTTTTTTTTTTTTTTTAATTTGGCTATATACATTGCTGTAAATTTTGCAAAGACCTAGCCAAAGGAGTTGTATAAACTGTCTTAAATGTAAACCAGATACTGTCAATTTAGGGCATTTGTAGTGGTGGTGTAAACTGAGCCAGAAATGCTGAGCTGGGAGTCCAGGAGACAGCCAAAATGCAGCCAAAAGTCTTTTCTCTGTGTTTAATTTAGTACAAGTGTGACTGGATAGGTACCAAGCTGTGGTCCTGGTCACGGTCTGTGTAGGGAAACCTTAGGAGAAAGTGACTGGAGACTTCTGGTGAGAAATCACAGATCTTCGATCAAGTTTTATGATGAGGTAACAAAAGTGGACGAGTTGCTACCTGGAAAACCTGCCCTCAGGGCTCATCTGTTATGTTTATCAAAGTATATGCCTGTGAACCACTATGCAAATAGATGGGAGTTCAATCTGCCCATGCCCAAGCAGACTGGAAGCCACGAGAACAGAAATTGGGTGGCCTTATGCCTCAGCCAATAAACCTCACTACGACCTTCAGCTTGGTACCTGTAAACCCCTGGAAACTCCTGAGGGCTGAAGCTGCAGAGATGTGTCATGCAAAGGGCCATTCTGCCTCCCTTGGGTTTTACACTTTTATTTAAATACCTGTGGATGGGTACTGTCAGAAACTGGGTTGGAGTGGTACCTTTGGGCCTGACTTATGCATCACCTTTTTTTTTTCTGGTTGGCTCAGCACATGTTGGTGTGTGGAGGTTAAGCCTTTCACAAAAAGAATTTGCAGATGTAGTTCAAACAAATTTTAAAGGTGACCGGTTCCAGCTTTGCATGAGCTGCCAAGGGAGAGAACAGCATGCTAGAACACTTCTCTTGGAGGTGTGGTCCAAGCAGATCCAGAGGACTGAAAGCCAGACAATTCAGCATGAAAATAAGGTGCAGATTTTTTTACAGTGAAGAGAATTAACTACTGAAATAATTTACCAGAGGCTGTACTGGGCTCTCTATCATATGTAGTTTTTAAATCAAGACCAGATGTCTCTTTAAAATACAGCTTTCCTCAGCAGAAGGGTGGGCTCAGCCCTCCACAGGGGATGATGTTCTCCAGCCAGTGTGATGCCAACCACCAGGTTGCTTAACTGTAACATTTCCTTCTGGATTTAAAAATCTATGGATACTGTGGACAAAAAGAACTGTGTACTCCATAACACGAAACATCTCTTGGGTCCACTAAAAGCATCTGGGAAAGTCTGGCAGATTTCTGAAGAAACTGGTCTGGAGTTGCCTCTTGCAGTTTGCGGGAGAAGGTTTCCCTGCATGTGAAAGACCAGAGGCTGGATAGTGGCTGGGCAGATGCTGCAGATCCCCAGCATACTGGCTGTTTACAGTTTAAGGGAAGAGCTGAGAACACTGATGTATCCTGACTGCCTGCTGCTCCAAGGGTGCATAGGGTTCAGAGGGCTGGTGGATTTTATGGGTGGGTTCTTATATGGACATTTGTGCCTGGAACTGCCATGCTGCTGTAAGGTGATGGAATAGGGAAACATGGTCCTTCTTACCTGCAGGTCAAGTCTGCAATAAGTATGTGTGGGACTGTGGGTGCAGGAAAAACAAGAGAAGAGGAAACGCAGCTCAGAGATGCACTGATAGCACTGAGATGTAAGGTTCCACTCTCATCAGTGGCATCAAAACCAACTTGGGAGGTGGGCATTCAGGAGGGAATGTGTAGCTGTGTCCTCTTAGACTGCGCAGTAGCTTGGATGCTGTGGGAACTTTACTAAAGTCAGGCGCACTAAATGAAGCTGTTCCGGAGAGAAAAACAATGAAGAAAAAAAGAATCCATCCTCACCAGAAACTGTGACTTTTCAGAGCAATCTCATATAAACTGCAAAATCCGTGTAGTCAGCAGTCCTGGTTCCAGCTGCCCTGACGCTTGGAGAGATGACACCGTGCAAACTGAGCTGCGAACAAGGTGAGAGGTGTGGGGGCACAACATGCGCTGCACTTGCCAGGCACTGGAAAATCCCTTTGCACTGCATACTGTGCAGTCAGCAGGGTAACCATGGTGCTTTGTTGTATTTCTAAAAATTGTGCATCTCTTTCAAAGCTGATTGTTTATCCCTTGGCTGACTGAGGACATCCACATAATCCAGGACAAATAATTTTGATTCAGTGAGCACTGAACTCACTTAACTACCTCTTCCAATCACAGCCATCACATTGGCAGGCTTTGCTGACAGATAATGCTTCATTTGGCAGACAAATTCCTGACATTTACAGCTTCTGCCTCGGTTCCATTAGAAACAGCCTGCATGGCAACACAATCCAGCCCCACTGGGTTCCTGGCTCAGCTCATTATCATTAATTCTTTTAAAGGCACCCTCTAAAAATCTCTGTGCTTCCCCTCGCAGCACCTCGCAGTGTCAGTGCTGTAGCTTGTTTACAGATGGGGAAAACAAGTCACAGCAAAACATAGGCTGGACCTGGGAAGCTCTTCACAGTCATCACTCATACTGAGTAGGTGTCTGTAAGCTCTGTCTGAAACTGGGCTTATGTGAGAAGACACAGGTTGCCCCCACAAATTCCAGCACACTGCCCCTATGCATGAAGCAAAGGAAGTGCTTTACCACCTTGCTTGAGCTGGCTCGGGTCCAGGGGGCAGAGTACTCCCGAGCACCTGCAAATCATGCCCTGGAAGTGCTGTGGTTACCCCTCTTCCAGTGGGCAGTGAATGTGTGCTGCTCACTAGGGCTGGTAGTTAATGCCTCTTCAGAACTCCAGCACCTCTCCACTCCTCCCAGGGATCCATTGCCAGGCTCGGACATGCAGCCTGGCAATCCATAGGTGCCCATGCGCTTGGCCCAACTCTGCCTTCAGTCTGCTGCCCCAAGAACTGTGGAAACCAAGATACACTGGCTCTGACATTGATGCTTCTGACTTATTTTCTTAATTGCATTCTCCGACTCTGTATTGCTCTTAAGTCTCAGAGAACAGAATTAGATTTCCCAAGATGTTGAAGTGCCTACAAATGTAGCTGGGCTCCTAACGTGATCTCCAAATACTCCTAAAGTGGCAAGCCAACTAATTACCCCACAAAAGCTACTTTCTGCCTATGTGGGAAGGGGCCAGTCTCAAAGGAACCAGACAGTTCAACGTTTGCCTGAAATGATGAGCAGCAGCTAAGAGCTGATTTTCTTCCTGTCCTCACCTGTATACCTTATAGCCAAGGCTACTGCACTGTTATACCATACTTGCTTTTAGATGCCTTTATTCAGCACCTTGGTCTGATCAGCGCCTGATGTTGAAATCATAAGTACAAAGAAAAATGTGCATCCCAAGAACACCTTCAGGCTGTGACTCCAGGCCAACAGACTCCTTTAATCTTCATTGTTTTTCTAGCCTTTTCTACCATTAAAATGCTTGCTTCAATGTTAAAACCCAGATTAAATAAGCAATGTCTGTGTTTTCTGATGGCTGCTTTTGAGCTTTTCTGAAAAGCAAAGAAGAGGGCACCAGAAGCAGCTTGCTTCTTTTTTTTTCTCATGTTTGATCCTTGCCTGTGATCACCTGACACAGATCAGAGTAGAGCTTTTCCTCTGCTGCACGAGTTCATCCTCTTCTTTCCTACTCATGTCTTTCCTGGCTGAAGTGCTCTTTTGGAAGGCAGAAGACCAGAAGGAGTGCCCATGTGAAAATGATAAGGGGTAGGGAGTCCCATATTCCTTGCCTGCCTTTTCTTCTTGTACCAGCTATGTCCAGAAATATTGCTGACAACAAAGAAAAATTTTCTCAGTTCAAAACTGAAACTCTTTCAAACAAAAAATCACTACTTTAGCTAGAAATCATTCAAATAATAAAAAACCCCACCTTGTACAGATTTATATTTTTTTCATTTAAAAATAGTCACCTGAAGGGAACTTTCCATCTCTACTGCATTTGTCATTCCAGCATCTGGCCATGTCTAACTCTGCCCTGGTATCTGGAGGTGTTTGTTGTTTGCTTAGGCATCTTCAGAGGAGAGGTTTATGTGCCCATATCCTAATGTACACTTGGTGGCCAGGTGCCTATGTTGTGTTGTAGGACTGGGATGCTTGCCTGGCTGTCCCCAGGGTGAGCACTGGCCCCTAACACACCCATCTGGTGATCCTTCTTTTTCTCCTCCTGAGGCTTTGATATTTGCACATTAGTGTTTTTATTATTCCTGGGATCTTTCCAGCCCTCTACATGTCATCTGGCAGAATAGCCCCTGCACGTTCCTACATTTATACTTTCTCCTCCATTTTCATCCTGACCCTCTGTGTGTCAAAAGGTTTTCTACAGAAGAAATAAAACCTGTGTGCTCTGAAAGCTGCAAAGTCACAGATTAATCAGGGAACACTGCAGCATGGTGATGAATATCCCTGCACAGCTTTTTCTGCTGCAAATAGGCCAAACCCAATTGACTTGAGAATGTTTTTTTTACTATGACTTTTCTCAAGAGTAGGACTAATAACATTTTGACATGGCAGATGGGTTATAGTGCTTTCATTCTGTTTACATGGCTGGGAACACAAGCCATCTTTTCATAGCTGCCATCTGTTGGTCAAATTCATTCCAGTGCAATCAACCAAGTCATGGTTTTGCTTTATTAATTGTTTGGTTTTGTTAGTTTGGTTTTTTTTTTCGTTTGTTTTACTGTGATTTTAATTATTATTGTCTCTGGGAATTTAATTCTGGGCTTTTGGATCAGTGAGTAGAACAAATGCTTTTCCCAGTCTTGCCACTGTAAGACTGCTGCTTGAAAGGGTTTACTGATAGTACAAAATACTCTCTTTCTGCTTGCTTGCAAATTTTTCAAAAAAATAAAGCAACCACAACCAAACCTTTGAACAGGTGAGAACTCAGTCAAAGTGTTGGAATGATGGATCTGAAGTCTTCTCACAATGCTTTGTCCAGGTCAACGGAGGACAATAATTAAAAGATCTGTATCAACATGGCTCAGATTTCAGGCAAATTAAGAGCTGAAGAATGCCAGGAGCCTCTTTGCCTTGAAGAAGAGAAAGGTCACATATTATTCCCTAAACTAAAGCTTTTTTCACAAATTCCACTACACTAAGATCATATCCAGTCCATTTTTACTAAGTAATGATTTGCTTTGTTTATTTTCATGAACAGTCCTTGTTTCTGCCTTCTAATTATGCTTTCATAGAATCATAGAATCATTAAGGTTGGAAAACACCTCTGAGATCATTGAGCGGGGTGGGCACAGTTTGTTAACAGGGGCATCCTCTGGGAGAAGGGCATCAAGGTGATTCGAATCCCCATAGCAACTCTCTGGACTTCTGCAAAAGAGCAAATGACAGTGTGAAAAGAGGAGTTTAAGTCCCCATGGTGGTAAAAATGTGGGAGTGATTCTGCCACAGGCAGTGAAGTCATTCAGATACAGGCAAGAAGCAAATCATGCCCTCTCTTTTCTCAATATGGACAACAAGAATGTGCTTTCTGTCCCAAGTGGCACAGAAGAACAAGATGGGGGTCTTTGTTTTGAAAGCACTGGAAATCAGACTTTCAAAGCATTTGCAGGGAAATGCTATAATTTAAGAAGATGGAAGGAAAGTTTTTGTTAATGTAGCTGTTCAATTACCTATAGAAAATGGAATACATGATGTCGAGAAAATGGTTGCAACAGAAAAAAAACCCTTCTTAAAAGAAGCTGAAGATAGTGTCACTGTTGATTTCAGAGTGATCTTATTTTTAACTTCTGCTGAGAAATTTAGGCTATATCTGTATATTTTTACAAAGTCCCTGGGGATCTGCTGCAAATTTCTTGTACTTTTGGGGAGGGAATGTGGTTTTTTTTTTTTTTAGCTAGAAACTGGTCATATACTGGTTATTAGTTTTTAGCTGCATTTATATTTCTATCAAAAAAGTTCTGATAATCACCATAATAAGGCCTGTGTTTATTTTGCCAGAAAATCTTTTCTTTTTATTATAAAAAAATCTCAGAGGAAAAACATCTGTTTAGAAAAAAAAGAGTTTCCCTCTGACCAAAAAAAAACCCCAAACAAACAAACAAAAAAACCCCCCACAAACAAAAAAAACCACAAAAACCCCACAAAAAACCCCCACCACAAAACCAAAAACAAACCCAAAACCAAAGCAAACCTGCTTGCTTAGAAGTTTTTGACTTATTTCAGAGCAGGCTGAGAAAAAGAAAATTAAATTTAAAATATGTGGCCAGCTGAAAATGAAGGTAACAACCTCTTAGTGCAGATACAAATGTGGATGTTGGTTATGGTGGTGCTTTTTCTATACAGATGACTTCTAGGATTTCCTATCTTTAGGATCTTTATTAAAGTAGACCAGCTCTTCAATAGGAACCTGCCCCAAATAGTTAAGTACTACTCTTCCACCTTAAAGTAAATGTTCAGTGAAGTGAAGCTGAATTTCTTGCAGCCAGGTAAAGACCATTGGAGAGCTCACACTGCAGAAACAGGGGTCAGGTTAAAGAGGGCTCTGTTTCACATTTCACCTAGCTTCCCTGTCTGTAGCTTGGCAGAGGTGGGCATCAAGATGAAAGGGGAGGAGACAAAACGGTGAAAGGGGTGATGACAGACAGACAACACCCATACATTCCTCTTCAGATGCATTTTCACATCTGTTTGGCGTTTCAAGGTTTGCTTGCCTATGAGCATCACTCAGAGACGTCCAAGCAAGGTGAGATCCTGCACTTGAAAGGCCAGGAAGAAGAGTTTACCAGGAAGGTACATTAGACATGTGTGGTAAGGTGTGGCTGTATAAATTAAAGGGCTGAATGAGCCTGCAAAGAAATATGGACTATTCAGCCTCTATACCAAAATCAATGAGGTCTCTGGTTTTCCTTTTTCTCCCGGGGGAAAGTATTTTTCCAGTGGTCTGAACTGCTGACCCAAACTTCTGCAGACCTGTAAGTGGATGTATTTTGTTACTCCCAAGATCATACTATTTTTAAGATCTGGATCATCTATAGAAAATAAGACTTAGATGCTTAAAAGTCTTTGTAGGAACTCTGCCTGAGGCAGCAAACAGTCTGTCTTTTAAAATCTTCTTTCACCCTGTGGGTGTTGTTCAGTTGTAGCCTCACAAATAAAGCCACAGCCCTATACATACTTCTATTGCCTCTGTCTAGCCAGCAGTGCACTATGCTTTGACATGGAGCCTCCAGCCCCATAAATGTCAGCGGGTTCCTCCTCTGCGGCCCAGAGTAGAGAAGCACAATCACCCTGTCACTTCCTCTGTCTGCTGGCATCTGTAATGTGGAAGAAATGAGGGACAGAGGCATTTGTTCAGAAACTGAGCCTTAAAAGTGCCTTTAAACACTTTAGTTGAATATCTTTATGACTTGTCACTCCTGTTTAAATGCAAAAAGCAGCAAAGATCTTTTTATGAGAGTTTTCAGTGGATTTCATTAAATAGAATAATTATACACATGTAAAATTCAGCAAACATAGATCTGAAACTACTGCTATAGCAGCACAATAGCCAGATCAATGTCATAACTGAATCTGAGTTACCAGTGAGCTCAGGCAGCAGGTGTCCACACAACCCACAGGATCCCCACACCAAGGAACACTTGTGCTGGTGCCCAAAGGAGATGACTGATGTCAAACAGGTATCTCAAATATGGTTATGCTCTTCATGGGCACAGGACATGGTTGCCTTTAGTAGTTTTTGGATCTTCTACCCAGCGAGGCAACCCAGCGAAAACCAGGTCAGCTCTGGTTAGGGTGTTTGAGTAGACAGTGACAGCCCCATCTAGCAAGGAGGCAAACTCTGCTTTGGCTCCTCTGCTGATGCAGTAGAGCAGGATCTTCTTCTGCACTGACTTGTATTTAAAAGAAGCCAGTTGCTTAGCCTTAGAAAGCATCTTTAAGCTTTGGGATCAGTTAAATGGCTTATTGCTTTTGGAAACAGATTTAATCTATTCAACTCACAGTAAGTAGGTGGGAGGCCACTATGGAAAGGCCAGCAACTCCTGACAGTTTCCTTGCAAAATCTCCTATCAAGTGTCTTGAGCAATATTTCTTCCATATCAAAAATGCTGAGTGTGAGTTTGGTCCATGACAAAAAGAAAAAGCTATCCATCTGGAACTCTATATAAGGTTTTTTACCTATTAATGGATTTTTCTGTCATTGCTTCATTAATTCTTGAAAAGTATTGCCTGGTGGAAGCTTAAAGGAAGAGGCAAATGTCTAATTTTCCCCCTTGATATTTAAGACATAAGCAGAACTACCTTTCCATTTTTGTTCAGGATAGGAACCATTTAGAAAAAAGAAATTCAAGACTGCTGTGTACCAGATTTGTGCCATATTTGGGTAACTTTTCTCATGAAAATCAAATACAAATTTAAGACGGAATCTTCAAGCACGCTGTGGCATGGATTCTGTCTATCTAAATGATTGCCTGTAGCTCTGGAATGAAGACACTGATGGAAAATCCTTTCCCAAACCACACTGAGACTTTGTGGTTCTCAAATAAAACTCCTTTTTTTGGTGATGCGTTCTCAGGGATGGACATCTGCTCATGCAGTAGGGCTTCAAACACTGCAGTATTGCTTCTGGGCACCACTGAGCTTTAAAAAGTCACTGGATTCTGACAGGTGAGGTCTAGGGGGACTTTTACTAAGAAGCCTAGAGTTCCCAGAAAGGTTTTAGTTCAGTCAGTTGATGAATAAGATAAACTTTGGGCTCAGAAAATAACAGGAATTAAAGGTGATCAGGGATTTACAGTCTACATTCCTAAAACTCTAGAGGGCAAGGTATTAGGTGGAGGTTAGAACCATTTATTTTAGTTATATTAAATGGAAACTCTAGACACTGTCTGACTCTGCCTGTTCCTGCTGCTAACACCACCTGGCAGAAAGGTTATATTATTATTATTATCTGCAGTTTACTTTTCTCCTTTTAAAAATTTTCAGCTTCCCAATCAGAAATGGGCACAATGCCATGGGCTCCAAAAGGCTAGGCTCAAATGAGGGAAAACCAATCAGATATGGAAACATTGCAAACATATTTCATCTGGCTATGTGGGCAAACCTTGGAATGAATGCCAAAAGGATCCAGATGAAAACAGTCTAGTATTTATAAAAATGGATGGCAAGCAGTATTTTTTACAAAGATACAGAGCAGCTGTACTCATGAATCCGTAGTTCAGGTAAATGGTAGCTCCACCAGCCCAGCCAGCAGCTAACCAGGACCATGGGAAGGACCACTGCCTCAGCAGTGGGCACCAGGACTCTGCCAGCAGGTCTGTGATCTTCCCCAGGGCACTGCAGACTCTGTGCTTGCTCTCTTTCTCTGTGGTATAGTTTGGGCAGTTATTGTTGCGTGGAGTTTTCCCAGGTACGTGGCAGTTCCAGCCAGTGAGAATGGCAAGAGTTCAGTAGGGGTGCATCTGGGGTTGTACGAAGTAGGTGAGAGCTTAAGGAGCAAAGAGCTACTCTGAATCTCTTTTTGGGGCCTCAGAGCCCCACCAGTTCCTTACACTTCCTATCTCAGGACTGCCTCTCTGCTGCATCTGCAAAATATGCCATCCCCAAATTACAGATGAAACAGGAATTTAATTTTCCCCATATTATTGAAAAACCTCCAGACAATGCTGATGTTCAGCATCCTGGGAGAAAAGATCTTTGGAGGTATACGATTCTCTGCATTTATAGCAGTACAGAGTGAAAATATTTTTTCGGGAGCCTTTATGCTCCCTTTTGGAGGAAAGAAGAGTGAATGCCTGGTTGGGAATGGCAACTCATGCAGAGGATCACTAAGATGTTTCCAGGCCCTGTTGCTCTGTCTGCTCAAGGGGTAGCCAAGCTGCTGATCTCCACCTCACTCGGAAAAGCAGGGAAGCCAAATTTTTCTCCCTGGTTCTTCCTGACACTCACAACAGCTGTTCTAGCATGCTGCGGCACCAAACCCACCAGGAAGAATAAATTAATTCTTAAAAATAAACAGCCGGCCATAAAAACATCCAGGAAAACCTTGGCCTCTGCTCTTCTGATAGCCTAGGGGTCTCTGACAAATCACCCTTGCTACCTACCCCCAGTGAATATTCCCTGCTTGTCAGGTTGGCTAATTGTTTTGGAGTGGATGCAATACATCTTCTGCCAGGAGAGGTTTGTGGGGCACATGATGCTGTAAAATGATCTTATGTTTATCTAATCTCTTCTCTTGCTGTTATCATTGTACACATATACAAACTCCCTTTATAGCTTCTCTCCAGCCACTGCTCTGGTTACACGCTTAAACAAGTCCTTGATCATTTTAAAACTACAGGCTTGTTTAAGGAAATGAATGCAACAGCACTAGGCTGTTGTGGTCTCCTAGCAGGTGAGGTGTTGTGCTGTCCCTGCTCAGCCTGCTTTTCAAGGTAAAGATCTTTGCAGAAATTTCTCTCCACTGGACAGCTGCTCAGCTGGGACACAGGTCTGCTGTTCTTTGCTCATTTCACATATGCAGAGACAACCCTAGTTTGATTCAACGTACAGAAATAAGCCATAAAACCAGATTAACATACCCAGTTCAGAGGACAATACAACAAGTATGTTCCTGAGGAGCTGAATCCTGATTTCTGCTGATGAGATGGCAATGCAGCTCACTAGAAGACAGTCAGACAAAGCTGAAGAAAGATGGGACATGAACACACCATCCAGCACCCAATGCACATTTCTAATGCAAGGGCTTAAGCCACAACACTGCAATAAAAGTGTGGCTTAGTGTGTAGGCCAGTATTAGAACTGACCTTTTCTCTGTGTTGCCAGAGAGAAATGTGAAACCAAAGAAAGTTTTATGACAGCTGATAATCTCCCTATCACTTCTGCAGTGAGTGAGTGGGCAGGCGATTAAGTTTTAATTGAAAAATTGGAGGGAATGAGGGGAAAAAATCAGAAAAATAAACACTCAAGTCAGCAAGTCACATTAGTGACAGCAGCTAATGTTTCTAACATGAGCTTTAAATCCTTAAACCTTCCTCCGAAGCAAACATATTATGCATTGTTCATAACGCTCTTAATTGGAAATATTTAGCTATCCAAGTAGTAGAAGTACATTCAATTATTTGCTCAGAGCCTGGATCAATATCAGTATTAATAGGTCATTTTAGGGGAGACATATTTAGATTTCATTTTAGAGATCACCTGCACAAAACAATTTGAGATTGTAAGCTGGGCATCTCAGTTTCCTGAAATTAATCTCTGAAAACAAGAAGCTAGCTAAAGGCATCAAGGTTTGTGATGGTGGAGAAAATGCATCAGGACTTTCTTGGCAGAGAAAGCACTGCTTCAGCACTGGGGATCTGTCTGAAGCCACCCAAGACGTGGTCTCAGGAGGGCTGGCACCTGCTGAAGCGATGGAATTTGCTCTCCCATGGCGTACAAATGGTGCAATGGTCTGCAGCCTCTGCTTCAGGCCACGATTTGCAGCTATGTGCCCTTATCCCAGGCTGATGCTGTGTCCTTTGTTTCTCCTGGCCCCTCACTGCACCTGCCCCATGTGTAGCCCCAGGAATAGTGCCCAGAGCTTTCGGGGTGAAAGGCAACTATCTCAATGGCCTCGATCCACCACCTGGTTGAGTTTCCCCATGTACTGTATACAGATATTAACTGGGCGAGACTGTGAATAACATAGTGATGTACAGGAGGGGCAAGGCTCTCTTGAAAGCCTTAACAAGAATTGCTGGCACTGGTGGCAGTAGGAAATTACATTTTCAGGGTAAAAGGAAAATTACACATTCAGGCATGCTAGTCCCCGGGAGGAAGGAGTCAATGAGTTCATGGTGAAACGTATCCACTGCCAATGAAGACACATTTGAAGAAAATCCAAACACAGTAACCAAGCAGCTCAATTTTTTTCTTTCTAAGAACCAGCCCAAATCCAGCTCGAGCTGGAGATTGATTGTAGTCTGAGAGCAGCCTGTGTGAGATCCCAGTCCATGTCCCACCATCAGGTGTTGGCCTCACAAACCTCCCACCCACTGTCCCTGCACACATGACTATAGACCCCAGAGAAGAGTCCACCATGGAGAGACCTAATTTCTCTGCATGGTTCATGTATGATGAGGGTGATGAGGGCTGTGGCTAGGGACTGAGAAAATACTGAGCTTGTAACAGGCTGTAGCCTCCAGATAGGCACAAATTTAATAATATTTTTTAGTGCTTTTGCATTGAGTACTCTTACATTATGGAATTACCAAGGAAGGCTTTTTTTGCACTGAAACTATACATGAGAAAACCTTATCTTTTTACCTTTACATTACAAACTAATTGTTAATTCCAAGTGGTTTTTTTCTCACTCACTTATTCAGGATATATGGTGATTTTTCCTACCATCCTGGGGAAGGGAACAGGAACAAAAATTATATTTCTATATTCATAAGAAATAGAATATGACAAATGCAATTTCAAGCCATTTCACCCTTTGCTGTGACCATTTGCACACTGTCCCTCTGGGTGCCCCAGATACAGATGGGGTTTGCATACTGCTGTGGCGGCTTCTTATCCTGGCCAATGCCTTTACCCAGGGTTAGGAGGTGTATTTGCCATCACAGCAGTTGTAAAGAGGACAGAGACCAGCCTGGGCAGAGACTGGCCTGCGATTCTCTGCTGATAAATAAACATCTCTGTTTCCCTTTTGCAGTATGCAACTTGATGATAAAGATTTCAAAGAAAAGTTGAGCTGACATCAAAAAAAAAAGACTCTCCAAGGCAAATAAGGAGAGATTTATTTTCTTATTCAGATTTCTCAAAGGCTCCTTCTCTGTGCCCTTTCTGTACACAATGGTTTTCACCATTCAGGAATGCTTTCATTTAATGTCTGAAATAGCTTTTTGTATCTCGTGGTATATTTCTTTAACTGTAAAATAAACATTCTTTCCTTAACAGATCTAAAGATGTGGGATTTAGGGCAGCATGTAAATAATTGATCCAAAATACAGTTTTTTTACTCACCGTACTATTAGACTTTGTTTTTCACTACACTACTCTCTGTGTCCTGGTCTCCTCACAAAATTTTGGTCAGCGTAATGCTGTAAAGATACAATTTTGTGTTTAAGCCGAAGTAGTTACATCAACTCAGTCTTAGTGTCAAGTATGTGATGTCTTTTGTATTGGTGCAACTTGTTTCCCTTTCTATGCAGGAACAGAAATGGCAGGATGTGTTCCCTTACACTGGTATCAGGGCAGCTCTTGAGAACAAGATACTGGGCAAGAAGCACCACAGGGCAGATCTACTCTTGATCGAAACTTTATGACTTCTCCAAAGTCTGCTTTTTTTCTGAGGAAAAAGAACAAACCATTCCAAGCCCTCTGGCACGAGCAGCTGCCCACTTGCATTACTGAGCAAGGCAGAACATGCCTCATGGTGCTGCTCATTTTTAATTTTTTTTTTAAACTACATTAAAAAGATGCAACTACAATGATGCTGGGACTTAAGTGTATTAAGCTGCAGACACTGGTAGGCAGGGATGCCTGTCTGGGAGATGAATTCCTGCACAGTGATAATGGGTTATCGGGATTTCCTGCGTTGCTGTGCGAATCGGGGCCATCTGTCAGCAGCTTTCTGTGGTGACAGACCGATGCCGAAAAGACAGATGGAGGGAATCTGAAGTGAGAGACCTTCCCAGCTGTAGGGGAGGCAGAGCTGGATAGATTTACAGTCTGCCTCGTCCTCTTTAGGAGTGATGCTTTCCTGAAATGTTTTTTTCTCTGTCCATGTGATATTTTGGCATTAGGTTGTTCCCCAGGTGCTGCATTAGCTGCTGGGAAAGAGAACTGCAGAGTCTCAGCTCAGGTGCATCCTGGGCAGCTGTATCTCAAAACCTGTCTAAAGGTGGGAGGATGTTTTACCCCAGCTCTAACTTTTGAAGCCTGAGAAGACAAATCAGGAAGATTTAAAGGGAACTCACCGAATATCTGTAGCCAGACAAAGATTGAAGCAATAGCTTAAAAGTAGCTGCCTTATGCTCTGACAACAGATTATCAAAATATTTACTGTATCCTCCTTGCCTTAATGTAGTTTTTGGTGTTTCTTTGTGCCTCCCTACATAACTAATTTATTGCAATTTGAGTACACAATTGTTGGTTTTGAACTCAAACAAACGGATTTAGTGGTGATTTATGTTTAAGAAATAGGAGCTGCCTAGAACTGGTGAGTTATCCTACAACAACAAACCAGCCCAGGCAGGGCAGTTTCCTAAGAATAATGCTGTTTTGTGACAGTAGAAATTAAATGTTCAGCCTTCCTAAGATTTCTAAGCTTTCTTTGTCGTACTTTGCTGAAGATGAGGTGGTTTAAGGCTACAAGCAAGGCATGGATGCTGGAGGAAAGCAGTATCTTTGATTAGGTAAAAGTCTTCACTAACTAAAGACTTGTCTAGTTTCTCCAGCTATGTCATTTAGTATAATAAAAGATCTTGCCTCCCCTTCCAAGACTTTGTTGAGGACATTTTAAAATGGGACTTACATTTAAAGAAACTGAAAAATTAGAGAGGTTGCAGTGGAAAGCTACACACTCAAAAAATCAAACAAACAAAACCAAAACAAACAAACAAACTACCAAACAAACAAAGAACAACCCTGAGAGTTTGTGATTACTTTGCAATACAGGGATTGGAGCTCAGGCTACTTAGCACATCAAGATAAATACAGGAGCCTTGCTCAGACTGGTAGTTGCTTCATGGGAAGAACTTACCCAGTTGTGAAAGGCTTTTTTACTCTTGTGAAGTCACAGCAAGAACCACTGCTGAAGAACTAGAACTGAGAAATATGCTAGTGAACTAGAAATAATGGCACTTTTTTTTTATGGTGCCTTGCTTTCTGTGAGCTTTTCTCTACATTCAGATTGCAGGCTCAATATGACAGTAACAAACTGAAAATACAGGACCTGTACATCACATTGATGGATCCTTTCCCTTCCTATAAAGAGCAACTTTACAAATTAGTTAAAAGAGCATTGGATTATCTCTAAAGAGTCTAAAGTCCTGGAGTGTCTCTGAGGCTAAGGAGGACACAGAGACTCCTGACTCTTTGTTTGCAATCCTCCTCCAGAGGTAATGAAATACCATACAGCCAGGCACATACTATAAATAATGAATGACCTAAAGAACCAGTTGGAGACCACTAAACATTGGAGGGATTAAATGGCTAGTCTAGGATTTAAGAGATGTGCATTATAAGATCTGCTCTGTCCAAGGGAGTGGGTAGCTCTTCCCTTCCCTCACGTTTATCTGTGAAGATAAATGCATTAAGGCTTGTAGGAAGGTCATGTGCTGCAAAGCAAAGGCCAGGTGCTTAAATACTAATCAAAGGATGTGGACATACAATAAACAGGTTGGCAGCTAATGAGACAGGCTTTTAAGAGGATCCAAAACCTTTCCCCTACAACAAGCAGAGTAACATTTGTCTTACTGGCTGTTCAAAGAAAAATTGCCCAAGAAGTTCTGGTGCAGCCCCCCAGTGTGCCAGTCTGCCCTGACACCCTCTCCTGCTTGTGTCGCCATGCACTCAGGCAGCTGTGCCAGCCTGGTGAGAGCATGGGAATCCTGGAGACAAACAGCTCAATACTGGCTGGCAATTGAACAGCATCAGCCCATAGCCTTGCACCCAGTTAGCAAAGCCCCATTTAAAACCAATTTGAAGTGAAGCAAGAACAGGAGTGTGCACTTGCAAGTTTTTCCTCTGCCTCTTGGTTTCCCTCATCCCCAGGATAATTTTGCCTTGAAAATAATCAAGGTCCTTTAGACCACACACATTAACAGCCTTGTAGGGGCTGAGCAGTTTGCCACCCACACATGCTGAAGCAAGTAAGTTGTAAAAAGTGGTCGATGGCCCTCTTAGGGACCCCCTCTCCTTCTGGCTATGAAGTTTGAAAAATTATATTGTCTGACCCACTTGAATTGCTGAGGACCAGGAATGCAATGGACAATGTGTCTGACTACAAGAGTGTAGGCAAGTCTCCCTGCCCAGGACAACCTTTTATCCACCTTGTGAACATGAGGTGAGTTCTTACTACTTGGAACAGTCTGGGTGGGATGGCTGGTAAGAGATTTCACCCAGGGAAGAAGACCTCTGCAAACCTTTGTTTGTAGAGGGCAGAAGCACCAAGCAGGAGGGGTGGGATAACTAATGGGAGCTGCTCTCAGTTCAATCAGCAGCACGCAGTCCCCAGACCCCAGAGCAGCTTATGCTGGTGGCTGCAGCTCAGTCCACAGCTTAGCTCTCTCAGGCTGTTAACCCCAGCCTATTCAGGGAAGGTCTGATCTATACCCTGCCAAAATCAGCAGGGGTCAGTGGCTGATGCTGCTGAGATGCGGATCAGGCTCCTACTCACAGGTGCTGCCTCTAGTGAGACTCCAGCACAGGCAGAGGGAGCTCAGACATATGGGAGCTGATAAAATAAGCCACAAAAACTGGCTTCCCACTGGCCCTGTCCTGCTGCTGGGCAGCAGTTGAGGGGTGTCAGGTGCCTGCTAATTACAGCTAATGAGGAATTTAATTGCCCTTCAGCAAAGGGCTAGCTTTGCATGCTGCTGTGTGTCTGGGGGTGGGTGGTGGCCAGGGGGTCTCCCTGCCTTGCCCTGCTCAGCCCACACACATGGTGAAAAGGGACAGGAGGCCTTTCCCTGCCCTCAGCACAGGGGGCTCTGTGGGGAGGGGTTGGCCCAGACCTACAGTCCCAAGCATATCCACGTGCTCTTCTGATCTGCGCTGCCCCGTCTGGGGGTCTTTGGATGTGGTAACCCTTCCTGCTGGGACCTGCCTCCTCTGTTCAACCCAGGGACTTGTGAAGGCTTCCTGGCAAGGTATGTGCTTCTGGAGGGGGCTTGGGTTTTGCAGTGACTGTTTCTATGAGCTGTGTGGGGACGGCAGAAAGCAGGATCTTGGTGTTCTTAAGTGGTGAGGGGTTGGTGAGCCCCTGCTGACAGGCTGGTTCCCTTGCTTTGCCACGTGCTGGGTTTGCTTTGATTCAAATGGTCTACTTGGTTTATGTTTTGGGGGGATGGAGCCAGGTCAGAAGTGCTTGTGGAGCATGCATAGGAGGGCAGGCAGTGGCTTGGACACACTGCTTACAAGCTCATTATCCCTTTTAATGCAGCAGCCATGTCTCAAACCCATCTCTGCTATCAGGGTCTCTTCCACCCTGATGCCCCCGCACCATGTTCTCCCTGGCCCCATGTGACTCCCCTATTCTGTTATGTGTGTAACACACGTGTAGCCCCTCTCCTCTCACATAAGTGCCTGCATGTAGGCTGTTTACCTACCCTCAGAATAATGAGTCTGTGCCTCATCTTACACTGAAGATAGGAGCTATTTTCAGGTAAAATCCAGGTAGCCAAGGTGATGTATATCATGTTGCATGTTTCAGAGAGGCGTGTTACATGTTAGAGGAAGCCTAGCTTCTCTCCTAACCATTTAGTAAGTGAAAATTACTGTATTCCAGTTTACCAGATCAGTCACCTTTTTCTTTACAAAGGCAAAAGCTCCCTCACAGAGTGTAAGTCCTGTACTAAAGTTGCCCTTAGACTGTTCACATTCAGCTCATGGCCTTCTCTTTTTCTGAAGGCAGCTGATGTCCAACCAGGATTTTATGAGAGACCATTACTGAATACCCTAACAAGAGAGCAGGCATTTGTGTGTCTGTGTGCTTGGTTGTCCAACTCTGAAATAGCTGTGCTGGGTGCAGAGCATGGCTGTAGGTTAGAGCTGAGTGTGATTTTTACCCTCAGCAAACCCCATTGGCTCTAGCAAAGCATCCTTTCCTCTTTGATTTTCCATCAATTGAATGAATTCTCAGAGACTTGTTGAAAACTGATGAGGTTTCAAGTTCCTTTGACAGGATGTGGCCAAGAGTTCTTTAGCAGGTTTTGGGGGTTTTGTGGGGGGTTTTGTTTTGGGTTTTTGTGTGTGTGGTTGTTTTGGTTTTTTTTTTTTTTGTTTGTTTGGTTTGGGTTTGTTGTTTGTTTTTTTTTTCTGACTGCTAAGAAATTCTCTGAACTAGAGGACTGATTTCAACAGTTACCAGGTGGTGGGTTACAGGAGATCCAAATGCCCCTATGTTACAGTCTGTGTTACAGCAAGCAGCTCAGGTAGTCCAGGGGGAAAGGCTACAGGCCAAATTATTATTCTGTAATGCTTGTTTAAGACTAGAAGAAGCCTTTCAGCTGGAGAGGCTTAGAGAAATTGCCATGTTTTGAGCAAGTCAAATGCACTCTTTCAAGAGCTCTATTTTGCAGGCAAAATATTGCAAATACTAAGCTATAAAGCCTGTATTGAATCTTTGCTTTTCTGTAGAAGTACCTCATTGTCATGTTCTTAAAGCTCCTTTCAGTGGCTGGCAGGCCAGAACCATGCTGAGGGGCTGTGCAATAGCCCTGCTGTAGTTCACTTCTGATCGGTGAGATGGGCTGACACTGTTGTGACACAGGCACAGGGGGAGGCATAGCTTTTATGTGCTCTGAATGCAAGGCTCTGGGACGAGTCTCAGCTGAGTGCACCTGCAAAATTCAGGGGCAGCTGAGCACCACAGCACAGGGAAAAAAGAGAAAATCTTTTCCTGCTGCAGAGATATTTCTTGTTGAAGAGTGGCCCAGTAGGAGACAGATCACCTGCTTCAATGCCTTATGTTAGTCCTCCCTCTGATAACTCTCTTGAACTCATTCTGCAGACTGACCTTGGCCCCTTCCTGCTCTGGAATGAGTTCATTTTTAGCACTTCCATTTCTTCAGATTGCCTGTGGTTTCCGGCTTTGCTGTGTGCAGTTGGTGGAGATAGTACTGCAATGCACAGAGATACACAGGGTGGGAGTCTGTAAAGGCAGGTATGCTTCTCTGCTTTCTGGAGGATCTGTAAGTCCCAGAATTACTTGGTGCCTCATATTTCCCATCTATGAGATAGAAATAGAGAAGGCAAGTGCATGCATGTTACAGGTCATGTAATGCACAGTTTCCTTCAGCAGCATATAGCTGGTACGGCTTAAGGTGGTACCAAGTCCTGGATCACTTATGACTAATACAAATGTGCCTGCAGTTGGGGAACACTTGAACAAGGCCCCTTTCTTAGGATGAACTCAGGCCCTGAAAGCCTAGGTAAAGTCTGAAGCTTGTTTGTGGTTCAGCTGCTCTCAACAGACGTCTGGAGGGGAAAGCCAGCCTACTAAAGCATGCTCAGACACTGCTGCCAAGGCAGACAGCAGGGATGGAAGGTACTCAGTGTGTGGCAGAAAAGGTTGAACCCCAGCATCTCCAGAGGCTTTTGGACACTCAACTGCCAATGGTTTCAGTGGGAGAGGAATCCCAGCCTTATCTGGAGGATGAGAACTCTGTGGCCGCTTCCTTCTATAATAAGGAGTATTCGAACTCTCCATGTGTCTGCAAGAAGCAAAAAAGCCCACAGCCTCTTTCAGCATAACCATCAGCCCTGGCACTGACCCTTAGGAGCTCACCCTTTGTGGCTTGTAGATACCGGCAAATTTGTTTGTTAATGGCTACCATATCCCAGAGCACCTTCAGGTCTCGTGTGCTCCTCTACGCACCAGCTGGCTTTGAGCATCGGGGTGATAATGGTGTGGACACATCCTTGGAAGTGCTTTGTGGCCATCCTGGCTCACTGGCTGTGTTGGCTAACAAAGAAAGAACATTTTATCAAGGTAAAGTCAAAACTTTGCAACAGGCAGAAACTTGACATGTTATTCGCATGTCACCTAGGTGACAAGAGAGCAGCTGTCTCTGGACATCTGATATGAGCAGCATGGGCCTCCCTTTCTGTGTTGGCCTAAGGCTTTGCACCCTGTCACTGACAATTATGTCATGTTAAACATAGATCTAGAAGCTGACCCTGTGTAACACAGCATAAAGCAATGCAGGGAATATATTGGGACAACAGGGTGGATCCTAATCAAAAGCATATGTAGAATATATTTGCTCTAGTCAAAACTGTCATGTCTGTCAAAGGAGAAGGCAGCTCATTAAATGAAATATCTGTGTGTTGGTGGGTTCTGGAGCCTGAGAAATGCAGGACCTGAATTCCCCTGGTTTGCAGCTGTGGATATGGTGCAGAACAAAAAACTAGTACTGGGTAGAGCTGCAGTGAGAGGCTGGTGTTGGGAATCAGACACTGAGACAAATGACCCTTGCGTGACTGCAGCTGGTGTCAGTACTTGGGATCACGACCATGGAAAGAACTTCTGTTCCTTTTTGCAAGCCAGAGTGTGGAGACCTGTGAAACTAACGAGTGATCTTGTTACTGCTCTCACTGTGCTCACTGTGGATTTGCAGCACACCCTGGCTAAGATTTGAACATATGTAGGTCTATCTTATAGAAGACAGAGCTTATAAAACCAGAGCAGGTGCTTACAGTCACAAGGATTTATGCCAGCCATGCTTTCCTTTTATTCAGATGATATAGACCCAGGCCACCCTTGGAGAGTGTATGAGCTGTGCTGTTTGGGCACATTTCTTTGTCTACATGACTCCTCTGGCAAAGCAAGCTGTGGCTTCCTGACCTCAAATTCAGGGGATTTTCAGCCAGCATTGTTCCATTCAAGAAATAGTAATTAGCAGCAAAAGCTTTACACCACTGTCCTGTGCGTAGAGAGCTTTCCCAGTTGTTTTCACTTCGGTGTAATATCTGGAATACATCCTGTGAAGAGGGATTGCTACAGTAGACCCAGGCTTAACCCTCCCTATCCCACCAGCCACCAGAGCACTTGCAGGCAGAGCTGAGACTCAGCACTGCTTTGAGAGAAGGATATCATCTCAGCAGGGGAGATACTCTTCTCCAGAAGTGTGCCAGTGCAGAGTGCAGATGCCCACATTTTGGAAACCGCATACCAAGCTTTGGCTCAAGATCCTAAAGGTGATTAGTTTCAACCTGGTTGTGTCCCTCTCATCCTTCAGGGCCCTCTGACAGGAGTGTATGCTGTTTCTTGAACTGTTTTAATGGCCAAAATGTGGATGGCATCTGCCCACGTGATAATTAACCGTGGGCTCAACTCTGCTCACAAACAACTGCTTAGAAGTTTATTTCCCAGAGAACTCAAGCTTCTCTACTGCCATTCCTGGACTAACTGCAATGTTTTTGTAACTTAACAAGTCTCAGAAAAGTCAATCTATAGAAGCCAGTGCTATTTTATCTGCAACCTTACAACCCTTAGCTTAAGTGGCATCAGTGCTTTAATTCACTTTGCACAGTGATTTTTGATGTATTTAAAACTTCTGAGATAAGCAGACCTCAGATGCAGGGATGACAACTTTGGATTATTTATTGCATGGGGAAAGAGAAGCATTGTTTTATAAAATATTGCCTCTAAAAACTTGCTGGACTATAGAACTATGGATTGGGGTTTTTTTGGGTGGTTTTTAGTGTCTGCTTTCACAAGTGATTTTTTGAAGAGTATCACAGAACTATGAATATATATATATAGTGTTTATTTATTTAAACAGAATTCAGGGATTTAAGCTCTTCTCTTTCATCCAAGAGTTGCACATGTGTGCAGTGGAGTTGCTACTGAGTTAATCCACACACTTGTAGAGGTCTACAGGGCTACCCACACAGCCAGAAGGAGTTACTACTCTTCCATGGAATTGTTTGACTTGCCAGTATATTAAATGTCTGCAGAGCATGGGCAGTGTTTACTCTTATAAAGTATCTAGCTGGAAAAACAGCTAATATCCAGGGAAACCAAGCTGTGTGTTAGTCTTAATTGAAATGAGGACTACCATTTTCATGCAGCTTTAATGATTTAAATTAGGGTATTATTTTATTTTAGAATTATTTAAAAATTAAACACTTTCTAAGGAAGGACACAGAAGCCACTGAATGAACAGTATTTATTCAGGAACTAAATGCTTTTCCTGGTCTCCAAGCTTTTCCCTATTTTCAAACTGAAAACACTCTTCAGCCTGTCAGTTTTGATTTCTTTAGACCTAGAAGTCCTTTGTCACTCTTCAGAGTCACTGATTTATGGTTAGTTTGGATTTTTAGTTCTTAAAAGTTTTATGTTTTTGCATTTCCTTATGTCATTAATACAGAAGAAAGAACTTACAAAACATATGTTACTAATGTACTGCTCAATATTATGGAATCGGATAAGACTTTTTCAAATGACTGACATTACATATGTCTTTCAAGGATGTGAATAAACCATATGTAAAACATATGTTATATCTATTTCAAAGATTGTTAAAAAGTAAATAGTGTAATGAAATTAACGTACAATCATGGTTCTGAAATGTATATGCAAGTATTCATAACAATATTTCTCAAATGCTCCTTAGGGTAGCTTTTGTTTTTAGGGTATCATGGTTTAATCCTAGCTGGCAAATAAGCACCACACAGCTGCTTGCTCACTCCCCTCTCCATCCCCCAAGGGCATGGGGAGAAGAATCAGAAAAAAGGAAAACCTGTGGGTTGAGATAAGAACCGTTTAATAATGGAAATAGTATAAAATTTAATAATGACTGCAATGAAAAGAGAGCTAACAAAGAGAGAGAGAGAGGAATAAACACCAAGAAAGACAAGTGATGCACAATACAACTGGTCACCATCCACTGACTGATGCCCTTCATGTCCCTGCAGCGATTGACCTCTCCTGTCCAACTTCCCCCAGTTTATATACTGGGCATGATGTTATATGGTGTGGAATAACCCTGTGGCCAGTTTAGGTCAGCTGTCCCAGCCATGCTTTGTCCTTACTACTTGTGCACCTCATCACTGACAGAGCATAGGAAACTGAAAAGTCCTTGACTTGGCGTTCAACAACTCCAGCATCAGTGTTTTATCAACATTATCCTCATACTAAATCCAAAACACACTGCTCCACCAACTACTAGGAAGAAAATTAATTCTATCGCAGCACAAACCAGAGTAGGTATCAAGTATGATTTTGCTGTTTGGGTGGCACAATTGATACACTGATTCATTCTTAGTTTTCTGTTTTCTCATTTTACAGCTCCTAAAAGGAACAACCTAAACTAATAGAACATTTTCTTATTAGCACATGTTTGCTTGGAGTGTCCTAGACCTTCCCAGAAGTCTCAGCTGAACACAAAGCCATATTGTCTTGAGGGTGGGACAATTCTGTGAATATTCCCTCTTGCCATCTTGTTTCCTTCCTATTCATCCCTCTTGCTGCTGGCACACTGCTGAGCTTCCTACTGCCTGGTAGGGTTCTGACTTTGCAGTAATTCAGTAATTTCAGCTGCTTTTGAGTGTGCATTTTATTTGCATGCCATAAGCTTATGGGATGGATATATATTGATCCAAAATGTAGAACCAGGGGCTTGTGGTGACACACAGGAGTTAGCATAAAACTCTAATGTGTGTAATTCCTGTGAATGCATAGACAATACTTTTTTAATTTCTAATTTTACCTGCTTAAAGCAACCACTCTTCAGTTTGCAACCTGCCATTTTCACTTTTCAAACAAAATATCTTTTTAGTCCTTCATGGAAAAGCAAAACTGTTAAAAAGATGGGTTTTTTATCACAGAAAATGTGCCCTGCTATTATTTCTGTGTTGTGGAGGAAAAAAATGGAGCACAATAGTACTGAATTGCAGTGAAAATGCTGAAAGCTTCAGTCCTTGATCTCTGCAAGGTAAATCACTTTCCCTCACAGAGCTCTCATGTTTTAATGTGTTTACATTTCTTTGAGGAAGAATTTTTTTGAAATAACTGGAATTAAAAGGATGTTTTTGCAGATGGAAAGGTGTTGATCTCAAGGTTTTATGCATCTGCTCTTTATACTTCTTCTATATCTGCTCAAATATTTTTTTCTTCGTAAAAATTTAATATGGAAAATTAATGAGGAACTGGCTAGTGAGATGATACAGTAACTGTAGCCAGGCTAAAAATGAGTTGTCAGCTCTGGACCTTCCCAGTCCAATAGGTAATTGCAGAACTGTGTGAGTGAGATACAAAGAGAGGCTCTGAAAGGTTGAAAGAGATTTATAGAACATTTCAGACCACAAAAACACATAAAACAAAGTCCAAAAGGTTCCAGAAACGGGACAAGAGGGACCTGCTGTCAGAAGCAGCTTGTCATAATAGTTATGATTTACTGAACTCTCCCAAGTGATCTGTACAATCTCTGTCAGCAGCAAGGCAAACAAATAACATGCAAGGGGGCTTGAGTTGAGTGTGTGGGAGAGAAGGCAGCACTGATGATGGCCACTGCAAACTTAGGCAGTGAAGCCTGCAGAGCTCTGTCTGAGCAGAAAGCACAGAACACTCATTTCACCTCTCTTTTCACTGTGAAAGAACAAACCTGGGTCAAATAAAGGAAATACCCAAATAGAAGAAGAATTTAACTTTGAAGTTATTCAAAGCATACTAGAGAATTTAGGTAGTTATTAAAATTAATGTGATGGTGCATCTGAACCACAGTGCACTGGAACTTTGAAAATCCTGGTCTAAGATTTTTTAAATCCACCCCTTTCTCCATTTCCAAGTTTTGTTTGTTTCTCCTTTTAGCCAGATGTGAACCTGTGCTTTAACATGATTTGTATGTGAAGCAAAAGTCAGGTCTGTTTAGATTAAGTACTTTAGGCTAATGCTGCAACTTTCAAAACAGCAAGTGTTGATTAACTATTTTGCTTATGATCTCCCCTGTGCACACTGCAGGCTGCATAGAAGATTTCAATTAATGCTAAAAGCACAGAGCTTTGAAATGCACGGGTTTTTTTCTTGATGTAAAGCGAAGTTATCCAGCTAGTCTGTCACTTTTGAAAACAAAACAAGCCCCCTGGGATTTCTTTTGGGTCTTATTTGCTTGCTTTTGTTTGGTTTTGGGTTTTGTTGGGGGGTGGTGGGTTTTTCTTAAGTGAACTCCAGTTCAGAAACTAGTAACTGAAAGACTGATAAATTCTGAAAAAGCCCATTCTGTGCCCACAGAGTAGGTGCTACATGCTTGGCCAGGAAACCCTTGGTGTTTCACAGTAGCTCATCTCCCTCAAGAACAGATATTAATTATTACATTAAAAATAATCTAGAAAAGGATCCTCCTTTATTTGTGACTCATCCACAGGTATGTTCCCACTTGTGAATAGCTTGATCCAGATGTGAGTGTCTGTCTGTATTTGGTGTTTTTTGAGAGGCTTCTGCATTTGGACATCAAATAATAACACTACTACTACCAGGTTGATGCCAGTATATCTCCCCATACCGAATCCCTCCTTGTTCTGTCCCTATCGTCATGCTTCTTCTTCCCTTTATATTTCTACAACTTATTCTTTTCTCAAACATCCTATTCCAAGTCCTCTTTCATCCAAACCCCTTTCTCTACATCCTAGACTTCTTGTCTTGGCCTTCTCAGAGATCTCTCATCACTCCCTCCTTCTCAGGAAACCTTTCTTTTCAAGCCAGCTGCCTTCTGCTAGTAGGGAGGTATATTCACATCTGCATCTGTGACTAAGTCACAACATCTCCAAGGGAGTGAGGGGACCTACAACTCTTTCAGACCTGCATGCACAGATTCACACTAGTCCTGTATTGCCAACTCTTTGCCCTCACTTGCTGTCATCCATCTGCCTGAGCTTCCAGGCAGTCCTGTCAGCCATGTCCAAGGGCAGGCACTGTCAGCTATAGATTTAGCTGAAC
>JAYRBT010000178.1:18473955-18495198 GCA_036023395.1 Myiotriccus ornatus | reverse complement strand
TTTCAGGTGTTCTGAAGTGAAGACTAAAATGCTTCAATAAATATGCATGACCTTGTATTATGTGTTGGACACAGCTATACTGAACTCAGCAATTTCTAGAATCCAGTTCTAGAATCTGTTCTTCCAGTTAGAGCCAGAAGCCATGCTAGCAAAATACGGTGTCTGTCAGTGGCATTTTCACCCTGACTCACTAGGTTCAAGCAGTATAAATGCAATTTTAGAACAACAGAAGAATTTAGATCTGAAGGCACCTTGGAAGCTAATCTAGTCTGTCTGCTCAAAGAAGGCCCAACTTCAGCCTGAGGTTAGGTTGCTCAAGATCTCAAACAAGAAAGTTCTGAAAATCTCCAGGGATGGATATTCTCCATGTTTTCTCTTGTCATCTTGTTGAAACTCCTCTGCCAGTGATGGCTGACTTCCATACATCCATTTGGAATTATCTTTGTTGCAACCTGTCTCTTTATTGTGACCTGTCCTTCCACTGTGCACCACTGAAGACTCTGGTTCTATCTTTGCTACAAGGCCTTTCAGGAAGTAGGAGATGCAATCAATTCCTCCTCTATCTAGCCTTCCTTCCCCAGGTTAGAAAAACCTGGTTCCTTCAGCCTCTCCTCATGCTTCAAGTGCTGTAGACTCCTGATGGTCTTATCAGCTTTCTTGTGATTCTCTATGGCTTGTCAGTAGCTCTCTTATATAGAGTGGCTCACAAGTGAGACACAATGTATTCAATGTATTTCAATTATTGATCCAGACCAAATAATGTCTAAATTTTGCAGAATTTGCCCATCACTTGCTGCATAAGGAAGTCTGTCACAGTATTGTCTTTCTTGTCTTACTTTACCTTATGTTCTTCTGATAATAAAATGTTGAGGAAACCTAAAAAAGAGTTCTATGTGATTTTTAAGATATCACTGGCCCCTGCACTGATAGCAACACTGTCTTGCATATCTCTACTCCGTATGGATGGGGATGAACCCTGGTGTTGCCCTTAGATAAGCAAGAAGATTATCAGACCCATAAACTGCATGGGAGACCAGGAAGCTGTTTGGTCCAGGCATTCCTCTTCCCCCCGGGCCTTTTCTTTCTGGAGGAAGCCATTGATCTTTGGCAGGCGGACACAGTTGGGCATTCAGTCAATCTATCAGTGACAGACTAACATAAAACAGTGGCAAATAGCCTCCAGTGATTTTGGGAAGGACTCCTTGGCTGGAGAAACACAGATTCAGCATTCATTCAAACTAACTTTTTTTTTTTATTACAGGAAACAACAATGATAGTAATCTGGGGAATCTCTGTCAAGAAAGAGCCTTTGGACAATCTCAAAACAAAGATATCTAGGCAGGAAGTCCCACTTGGTTTTGTTCATTTGACAAAATCTTATGAGTCTTTAGAAATATCCTTTCATTTTATTCTGAATGGAATTTATGGTAAAATACACAGTAGTAGACCAATGTTATTTAATTCAGCTTTGCATAAATTTGAATGAACACTCCCAGGAGAGCCTGAAATTGGAGAGAAGCATGGAGATGATAGACAAAGTCTTCCTGGGATCTCTCTCAGTCCACCCTTGGAAGCTGAGTCCAGTATACTTTTTCTACTGTATCTATTTTTTTACTATTTTATCCGGTCTAGTTTTAAGTTTCTAAAGCAGGGAGGGGATCATTCCTCTGAGTAATATCAGCAAAATTACTCCCGGCAGCCATGCTCTTTTGTTACTTTCCTTTCTCTATCCCTTCTTATTTGTCCTTCTGGCACTTCAGTGAATTTGTCTGTTCTTCATGGTACTTGCACACATGCTTTCAACATTTGTTAATAATTGCAGTGTCTCCACACCTTCCCCAGATCACTTTGTCAAGCTAAGCAGCTTCCAGCTCAATAGGGCACTGCTACACATCAATTTTGCAGCTCTACCAAAGCCACCCCTAAAGGACTACAAGATGAGTGGCTTGTTAACATCTACTGCTTCCTCTGCTTCTTGATTAATTTTGTTGAACTTCAGGTCCATCTTTCAGATGAAAACATTGGTCAGGTGTACTGAGCTGTGTGTGGCTGTGCATTGTCCTCTGCTCCCACAGCTTTGAACAGACTGCAAACAGACAGGAGTGCCTGTAGGGACCTGAGTTTAGGTCTGGGCTGACAGGGTGAGGTTATGTGATGGGTCTCCAGATGATACAGCACATGACTCCCATCCCTGGGAGAGATTGCAGGACAGTGACTTTATATCACCTTTGTGCCTTCCCAGCCTCAGACCACTTCAGGAGCTGAAGAAAACTGTGCTGCAGCCCAGGCCAAAGTTAAGGCAGCCTGACTGAACATGTCTTCTAGACTAACATGTAGCTCAGAATCATCTGAGCATTGTAGATAGAATTTGCGCACCAGAATATACCTGTCATCCCCAACCTGAAAGTCTCCACAGCAGATCTTGGGAGAGAGCAGGTGTCCTGGTACCACCAAGCTCTCACCACTGGGATTTTTGCTGGGCCATTCATACTGCCATAATCCTCTGTAGGATATAGGGGTTAGCACAGGAAGAAAGATTGCACTGTTACTCCTGATTTGGGCAGATACTGAAAAATATCAATATACATCTCATTATGCTGTAACCTAGCTAAAACGGGTATCATTTAACATAATCCTCCCTTTCCCCTAAAGCAGGTTTGCTACTGTATTCCACCGAACTTCCCTTAGATCTTTTTATTAGGAGACAAAGCCATAAACATTGTAAAGACACGGTGGGCCAAGGACACCTAAGGAAATATTGGTGCCCAGCACACATTCCTAATATCACCAAACTCATCTTGGAGGTCTCTGTTGCAGGAACAAGGAGTTTTGTGTCTTAGCCTGGTTGTATAAGCAAGTGAGTCTGGTAGGACTCTCTGGACTAAAAAGTGACTATACTTCAGTGAATATCTGAGGGGACTGTAATGCAGCCCATATGTCACAGGATGAGGGAAGCTGTAAGAGTTTAAGCATGTGTTATGCACTGCACAGCAAGCAAGCAAGGGCAGGGGATCAGTAGGATGAAGGCTGAGGGGTTCCTTCAGTCCAACTCATTTGTGAACAGAATGAAGACATAGGTGGGTAGAAGTGCCCTCATATTTTTGGTGGTTTTGAGGAATAGACTAATCAGGAGAGAAATTCCTAATAACAAGCACAATCCTGCATTTATGGACAGTTTCAGGTGGTGATACCGGTAAGCAGTCATTTTACATCTTTGCATTTTTTCAACTCTTAACTGATACAGTCACAATTTGGTCTGTGAATACAGACACATATTTACATATTGATTAATCTTCTCTGCCTGTGCAGACTGAGTGCCTGGTGGCTCTTCCCCGTCAGTTCAGAGGCCAGTGAATTGCCTGTGATCTAACATCAGAAATTAAATGGTATCATGTGCTCACTTCATATTTGCAGGAAAGAAACTGGTTACATTACACGAACCTATGGGATCAGACTCCTTGGAACATGAGATGTGTGTGGGTGAACTTGGCCAGTGAGGCAGCCAAGAAAACAATTTACTAGCCCACCCCTGAAGAACATGATGGGACTCCAGAGGATGGAATCAGAGGCCCATGCAAATAATTACAGAAGTTATTAACTTTTTTTTTTTTTGTATTTTGGTGCTAGAATTTTAAGCCTCGTATCAATTATCCTTCAGCAAAGAGCATTTTACTATGGAAAAACAATTACATGCATAGTGAGAGCTCTCCTGACTCTAAACTGAAGCAGAAAGGGTGTTAAAATTTTAATGGAGACCTTTTTTTCATTCAGGGCTTCTCAGGTGTTGAGTTAAACCACTACTAATAAAAAGCAAACAAAACCGAACACAAAGTACAAATATATGCCAGAACTTAAGTCCACCCTGATTTCAGCTAGATTCTGATAGTCAGTGTCTTCTGATGTGATGCCATCAGTTCTGAAATGTCCATGACATTCTAGGGTGGAACAGGGGCAATCTTTTCAAAGGTAGTAGAACAAAGATATCTTTTATCTAATAATGCAGGTAACAGTCAAGCTCCTGCTCAGTCTGGTTTTTATTCTCGGTTGATGTAGAGAGAGACCAACAGAGCCAAGAGGCAACCTAAGTCGAGTGAAATAGACTTTCTAGAGCTATGGTAGCCTCCCTCAGCTGCTACCACACAGATACAGGCAATTTAGGAGAACATGCTTCTACTCAGTGCCTCATTTTTAGACATCTTAACTTTGACTGGTTGAATCTCAGGCTAAGTGGGGTGTAGGTCTTTAATCCACCAACAGTTAAGTTAAATTGGAGCTTTGACTCTTTCTTTTCAGTAGCATTTAGGAAATATTAACTGTCCATGTTACCTCAGTACCACTCAGGATCTTGCAAAAATGTGTATTAGGCCTTACAGTGTCTAGTGGAGTCTTCAAACAGTGAAGTCTCTGAATCTCTGGGCTGGTGCGCTCTGTTTGCCTGATCTTGAAATTCTTATCCAAAATTCATATTTCTGGTGTACCATCTCGGTTCTCTTGGAGGAAAGCGGAATTTTCTGTTTGGCTCCAGTGAGGTGTATATGACATTCCTCACATAGAAACAAACCAGAGAAATATCTCTTTAAATCAAAAAACCTTTCAAGTCTAATGTGTCGATAATAAGGAACAACAACAACAAAAAGGAATATATATATATTATATTGTTTGTTTTTCTTCAGTTATTCATAAGCAGTAAGATTCACTAGCATGCTTTAAAGATGTGAGCTGCTTCTGATAGAATTCTGAAAAAAAAAGTTCCAAGACTCTCGAAGCTGGTGCATTTTTATCATATATCTTTGGATTGGATCACTGAAGTGCCAAGGAAAAAGAAGTTGCTTTAAAAGGGGTAATTCAGAAATAACTCATGGAAATCAATGCTGAACTCACACACTTAGCTAGGATTCAGACAGAGACTTTCCCCTTTCCGTTTTCTCTCTAATCCTAAATGATGATAGAAGTAAAAGTGAGGCTAGGGCTGATGATGGTATTTGCCAAACAAATGTCTGCAGTCTCTCCAGCCACTGTGTGCTCAATATTTTTAAGTTTTGCCATATCCACAGAGGATTGGGCCATTAAATTAATTATGCACCTCTGGGAAGTAATCTATACCTTGAGGCTTTTGAGGAACGGAAAATTCCACAGTTGCACCTGGTCAAATGGTTACACATGAAGGAAATAACCCCTTGACCCTTTTAGGTGCTCTAAACATAAAGCTTGTTTAACTCTTTCCTACCTGCACAGCTGTAAACAGTATTACTGCTCACAAACCAGTGCAGCCCCCAAAAAAGGAAGACTGTATTTGACTGACCTTAAGCAGCAGGGATTCTTCTGGGTGGCATGAGAAAGAGCTGCAGAAATTAAAATTGGCTTAATCTTGGCTGTCCTATACAGTTAGGAACAGCCTACTCTGAGGGTGCAGGCCTTAGCGGGACCATTTGGGAAATCTTGGGAGTGAATACAATGCAAACAGTGCAAAATCAGCAATGCTACAGCCATGATCTTTGTAATGAGGAGAGGGCTATCTTACTACTTTTTCCTATATGATGATGCCTTATTGTCAGAATACTTTGTTTTCATGTGCCTGAAGGCCGCAAACCACATGATTATTCCATTCAGAATAATTTCATCAACAGTTTATGGCAGCAGTGTAACTACTGCAAAGCCTTTGCGTGAAAAAGCATTGTCTTGCCTGGTCCATTAAGAAGATTGAGAAGGTAAAGGAAGGTCGTGGAAGGAGTTCAGATTTGTACACATCACACCTTCCTTCAGGCTTCTGATAGAGCCTGGGACATGGGAGAAGGTGGCTCTGGACTCTTCCATTACTACTGCCACTTTGACTCCTTACCTCTGAATTTTACCTGAGTTATTTGTGAAGTTAAGAGTAAGAGTGGTATCATTCATAGCTTGGTGTAATTCATCACCTGATTAGCTCTTTACAGAGAAGTAAAGAGTAAAAATAAAAAATAAGTGAAGCATGCAAAAGAATACCAGTCAGAGACAGGTTTTGTAATTGAAATGATGCTTTGCTCTGCCCTAGGTGTATAACGAGAGTGGTTTGTTTATCTGTCTCGGGTTGTAGACAGGTGACAAGAACATAATAAGTCCACCTTACACTATCTTGTACATCAGTCTTTGAACTTGGCCTGCAGGAGGAATAGATTACTAGAAAGAAAAAAATTCTAAAGAAAGAAACATGTTTTCCCACCCAGCCAAAATATATACCTCGGAATAAACATGAATAATGAGGTATGAAAGGGCAGCAGTCAGGAGAGAAGCTGCGAAGCTGTGTCAGCCCGTCACAACCCATTCGTAAGCCCGGGCACTCGCACGTCAGGGTTACAGGTCTGCAGTTTCCCATGAGACACGCCGTGTTCTCATGCTGCAGGGGAAGAGCCTGCCACTTTGGCAGCATCAGTTGTGCCTGCTAGATGAAGGCCCTGTCACTGATCCCATTATTTCTATTTTGGGGCACTCTCTGTCTGCTGAGATGACTTGTCCAGGCACATGGGATCTTGAGCCAAAGGCAAAACTTTCTTTCCAGGGGAATCTTCCACAGAACTGATTTTTAAAGAAAGCAGCATCCATTCCCACTGCAGGGCTCTCCTCATACAACCTGTGGTGGCACCAGTTTCTGTATCTAAGAAGAGCACTAGAGTAGAAAGTATAAAAGCACTAAAACTGATGGGGAGCAAAATGGGCCTATTTGAACATGGCAGGACTTGCCATAGCAGGTGGTGCCTGCTCAGAGCTTGCGGCTTTAGCAGATAATTGTGGAATCCCCTTGGTGCTCTCCTCCACCTGGGTTTGAGGTTGCTGAATGAATTTGGAGTGGCCACTGTGCTATCAGCGTGATGAGGAAAGGGGCTGCTGAGCACCGGGCCCATGTGACTGGGCTGATCCTGCCAAGTACAGTCTTAGTGCTGTAAAGATGTGTGCCCACCTCTCCCCTGGGCAGCCTCCTCCAATGCTTGACAACCCTTTGGGTAAAAAAACTTCTTTAATATTATCCAATCTAAACTTTTCCTGGAGAAACTGGAGGCTATTTCTTCTTGATCAAAGTCAAGGAGCATTTTGTCCAAAAAGTTACAAAGTTATAGGTTATTTAATACATAGCTTTCAGTTGCATCAGGACAGTTCAGACGGAGTGTGAGGGAAGATGTGAAAACAGAATGTGGTAGAGATTGTTGAATCTGTTAGGTGAGAACCAGCACCTTTACCTGTTTCAGGGCTGAACAGTGTCAAATCATTTTACAAGACCCTTCTGTGCCTTGGCACAACATCTGTGTAAAAGAGTCCAAAAATACAACCAATTAGCCAGAGAAATCTAGAGCTATGTCATTAAGTGAGTATCTTTATGGGGTGTTAACATCCTGGGTGCCTTCATGGGTTTCCAGTTACACCAGCATCTTTCCTTCGTTCCTAGGGACAGCTGGGATTACTACCAGTCCTGCTTCAGCTGACATGCCTTGATGGGCTGCAGTAAAATGGTGTGAGCTAAATGGATTGTGATGCAGTAACAGTGTGGAGAGTCCAGGCTCTGCACAGCCCTCATTTGTACAGTGGTTTTAAGTCCAATATTGCAGACTTGGAGAGGTTTTGAAAATTTGGAAGGGTTTGTGAGGGGTTTTCCTGGAATTAATTCCTCACTCAGTGGGAGGGTGGAAACTCGAACTCTTATCGCCTGTTTGCTATTATTAAACATCTCTTCCCTTTGATACATGATTTCAGTTCAGAGGTGAGGGGGTATCTTTCTTGTGATAACAAAAAAGAGCCCAAAAAAAGAGAAAAAGAGAAATCTGAAGATTGGCATTTTCTGCTTATGTGAGCCTAAAGCCTCTCAGCTTTCATATTCCTCTCTCTCAGTGCACAAGGCAAAAAGAGTAGCAGAATATTATAGCCTTCAAACCCATACCAGGGTCTGCTGTCATAAAAGCAAAATTTAAAGGCATTCATATTTTCAACAGGAGATACTAGCTATAGCAGAAACAAGCAGCCAGGCTTCTTCACAGCCCCAGTTCCAGTATAATCTTCTTTTGCTGACCAGGGATCTTTCCCAGCTTGGAGCACAGACATGCCAGCTGGCTGTGCTACCACCGTGAGTAAATACATTTGGAAATGACTGTGCTATCTCAACGCCTTACGAATACATCAAAGTGTGCTACATGCACAGCTGGGGTTTGTCTCCCTGCCTCCTGCCAGAAGTAGTTCCAGCTTCTTCCCCTCAGTCTCTTCGTTCATATATTCTCAGTCCTTCCTCCACCCTTCAAAAACAAGCTGAATGGTGTATTATTAATGATCTTTTAGTTTAATAGCCACAGTATTACAGAAAGTCTGAAAAGAGATCATTCCACATGCCAATAATCTGTCCACTAATTCTTCTCTCTTAGTGTCAGATGAGCATGCAAAGTATCTTTATTACTATTTTGGTTAAATTTAGTTCTCAGGCAAATAAGAGGCCCTGACTAGAGCTTAGGGATGGTGCTGGCAAGCAAAATGAGAAAGGATGAGGCATTTCAATCCCAAACTTCATACTTGGCAAGTGATAGCACCTTGGGCTGCTAGCTGTGTTAGGATTGGTCCAGCAGACAGACCTGGGGAGGAACAGGATAACTGAACATCAGGGGATTCTGTTCTGGACCAGGCATGGAAATTTTCAGGTCTCCTGTAAAAACTGTTAGCGCTACATTGCAGAAAACTTCCTGTAATCTGTGACACAGCTTGTGCTCCAGGCCCTGGAGAATCTTTTTGTCCAAAAAGCTTCCCTTGGTGGATTTCCAGTGATGCAGCTGGGAGACAAACTGGGTCCATCTCATTTGTAACAAAGATGATTGCATGCTCTGTTAATTCTTGTTTCCTGTGTTAATGATTTCTTTCCAACAAAGTGCTCTGAGAATTTTTTCTTGCAGCATGAGGAGATAAAAAACCCATCCCCCACTGCCCTGGATCTGTTGGCTATTTCTGCCGAGACACAATGAAGATGGAAGCAGAAGGTTTTTGTCATTCTGAATTTTTTGGACAGTGGAATTTTTTTATTTGTTTTGCTTTTTTTTCTGTATGGTTGTAGGATACCTTTTACCCAGTTGGAATTCAAGTCTCCCTGTTTCCTATGCTGGTGATCCTGCTGCCTCCAGCTGGGATTCTGCAACACAAAGTATTTACAGAATTACATATTGGAACCAGGAGTCTTTAGCTGCTTGCAGATGCATCTTCACCCGCTCAGCAGTGTTAGACTAATGCCTGTGCTATGTAAGCTGGTGCAAACTCTAAGTTGATTTTAAGTGCCCACACAAATGTTCCTGATGCTACTTTTTGTCTGGTTCTAATCTAGTGAGAATGGTTCTCTGCCCTTAGACATCCACTGTCTGCACCAGTCATGGAAAATTACAGTGCAGACAAGCCCTGGAACAGAACCATATTTCTTAGGAACTGGAGGGGGAAGATCTCCAAGCCCACATCTATTTTGACACTCATAAGGAGCCTTTGCCATGAATGACTGTGGGCCATTCTAGCCCAAATCAGGTTATCAGTTTGATTATAATCACAGCTATTAAGAGAAGTGTTCATAAATTTCCTATTCTGTAACCAAGGCTGGCACTGTTGCAAAATCCCCAGAGCTTCCAAGTCAGGGCTGCCTCCAGAGCCCTCTGTGAGTAGATAAAGAGATGTCAGCGCTAGATGTGCTGTAGTAAAGTTGACATGGGTTGCTCAGAAACATTGTAAAGTTCATATTTCACAATCATTAGCCTCAGCAGTGCCCATCTGTTAAGCATTGGTAACAATTGAAGTGTTTCATAGCAGATGTTCTCCCTGAACAAGTGCCTGCACAGGGTTTGCTGATTTCCTGGATCACAACTGTTTATCCCAAATAACTCTGCAAATAATTGCCGAAGGTCAGTTCAGAGTGAATGTCCTGGCCTTCTGGGTTTACACTGGTAAGAGCAGTGCAGAACTGCACTTTAGCCCTGCTCTCAAACACTGGTACAAATCAAGAGGGGAGTCACTGGAGTGTAAAACAGATGGAAGTGAGATCAAAATAAATCCTTCCACTTCTACCTCATAACACTACAGATCGCAGATGGGAGAGCTGGGATGCAGACAAAATACGACAGGAGGTTACTTGAACATCTGGAGTCCAAACAAATGCATCTTTATATAAAATAGCATTTAGCAAAGAATGCCTAGGAAATGTGAAAACTGGAGCCAATCCTGGTCCCATGGAAGTCACTGCCAACACTCTTGTTCACGTCAGCAATCCTGCTCTGATGACATTACAAATGTCATGTCTGAGTTACATCCGATGGTAAATGGAATTTTACAAGCTTTTCTTTAATCTTTCTGGTAGAACTGGCTTTGCCAAAAAAAACTTTGTAAGGATATTTTAGGCAAGACCCAAATGTCCACTTACTTGGATTCTCTCTTCAAAGCCACAAATACCTATGAGGTGTCCAACTCCTCATGAGAGCCACTGAGAAACAAGCACTTAATTCTGCTTTGTACCTTTGCAAATGTCCTATCTGGTTTAGGTTTTGAATAGCTGTTAAAATGCCATGGCAATTTAAGGTAACACTGTTGTCCAATATTTTTCATTGAACCCCTTTCAGCAAGAAGAGATTATCTCAGAACTATCCAGCTTCGGAACAGAGCTATATGAGTGCTCTTCATGTATTTCACTTCAACACCAAGCTGCTGCTCAGAGATGGCATAAGCTGATCTGGTTGGCTTTTCACTGGAGCTGATAAAAAGCATTCAATTCACATGAGCTGTTTTAGTATGAAAGTAAAAGAGAATGTCAGAGAATGAAGGCTGCTGAATGTTTAAATCTCTGCAAGTGACAATACTGTACTTACCCAGATAAGGATATCTACATAGAGCCTCAAAACCAGCTTCTTTGGGAACCTGATCTTTTCAGTTCACTTGGGAAAAGATGAGAATAGGATGAGAACAGAAGTTAGCTTGTATAAATTTTTAGGTAAGGATATGATAATAAAGAAGATCTTTGGATAGCACAGAAGGAGTCTGGAATTCTTACTAGATGATTAGAGTGGACAAGTTCTTGGTATACGAGTGTGTGTTTATGGTTTATGTAATAAAGGACAAATAGGCAGCCCAGCCTCTATCCAACTGGAAATCTGTGTGTGATTAAGGAGGGGAGGTATGCTCCCTTCACTACCATTAAGTAGAGTTCTCCCTTGTATCACTGTTCATGGACCAGGATCTGATTTAAACCACGTGCTGTAGCTAGTAACCTCAGATAAATCAGCACTTTATGCCTTTCTAAGGTATTGTCTGTCATTGCAAGGACATTTAACAAACTGCCTGTGTGGGAATTGCCTGTGTAATCTGAAGCAGAAATGCAGTCATATTGGGGTGGGAAGGCAGAAGCAAGACCAACAGGACTCGTAACAAATATATGGAAAGAATTAAAGCAGCTGAGACCTTCTACTGCAGGTGGTGGTCTGCATGCATGTGAAGGAGGGAAGTCCTCTGGACTGAAAGTCAGATACACAGTGAAGGTATACACAGCCAAATCACATTAGCTGAGCTCAGTCCTTTCTGCTGGGTAAGGGGCATGGTGACAAAGCTTCCCGTAGTTTACACCACTGTGTGGCACCTTGCTGACCCAGCTGGAAACTTCAGCCTAACCAGAACTACTCCAGCTTTGATGCTAGTCACACTGCTCTTTTGGGTGCTCTTGGTATTTTAGTAAGACTGTGCTACTCTTGTAGATCTTTCAGGCTTGGGTGGTTGGTTGACCTTTCAGTGGGATTGGCTGGGGGTTTATATACTTAAAATTCTCAGATGTCTTTTTCATTTTGTTGCAGACTTAAATGAAGAAATTAGAAGAGAGAAAGATTTTGGGCAACTCTACATGAACAGTATTCCAAGTTGGGATTCTCAGTCAGCCCTGAGTAGGGCAGGGATGGGGCATCATAGAATCTTAAAAGAGTTTGCGTTGGAAGGAACCTTTAAAGATCCTAGTCCAAACTCCCTGAAATAAGCAGGGACACCTTCAATTAGATGAGGTTGCTCAGAATCCTGTCCAACCTGGCCTTGAATGTTTCCATCAAGGAATGGGTCATCTGCCACTTCTCAGTGTAGAGAGAGTATATATAGAAAAAAGTGGCATGGATAATTTATTTTTTTTTGTCTATTGCCTCTTAAAATGTAAAATCCTCATCTGTGGTCCGAGTGGACTGTTTTACATTCAGGTGCAGCACAGGGGAGACATGTACCTTCCCCTCAGACAGTTCCTCAGTTGTTCATTCAGACGTAACCGCATCTCAGCTTTGCATTTCAGCTGCTATTTAAAGCAACCAAACTTAAATGTGCCAAAGCCAAAGAGGGTGTCACTAGAATAGACATGTGATGTACAGTGTGTGCCTGTTGTTAAATGGTGTTAATTGCCTTGGCTGGGCAGCCTGCTGTTCCCTGGTAGCTCTCTGCTGCGATCCCAGCCTTTGCTCGTTTTCTGCAATGGAAACATTTCTCCCTTGTTTATTTTTGCGTGAGAAAACATGTTTCCATTCTGAGCCTCTAGATACCACTTGAGTGCCCCCCTGACCTCTCCTCGTGGGCCCAGCCCGTGTAAATGACCAGACGAAGGAATGTGGATGAAGGAAGTGCCATAAAGTAGAAATATTGCTGGCTGGTAAATTCCCTCCAGCACAGCAAGATTTCAAAATAAACAGAGCCACAGTCACACAGGACAGCATAACTCAGTGGTGCAAAATTCATCACTGGCTCTTGAAAAGGAGAGCAGCGTGACATCAAAATTAAACTCCTCCAAAAAGAGTCCCATCTGCCTCAAAACCCTGGCAACAGACCTGTGTTACATTTCCACACAGACTTCACCTGCCTTTGTTCTCCAGGTTGTTCCTCTCTTCAAAACTTGTACCAAGCTGAATCCAGGATGGGAAGCTGAACTACAGTTCTTATTCAAGTCACTGGGACTTGGTGGCCCTTGTATCCTCTGGGTGGCTTTTGCAAAAATACACAAGTTTTGTTTTAACTGTGCCCCTCGAGCGTGCAGCATAAGAGTATCTGTATCTCCAGCAGCTGAAGTCCCAGCCATGAGTACTGCCTGCTGCTGGATGCCAGAATTGCCTAGGCAGGTTCAAGTGTCTTCTTGCTGCTGGATCTACTCAGCTGCAGATCACTCTTGCTTTGGCTCCAGCAACACTCGGATCTCCATTTGTAAGGGCTCAAGACCCCTTACTTCTGAAAACAGGTTGTCGGGATGCCAGATAATTCCAGGTGTTTGAAGGAGGCTTATGCACTGCACAGACTGTCAGCTTCTGAGAGCAATATTCTGGCGTTGGCTATGCTTAATAGGAGGAGGGTTTCTCCTTGGGTTGGTGGCTTTTTGAAGAGGAAAAAGCTTTCTCCTAACCTGCTCTGATAGATAGTGCATAAATGGCCATCTGACAGCTTCCCAAAAATCCCTAAGATGTCAAAAAGTGGGATCATATTGAGATTCTTTGAAACAAAATTTTAATGCTGTAACACAAGTAAAAGCATGTATCTCTACTTCAGACACCAGTCTCCACTCAAAAACCTGTCTCACGACTCGGATCAGTGGAGTCAACAGAATGGCAAGCAGATGCAGATTTTTATTTTTCAACAGTTTTTTGGGTTGACGTTGGTGATTTTCAGAAGTTGAATTTAAAGAACTTTTGATGAGCTTGTACTACTGGTTGAAAAATATTCCATTTGGACACAAAATGTACTGTCTTTCCACTGTGACCCAGTATCCTCCTGCTTTTCTCCCTTGTCTCTGCTGTTCTTATCTAAAAATAATTTGGTTTGTTTACTTAGTGAAAAATTGAATGTTTCCAAGGGCACTGAGACTTTTTTTCTCTTCATCGAGATCTCAAATGTCTACTGAAAAAGCTTTGATGAGAAATTTTCAATCAGATCCAATGAAAAAAGAGATGAGGGAGGAAAACATTACTTTTTTTTCTTGAAGCACACAACAGAGTTCCTTAGCACTGGTTGTGGGAATAAAGAAGAAAGTGTCTGCCTTTGATCTGAAGGGAATCCTGCAGTTTTCCTGAATTCTGCCAGCTGCTCCAATTCTGCAGTTCCACTCAGACAAAATCCTACATTATGATTGAGCCTGAAACCAACATAAACAATCCTGTGCCCTTTTACCCGTGCTGTTAGCAGATGGAGTATCAGTGGAGCTGAGAATTTACTCAATATATCTAAATGAAGTGTAACCTTCCAGAGTGAGATGGCACCAGCTAGATAACCCCATTCAAATGGAAATAAGTGAAGGATGACACTGACGATTGTATGATGAGGCTGCAGCCGTAGTCCTGCTTGTGACTTCTGTACTAACTGCACTGGACATGCAAACACCAAAAGGTTTGTCATAACTAAATCTGGAAAAATTCCCAAAAAGACTAGCAGAAAGTATTCTCTGTAAGTAAGGGAGAATAGATTCATTACACCATAGACTGTATCATGCAAGAATAAGTTAATGATAAATGGATAAAGAATAAATTGAGGCTGCAATTAAGAGAAAGTCGTTAACTTCTCAAGCATTCAGACCTTGAAAGACTCTGTCAGCAGATTGGTTGAAAGAGATGTGCAATAAGAGGATTATTTGTGTGATTATGGAGTCTGGACTCAGACCAGAAGATCCTTCCTTGTATTGTGTAATCTTGGAGTCCTCAAACCTTGATGTACTTTTTAACCACAGCTTTACAGCTCTTAGAAATAAAATGAAAACATGCAAGAGGATCTGGTACTAGTCACAGAGCACGGAGGTGCTGAAAGTACCATCTGATGGATCAGAGACACACCCACAGAGCAGGGGACACAGGTAGCAGATATTTCTAAGCCCTCCCTCCTGAATGCAGGGCCATTGCTAAGGAAGGATTTTGTGGGATGTCTTTTGCAATATCTCGTAAAGGTACAGATTCTACATGCCCAAGGACATTGCTAGTGCTTGCACATCTGTAATGGGCTGTGTGGGATGCACTCTTCTATCAGGTGCTTCCAGTGAAGTGGAGCACCTGGGAAGGACAGAATGAGAAAAAGGAGAGGCAGAAAAATGAAGAGAGAAAAGGAAGGAAAAGGCAGGGAGAAGGAGGGAGCTGGAGGAGAATAAATTATAAAAATGTGGAAATGAACAAAGTATAAATGTGTGAGTTGAGCAAAGTGGTGGGAAGAAGGATGAGAGGGTGACAGAGATAATAAATGGGGAGACTAAACAGAAGGGCCAGCTGCTGAGCATGCCTTAAGCAACCTCTGGGCTTGCAGGCAGTGGACATAGAAAGAGGACAAGAAAGCTGATATCTCTGAGTCAGGTCCTAGTCCAAGTACCAGGTAGTTCTTGTTCATCTCTCTATGCCCCTGCTTTACAGCACTGTCCTACCTTGCTGCTTTAGGTGATTTTCCCTGATAAGAACAAGCATCCCCCTCTCTGTTCCAGCCTCATAGCCCTAGCAGAGTAAATGTTTGGGAAATTCCTATTCCTCTTGTTTTGTAGCATCTGGAGTTAGGGCTGAATAAAGCCCTTCAGGCTGGGAGGTTTTGGAAGGAAGCCCCACACTCACTGGGCCCTTTGCCAGTGAGTTAATCCTTTTTGTACTGACCCTTCTAGAAGCAGCAGTCCCAGGCCACCAAGGATCTGATAGCCTTGAACTCTCCATGCCTGGAACTGTATTTGCTGCTTTTTAGTGCTGCTCTCTTCCTACAATTTCCTCCCAAGGCCCCAGATGGCAAAGCAGAGGCAATACAGATCAGCCTCATCATTCCTCATCATTCCTCATGCATTTTGTGCTCCAGCACAACTGTCATTGTGTCAGTCAGGACAGAAGATGCTGTGCCATGTGCTTCATGCCTTTTTGTTTACGTTGCCGCTGCCTTGCATATGTACATCCCAGAAACCCTACACTTCCCCACAGACACACGAGATACTTTCCCAGGGCCATTGGCTTTAAGCTGCTTTGATCATTGCAACATCCCATACCCGTTTGCCCCAAGTGTGGAAGTAAAGGCAGTTGGGCTTAGGCAGAGCTGAAGGTACAGAGCAGGAAGTGGTGCTGGCTGAGCTGCACGTGTAAGTGTGTGTGTGTTCGTGGCGGTTCCAGGCGGCACAGGCATGCCCAGGGGAATTCAGTGCAGTGTGCAGGAGCATGCTTGTGCTGTATGGATGTTTGTCCCGTGTCCCGTGAGGGACTTGGGGTTGATTCCATGACTTGGAGTGGGTAAATGGAAGACAGAGAATATTAATTATCTCTGGCAACATCTGCAAGTCTCTCAGCTTTCACAAGGAACCATTGTAGCTGAGGATCGCTGCAGCTATGGCAGTAATCTGCACTGCTTGAGAGCCTGGGTTTAGTCTTGCCTTTAGAACAAACTTTCTGTGTAATCCCAAATTCCATAAATAGCTCTTAGTGCCATAGAGCTCCTTGAGCAGCTGTTTTCCAAAGACCAGAACACTCACACCAGGCACTGAAGTCAGCTGGAGCTGGCAGCACTCATCTGCAGCAAGGAAGGCTTTTCCTCGCAGACACTGCTTTGGGGACAAATGCAAGGACACTCTTGCAGCCATTGTCCAGAATAACACTCTGCCTTGGTTCCTCTATCCTTAAAATGGGAATAAAAAGCCAGGATAGAATACTCTGTGTGGGATTTGGATGCCTAGATAGAGGCTTCTAATGCTGTTTGGAGGAGCTCAAGTATGCAGCATGCCTGCCGAGTGATAAGAAGCTTATAGACGCAAGTATTTCTGAGATGGCAGCTGGAGGCCAGGCAGGTTCCCCACGCTGACTTATGTCCCCATTCAGGGAACTGACCCCCTTTTCATAAAGTCTATGAGATGCTAAGACATCCTTATAAAGAGCATTGTCTACATATGTCGTGGTTTTAGCTGGAGAGCTACAGAATTTTCTGGGGTAGGGAGAAAATTCTGTAGCTCTCTAGGTAAAACCACGACAACATAGATGGATATTTCATACAGCCAACACAGCTGATTTCTTCTTCACCTGTATTGCAGACAACTCTCAAGCAGGTTTGCTCTCACTGGCATGTGTTAGGAGGAGTGCAGAGAAGCATCTGCCACCTGGGTTTTCCTTCCACAAATAAAAGCTAAGCCCAAGGGGTTTTATGACCTTTAAACAACTTACTCTTGCTCCTGCATCCCAGCTGCAGGCAGTCCACCTGGTCAGGGTGTTTGCTTGGAAGGAAAAAGCTACCTTCTGTGGGAGATCTGAAAGGCTTTTGTTTCCACATCAGATCTCCTGTTTGAGAGTGCCTGCAACACCTCCAAGAAATGTAAAAGGGAAAACTACAGCCCCCACAGAACCAATGAGGCTGTAAATCTAGAGAGAATCTTCTGGTGTCATTTACGAGCCAGCACATCACATACTGGCCTCTTGTGCAGAGTGACTTGGTCCAGGCACATTCCTTCTCCTTTCCTCAGTTACAGGAGGAGGGGATGTTTGGTGTGGTGTTGTTCTGGGAAAAGGGATTGCAAAAAACCATCATTTATGCCCTTAGATGGGCACACTACAGAAATTAATCTTGTTCTTCTTCACAAGAAAAACTAGTTGGCTGTAATCTGCCGGCTGGACATAGGGAGAAATACCATTGTAACCTCTCAGATTTAATATTCTAGAACCAATCTTTCAATCCTAAAGTCTCTCTCTGCTCTGAATTCCCTGATTTTCTGGTGCATGTTGTCCTAGCAGCTCTACCATTTTCAGTTTTCCAATGAAGTTATTGAGAGGTACTTTATTGCACAGGGATACTGCCATCAGCTCCTGCTGGAAAAGGAAGGTCCAATATTATTCTTTTTTCCAGGTGTTCTTGACTTTATCTTCAGGGCAGACATTTACTATTCTATAAATTCCAACTGCAGTTTTTCGGATATTGCAGGAGCTAAAAAAAGCTCTTTATTATCAGGGTGGGGTGGGGAAGGAAGCTGGATTTTGTTTTTCATAGAGAATGATGCAGAATTTTTAGAAAACTAGAGTCTATATACACATTTTTTTCTTTCTACTGAAGTTTCTGATTCCCTGCTAAAATCAAATGATGCGAGACCTGCTTGAAACTGCTGAAATCAGTGGGATGTTAGGAGCTTCACATCCTCCTTGGAGCTGAGCCCAGACTCTGGGCCGTATGCTGAGAGGGCATGGTGCAGGAAGCTTCAGCCTTGCCTCCATCCTTGCGTATCTGCTCTTTGACCGTGGCTGGAGAGGGGATTCTGGACTACATAGATCTCTGATCTGAAATAATGTGGCCTTTGTACTGCTCTCATGCATCTTCCTCTGTTTTCTTTGCATCTGTAAATGTCACAGTGCATGTTAGGTGGTGGTGCTGTGTCAGTGAAGTCCTCCCGCTCTGTAATGCACCAAGCTCAGGTCCAACACCAGAGCTGCCCCCACACACTCACCACCGAGGGAGCTGCCCCAGGGCAGGGTGAGGATAATGCACTGGCCAGCCTTGCACTGGGCACTTCATTGCACGTGGGGAGTTTCCAGCTGTGAAGCTCTTAACAGATGTTGACACCTCTGTGCTGTGTTTGCTCTGTGGAGTGGGAGCAGGGCCAAGGATTGAGCCCTTCACCTGGGATGTACTGTCAGGGCTTTGTGTAAATGCTAAATTAGCACAAAAAAGCTGTAAGTAAACTGTGCTACAGATGCTGGGGAATTGATTGTATGCATGTGTGAACAGGGTGACTATGCCAAATTTAAACACCTACTTTATTCCCTTGTGGAAGACTGATGCTCTTAGAGCTTAGTTTAATGTATATGTCACGTTCTTAGAGCTTAGCTTAATGTACATGTCACAAAACAAGAAGATGAAGGGGTTTGAATACATAACAAGCATTTTGAACTAGTTCCTTTTTCCTGAAAATGTGAGCAGTCACTGTAAATTAGAAGAATCGCAAAACTGTCTGACAGATTTTCTTCTAAATTGCTTTGTTTAGATCTCAGTGTTTTTTACTGAATTAATCAAGTTTTGAGGAAACAACTCCTTCAGATGTATAGTTACGAATATACTTATTTTTCTGACATCAGGAATTTTGAGAAACTCCTAAAAATGAGATTACAAGGTCTTCTCAGATGCTTTTGTCAAATGTTTACTGTTTGGGCAACTTTGTTCCAGTCTGGTCAATTAAAAGCATGGCTGAACTTCTTGACATGAAATTAAGTTTGTATGAATCCCTTTCCTATATGGTCTTTGCAAGGCTGAAAAAAGCATGGAAACTGCTTTTTGTGAGCTAACAAAGCCACAAATGCTAAAAAATATAAACCCATCTTCACATCAGCAAATGTCAGTCCATTTTTGTGAACTGAGATACAACAAGGGCAGTGCTTTTGGGACTCATGATATAGGACAATGAAATAGTATGGGGCTTTGTAATTTGGTTGTGTGGATCAAAGAGTAAATAGAAACCATCTCCAGAGAGGAATATAGTAAAGTAGTAAATTAGTGTAAGTAGAATTTTTACACTCCAGAAGGGAGGAATTAAAAATAGAGATATTTGGAAGAAAAGGTTTCTGATGGTGAGACATATTGGACTACAGAGAAGCCTCCTGAGGAAAGAAATAGAAGCTGAATCTCTAAAAGCTTTTAAGCACCAATTGAACACAATAGCAATAAATTTTTGATCAGAAATAACCCTGAACTGTGAGATAAAAAAGGGCTAGATGGCTTTACTGTACTTCTCCAGGTCCTATAACTGAATGACTCTTTGATGCTCTTTTGGGTGGTTGAAGTTTTAAAAGCAGCTGGGGATCCATTAGGTTGAAAGATACTGTGGGAGTACCAGCTGGTCTTGGTCCCTCTGTGTTTCAGCATGCATGGTGATAATCTCCTGAAACATATATTCAAGCCCAAATTCTGAAGTAGAAATTAGGAAAAGTAACTACAAGCCACAAGACCAGAGCTACTCCAAAGAGGAAAAATGAGTAGCTGATACTTCTGCTAGCATACTGGGGGAGGGTGTGTACTTTTGGGACTTGTTTCTGCCCCAGTGTTTCCCTCTGAGTGAGCAAAGGTTTAGGAGCTAACTTTGAAAAGCTCAGTTATGCAATGAGCTATTGGTTGTAAGATCCAGTAAAGCTACGAGTAAAACACCACTCCAGCAAGAGAGCAAATGATGGCATTTAGTGTGTCCCAATTTCCAGGCCCAAGTTAGGCCTGGACCTGTAAGACACATGTTCTTGTTGTGTGAGTGACATGTATGTTAAGTGATGTTAATGATTGTTTATTGCAAACTAAACATTTTTGCCATCTGGCAACTTTAGACAACGAATGTCAGAACAGTTCCAGCAAATGAAATGTTTCCATCACCACAAACAAGCTGTTTGCTGGATCTCACTTCAATGTGAGATGAATACAGCTGCCCATAGCCCAGAGAAGAAATCTCTAAATGAAAACTAGACTTAGTTTACATTATCTGTCTTGTCAGCCCTCTGTGTATTCCATGAATATATGTATTCCATGAATATGCTGCCCAGCCACTAATGCCTGGCTTTGGGCATACAGCACACTATCCTTTCCCTCCCACGATTTTTTTTTCTTGCTTGTTTTTTCATGTGATGTGATTCAGTGGTTACTCTTGTCTGAAATGGCTCTATTCATGGTTTTAATTGACAATAGGACTTTTTCAAAGCAACACTAAAATAACTGAGGTTTTAAAATATAAAAAAGCATTTTAAAAAAAAGTCCAATTTTCAAATTTTTTCCTGAATATTTTCAGAAAGGGGAGGATTAAGAAAAAGAGAAAAAAATTAATGAAAATTAAATGAAAACAAAAATAAAAAGGAAGAGAAAAGGGGAAAGGGAAAGAAAGAAAGAGGAAGAAAAAAGGAAAGGAAAAGAAGAAGAGAGGAAGAAAATGAAAAACAACAACAAAAACCAACAACAACAAAAAACAAACAAAGACCAAAATAAAAAAATAAAAAAAAAAAAAAAAGGAAAACAGAAGACTTTTAAAAACCGAAAGCTAAATGGAAAAAAAAAATTGTGAGGACAGGCTTTCCATGGTGTTTGCTTCCCAGCCTGAGCCCGGTCTCCAGTCACTAGAGGGCAGCCCAGGACACCGAAAGCGGCTGCGCCCACCCGCGCCTGCAGCCCGAGGAGATGCGGGCTGGTACCCCGGCGTGCGGGGAGCGTATGGACACGGCTTCCATGGCTCTGAGGTTGCACCTTGTCGTGGTTTTGCCCTGGGTCAATTTGCTTACACACCCCCCACACAATTACTATTAGTTGAGAGAAGGTTTATGC
>JAYRBT010000178.1:18393485-18473855 GCA_036023395.1 Myiotriccus ornatus | reverse complement strand
GGGGCCTTGCCCCCACCTGGGCTTGCTGCTGCTCCTACATGGCTGCTGCTCTTAATTTCAACTGCGCAATCCACCTTTTCTTCCATTTTTCTTAAATATGTAATTAGCAAAGGCGTCACTACGAGTTTTGATTGGGTTTTGTCCGGAAATCTACTTGGACGAAACCATTCACAGCCCCAGGGATGGGCTGGTGGGCAAAACCATGACACATCTACACTGGGGTTTTAATTAGGATCAGGGATGTGAAGGCCTGTCCCTATTTACTTTGCACCGCAGAGCTGTCTCTGAATGTGTGAATGAGGTTCCTTCAGGATGAAACGAAGTCATAAAATGAACCCCTGAAGGGCATGTACTCTACTTGTTAAATAGAAATTCAGTCTGTGGGATGAGACTACAGCTAGGCTAAAGAAAAAACCCTTAAAATGGAACGGAATTACTGCTTTCCTCTATAGATCTGTTCTTACTGCACCACACAGTTGTTAATACAGAAAAAAACCATGAGGCCCCTAGTTTTTGCTGAAGGAGAATGCAGATGGAAAGTTTGTTTCAGAGCCTGAAAATCCCCAAAGTCTGTAGATATTTGGGTTATGGTGTTTTATTCATGTCTATCTTAATTTAAAAGCAAATAATAGGAAAAAAAACCCAAACAAACCAAGAGACATGCAACCCATACTTGATTAGTCAAAAGAAAGCCTGAAAGAAATGAAATGGGTGCTGTAAGGACCCCTGACCATTTTGATCTGGACTTTGGGTTAGATTTTTTTCCCTGCAGACTCAGGTCGTTTCAGTTCTAATGCCCTGGTCACCCGTGTGACAGTTTCCCATGGAGAAAGTATAAAGGCAGAGCTGAGCTTGGCCCTGGCCAGACCTCCCAGATACCTCTCCTTGACGGGAATAGTGAACCTTTATTGTTGAGGTCTAGGTTCCTCGAAGTGGCCTGCAAGCTCAGTGAACCTGAACAGTCCAAGCGAAACCCAAGCAAAGCCACACAGTTTGAAACACTCTTGGAATAAAATCCCCTCCCCGGCGTCAGCTCGGTGCTCAAGGGGAGAGGCAGAACACGGCAAACTTGGCTCTGTTTTACCCCAAGCTTTCAGGAAACTACTCACAGTGAGGGCCAAGAGCTATGTTCATAACAAAACTTAAACCCAAGGAAAATTTATCGCGTTTTGAGTTTCTTCATGAAAGCTTAGACCAACTTGGGATGTGCTCTGCTGGGATAAAAGAAGAGAAGGATTCTGCCCTTAAGGGCCAGTTTCACATCCACTGAAATCACATGCAAAAATCCCAGGGAAGCAAGCTTAAACTTTTAAACACTGCTAGAAAAGCAGCTACCACAGTTCTCTGTCATTCTAGTTAACCATCTATAAACAGTTACTCACTTGACCTCTATTTGATCTCTCCTCCTGCCCTCCAAGGAATCTTTCAGGGCCGAAATACATTATGGATATCTCTCTGTATCTGAATGTTGGAGGCTATTTTACTGCAATGAGAACAGATCTCTTGCAATTCTATCTGAATCTGGTTATTTGGGGAGATTTTTTTTTCTTTCTGCAGACAAATCCAACAAGTGACTTCTCTTAGTTAATACTGATTTGTTGCAAATGCTTAATACTGAAAGTCCTGTTCACTACACATGTAAAGGATGAGCTTGGAACCCTGACATGGCAGTAAGGAGGGAAAATAATCTTAACACTTGAAATAAGAAAGTCAGACAGGAGTAAAGAAAGATCTTCAAATCACACTAGAGCTGTCCTTTTCTAGCTGCTGCTTGAATGTGCAGCAAGATAACAAAGCCTTCAAGCTTTCACCTGATAAGTAGTCTTGGGGGGAAAAAACCATCATGTAGGAATGTTGCAAGAGTAAGACTGCTATTAAAAAAAAAAGACTTCTTAAGCAAAACAAGAATGACAGTAAGATGGAGGTAAATTAAAGGCATATAGCCAGTAACTGAAGAAAGAATTTTATATGGATGCCTTGGTTATTTTTTTTTTTAAATATGATAAAGAATTTCAGAGTTTATTTACAAAAGAATATAAATACATAAAAATATTGAAACACTTAAAATCTCCAAGTACTCTTTGCATGCTACGGATACCATGCACTACTTAATGTCAATTTTAACATTTTAACTTCATTTTCTTCCCATCGGAGTATCATACTATGTGGAAATAAGCAGTTTAAGCATTCTTTAAAAACATAATCTTGAAAAAGAAAAAGAATTGCATCTACAGACAGGGATATTAAACTGCCGTAGTTATTATCGTGTGGACTAGTAGATGAAGTTACAACCAGAGATAAAGTCAATTTTGTATCTTAATTGTGCAGTCCAACAGCCTAATATATATAGAATTCTTAATGTAGTTATCCTTAAGTCTAGAACCCGAGGTAATGTATTGTAATGTATGTTACTTGAAATGGCTGAGATGCACTGTTAATTTTAACTCCACTTAAACAAAGATTCTGTGTGAACATTGTGGCATTTATTTACAGATAATAAGTCCAGGAAATGTTAAAGAAGATCATAGTCAAATAGCATTAGTGAGAAAAAGATGAAAACAAGGGTACTATTTTCCCAACCTGAGGAAATTCAGTTTAATTCTTGACTCACAAAAAAAATTCTTAATAATAACAAGTTGTGTTGTATTGGCCAGAAATAGCTTGTTTTAGACATAGTCTGTGGGGATTTAAAACAGCTTCAGATAATAATGATTTCATTGCTGGGTTATGCCAGCCTAAATTCTAAGCTACAGAAATGTTGCCATCTCCTCATTTAAGAGGAAATGTAATTTGATACAAACACACTAAAAATTTGGAATATTGTATTATTAAAAAAGGCTGTCTCAAGCTGTGTTGAAATCAACAGTGGGTCTGTTTAAGATTTCTGAATTCATCCTTTCTTTGTTAGCATTCAGATAAAAGATTAAATTTACTGGCTATTAGGGAGTTCTGGCTGCAGCTGGCTGGGGGGGAATGAAGAGAGAGAGAGAGATATTCAGTCACCCAGATCATCAAGGGGTGTAGGCTGGATTTTTTGAGCATTCAGATAAACACTGGTCAATTCTGTGGGAGTTAACATTAAGCTGAAACGAACTTTTCAAGGAATTTAACACTTAGCAAGTCATTTGATTTTCCTTTTAAATGTACAATTCGTTCATATTTCCCTGAGATCATAGTTGTAGTTTGGGGTGAGGGGTAAACCATGAGACCCCCACTGAGAGGGGAGGGTTTCTTTATTTTGTTTTGCTATTTTGTTGCTGGTTAAATCAAGCTCAGAATTGTTGTACTGCAAGCAGCAATTTGTGCTTGACGGGAATTAAAAACCAAAATCGTCGTTCATGAAAATCACCCGGACTTCATTCAGATGAGCTCGGTTATTGTATGGGGATAACTTCACCCCGGGAGCAGGATGGCATCGGTGAAGCCGCGAAGGCAGCCCCGGTGCAAAGCTGTGGGTCGGTGCGGGCTCCCCTCCTTCCCTGTCCCCGCAGCCCCTCTCCCCGCTCCGCTCCGCGGGCTTGGCTGCGCTCTGACCCAAACAATTCCCCTCCGCTTGAGGGTACCGCTGGGGCACGTCCTGTGCTGCTCCGGGAAAATCGCCCTGGCAAAATGACCCCGAAGCCTGTTTTGGTGTCCTGATGTCTGCGTGGGGGAGAACACACCGGTGGGTGCGTGCACGCGTGAGGAGGAAGGACACGGAGCACGAAACACCAGCGGCTCTCCCGGCAGCCGTCGATGCGGGGCGGTCCATCACAGCGGGCTGGCCTCTCTGCCCGTACCACGCTCCCGGGCACTTTACCCAGCACCTGGACCCCCTACCTCCCAGCCCCGAGGGGCTTCCCCCTCTCAGGCCGGCTGGGAGGAGTCGGAAAGGCTGTAGAGGGATGGTGCCGAGTGAAGTATCCCGGTACTCCTGTCTCCTCCTTCTCGGGAGACTTGGTCTCCCATGCAAAGGTAGCGGTGGCAGAGGGGAAGGACAGCCGAGGCGCGGGGAGACCGAGGCGTCCTCCTGCCCTAAGGAGCAGGGTGTGGACCCTGTTTGATGCTGGAGCACTCAGCTATCCAGAGGTGTAGGGAGAGCCCTTTTATCTAAGTGCTGCGACTCCTCGAATCAGCTCTGAAGGTCTGTCCAGACATTTCCTAGGATCCAACAGTTTTCACCTTCAGTTATAACACGTCTGCATGTCTGGGGATGCTGAGGGGGAGGACTGCTACTCAGATTTGACTCTGATCTCGTTCCACATTCATCCAGTCTCTTTAATTAGATCCTTGGACTGTTTTTCTCTGTGGCACTAGTAGCAGCAGACAGGCGATTACTTTTAAGTGTTATTACTCTAAGTAATTGAGTCTCTAAGTGTAGTGTGGACATAACAGTGTATCTACTAAGTGCAGTGTGGATGTCCCCATGTGTCGGTGGGACAGCATCACTCCTAGTAGTGTTTGCAATTACGATTAGCTTCTCCTGTCCCTGCAGAGCGTCACAGCTGTCACGGCAGCAGGAGCCAGGCTCACAGCGCTAGTTACGAGCATTGGCCCTTTCAGTGCATCAGGTTCCTGCACTACTGTGCTAATCCACGTAAAAAAAAGGGGCGGAGGTGGGAACGAGATCAATCTAAACAAAATCAGCAGTCCTTGGTAAGCAGAGACTAAGAAATACAACTAACTAGGTTAGGGAGCTGGATGCGTATGTCAGGGAGGATCCTGTTCGTCACTCAGTGTCACTGCAAGCATTTCCTCTGGCCTCTAGAAATAATCTCAGCAAAACATCCACAGATTAGCACAGGTATAATATCTGGGCTCTCTTTTTCAACCCCATGGGCTATGGTTGGGAGAGTTTGCAGTTAACCAGGATATCGAACAAATGGTGGCATTGTGAACTTGTTCTTTAAACAGCTCCATACCAGGATTAACTGTACCCACTTGCCTCTGCACTGTCCCAACCGAAGGTGCCTGTTTTAAAAGCAGATGAGGAGCCCAAGTTCAATCAAAGACTCGATGTTTATTTAAAGTATTTAATGGCAACAAACAGGGCCCCGTGGACTTGGGCTGCAGACAGCCGGGACATGCTTAAGTCAATTACACTTGACAATGCTGTAATAGTTGAGGGCGAGTGACACCCTTGGGCCTCCGGTCTCTTCAGGGCTACCAGGGCTTTCAACCGAGGTGCCAGGGAGCCCAGTGGTATCTGCAATACAAAGGAGGTGGAATGTTGGCAGCAAATGCACAACTGGGTTCAGTTACTACGGGGAAGAGGTGGTGTTTAGGGCCAAACACGCGCAGGCAAAAACTGAAAGCCTATCTCTCTCTTTTTTACCCCAAATGCCCACATAAACTTCTGGGAGGATGCTTCGTATGAGGCGGTGGATCCGATGCCCAGGGTGTCAGTGTAAACCTAGATTCGCGCCCACGAGAGTGAAGAGGAAACTTTCTCCTCTCCCTGGTGTGAACTCTTAAGGGACGCGTCACCCTCCGCTTCCCGTTCGAGAACAGCGGCTCCGGGGTGCCCAAAAAGGGCCGGGGCTGGCATAGTTTGGTGAGGAAACCTTCTCCTCCCGGCTAGGGCTGGTTGGGGTGAAGGTGATCCCCTTCCCCGGCCGCAGCCCCGAGCCGCCGGGCGGGCGGGACCCGCGGGGAGCGCTCTGCCACTGCCACTGCCCCACGGGGGGCTTGGGGCGCGGGGCTGCGGGGGGAAGCGCTGTGTCTGGGGAGGGGGGCTGCCGGAGCGGAGCGAGGAGCCCTCGCTCTTTTGGTTCCTTTCCAAGCATTTTTTAGCGGAGGAAGGATGTAATAACATGCCACGGGCAATAAATCATAGGCTAGCTACTCCCCCTGGCTCCCCTCCCCCCGCCCGGCGGTCCCGGCCCCTCTATAGCGGGAGGGGCGGAGGGGCCGCCGGCAGAGCGCCGCGACCGCCGGGACGAGCAGACCAGCGCCTGCCCGCGTCCGTCAGCCGCTCCAGCATGGACCTCCGCGCCCTGGCGCTGCTCGCCTTCGCCCTGGCCGTCATCTCCCTCTCGGAGGGTAAGTGAGTTGCGGGGCCGCGCCGCTCTCCCGCCTGCTCTCCGCTGGCACCTCTCCTGCCGGCAGCCCGGCCAGGAGCGATGGTCCCGCGGAAATCCCCGCTCTTCCCCACTCTCCCCGCAGCCACCCCGCTCTCCCGGCTCGGGCTCCGGCCGCGGCTCAGATGTGAGCGTCTGGCGAGCCCGAGCGATGGCTGTGGTGAGCTGGAAGGAGGCAGGCTCTCATCCCTCTCTCCCCTCCATCCCTCCCTGGCGTTTTTCAAAAAGCTGGCCAAAGCGGTCCTCTCTGCCAAACTCGCCGCAGATTGAAATCGTCTGGGGTAAGACTTTCAGCAGCGCTCGGTCTGCAGGGAGGTGGTTTGGCTGCAAAATATGCATATCGACTTTCCCTCTAGAAAACCCCAACCCTTAAAGGTACAAGAAATTAGAAACAGGCGGTTGTTCGATTCCTTTTCTGTCCTCTGTCGTGATCTATCTTCCCTCAGTCAGTGCAGAGCTGAGCCAAAGCGGTCACTCGCCAGGAGTTTACCGCACCCTCCGCGCGGGTGCACGGGGAGGTTTCGGGGGGCGCAGGGATCTTCAGTGACGAGAGGTCTGAGGAAGCGCCCTGCCGGCCACCCTGCTTTTGGTCTCGAAGGCAGCGACCCCCGCAGTCATCCTTCCCGCACCGCGCCGCACCGCAGCACCGTAGCACCGTCTCACCGCCCGATCGCCCCACGCCAGTCCCCACGGTCCCGCGTGTTTCCCCCGGAGCCCGGGCACAGCGGCAGCTTCCCGGCTTGCTTGGCAGCTGCACTCCGTGGGAGCCGCCGGGTTCGGACAGCCCCGGAGACCGCGGCAACCCGCGCTTCTTGCCCCGCTCCAGGGGAGCGAGGAACTCGCGGGATAGCCGCACTCCCCACGCGTGGAGGGGCGAGGGTCCAACCCGCAAACTCTGGGCATCTCCCGGTCGCTCGTCCTGCTTCTAGCTTCTCGCCTGGCAAGAGATTTGCCACCTCTTGTCCATTCATCGAAACCTCGCTGGCTGGGCTCCTTTTCAAACCTCCGCTCCCGTCCTATTCTCCTATTCTGGCGACCGAAACTTGGGTGTTCCCCACCCAGGCGGCCGAGGATGCCCTCCGGTGCCCTCTTTGTTTAGCCTGAGAGAGTTAATTGCTCCCGAATATTTCCCCCATGCCTTTCCACAGTATTGTCCCCGCAACAGTCCCGTCCCGGTGGAACACGGTGGGCACTGTCCTGTAGAGATTCCATCGAGCCGGCCCGGCCCAGGTGGGCTCCGGCCCGCGCCGCGTTCGCCAGGATCCACCACCCTGGGGCTGCGGACTGGGAGGCGAGCGGCAGGTAGCGAAGGCAGACCCGGGGGACCACGGGTGGCAGTGCCGGCCCCTCGCTGCCGCCGTCACCCCTTGCTCCGGGGAGAGCTGCTGCAGGTCCCGAGAGGCCGGGGCGGCTGGTGCCTGGGGACCTGAGCGGGGTTCCCTCACCTCTGCAGGCGAGTGCAGGTCTGGACCGTGGGACTAGGGGACCGGGGGCTCAGGAGCTCTTCCCCTTCCCTCTGCAAGCCTTGGCTCAGGGTTGGGGGGCTCGCAGAGCTGCCCGGCTGCACCTCGGTTCGCTCCCACCCCGCCTTCACTCCCCTTCTTGCAGCGAGCAACAGCGGGTGTCTTTATAGTGGGTGAGTGGGACATGGCTACCTGAGTAAGGAAACGGCTTAGAAGAGCTGGAGAGAAACTAGCGTAAGGAGAGTGACCCCCACCATCTTTCAGCCATAAGAGAGTTAAGTTTTTCTGCCTATTTCTTAGCGTCTCGTGTAGTGCTCTCAACCCTGATCCAGGTGAGGGCTCGCAGGGCTACCTTGTACTGGAAGGCAGGTGAGCTCTGAATTCTTCCTAGTCACCTGGTAAAGCTCTATCTGCCTATCCCAGCTTTGCTTTCCAGGGAAATGGAGCTGTTCTAGACTTAAAAAGTTACCATCCATCTCCTGATAATGACAAATGCATCCTAAACTGTAGTAAAATGATGCTTCCATCAAATGTTTTATCTGTTCATGTCCAGCCTGCTTGCCTGGATATAGCTTCCCTCTCCATTCAAGCATCCAGAGCTTCTTAGCCCACACAGCAAGTTACCAATAGTAACTTTGCAGGAGAACTGGCAACTCACTTCTTCCCTTACTGTTCAGTTTCAGTGTGGGTGAAGAGAAGTAGATCCCTAAGGGGTGAAATAGGTATCGTCCAACATTGACAAGTCACCACTGTGTGAGAGGGTTTTGTGTGTGCTTTGTCTCTAGAAAGTATTTGCCTGTAAAGGTGGTTGTTCAGAGCCAACAAAACTCAGATTTGGGTTAGAAATCAGTAAAACTACTTATTATTTTTAAAAAGCCCAAACCCTAAACCCCTTCAAACTCTTCTAGTCGAGGCCAAAAGAGATTCTTTTTTTCTTTTCATCTAAGTAAAATTAGGCTGAAGGAATGACATTGAGATGTCTGACTAGCATCTGGCTCGTCTGTAACTTCTGACTATATTCTACCATTTTAACTAAATGTGCCAGACAGATAAAGGTCTCAAAAGTTTATGTACCATCAGTTGCATGCAAACCGATGTTTTCATCTAACAGAGCAATTAACAGAGTATATTAATTTGCCCCACTGTGAGAATGGCTTCAGCTTGTGCTTAGAGTTCGCTAGACATCAGAGAACTCCCAGAGCATTAACACTTGCAGTACACATGTAGAATAATTAATCAGCTTAATCAGACCTAACATCCATGGAACAATGTTTCATATTTTGAAACTAGATAAAGAATGTGTTTGTCAGCCTCAAAGTAAGACCAGAAATGTCTCCTTCCTAAATTACGGGCCCCAAATGGCCCCTTCTCCCTCCTACTTTAGGAAGGTAGGGGTTCATGTCTTGGGAGATGCCACATGCACTAGTTTTCCCTGGTTTTCAGCTTTGAGAGCACAGTGAACCAAGGGATGGTGTCAGGAGATACTGGTTCCCTCTCAGCAGTACAGAGAGCTGACCTGGTCAGTGCCTGTGGTAACGCTCCCTAGTGCTCAGTGCCTGTTGCTAAACATAACCAAGCAAAGGGATTCTTGTGCTGGGGAGGGATTTATCACTCAACACTGAATGCTAGGACTTCCCCTTTTCCTTGCTGTGCTGGATGCCTTTTCTTGGGCAAGAAACAACTTTGGGATTTACAGACATGTTAGTCATGGTTAAACTTTCTCTGCTTCTGATTTTAAGTGGTATGGGATTGAAAATCCCACCTCGAGTCTCAGAGAGGAGAGGATTACGTTATCAAATCATGATCTGAACAGTTCATCTCTTGCATGTTGTTTAGGTTAAAGCTCGCTTAAACTTGGTTGGTACAAGCTTGCAGAGACAGTGTCACTGCAGCTGTGCTGTGTGGTGTTGTATGACTGTATTGTTTCAGCCTCCCTTTCCAATACAAGCTCACAGATGTGTAGCTATCAGGCACAGATTTTCAGTGGAAAATCCTAATGTCTTCCTCACTCCCTTTCACATTAGCACTAGCCAGTCTAAGGCATGTTCTTGAAGTTCACCCTGTAGCCCTCCTTCCTCCTCCCCCTGGATGGGAGCTTCTCCCTTTTATTAACTCCTAGATGGGATCACTCTTTGGACTGCCATTAAGCTGACAGAAAAGTCCTTCAATTTTCTTAACCCAGATTCTGGTGCCAATCTAGAGGAGCTCTACTCCCACTAATAAATTTCTCTCATGGGGTCTGATTCTGGCTCATCTCTTGGTAGAGGCACTTGGAAAAAAAGGATTTTCCTGAGGACAGGAAAATTTCACCCTGTTGTCTATGGTTTTGTGTGCTAGAGACAGGCATCGATAAATGTGCAGTATATGTAGATCAGTTACCCTTTGAAAGCTGTCTCTTTTCTCACCTTCCTAGACAGCTGTTTAGAGATTCCAAGCCTTTCTCTGCTCTTTAGCTCCCCATCTGCTTTTAAGGGAACTGGATTTGGATGCTGCAAGTACTCCTGTGAGGCTTACCAAACAGGGCCCCAGATAGCCATGTGGTATCTCAAGGCCTGTCAGATATATATCTGACCATCTACACCATGAGCCAGACCTCCAGGATTAGGTGTATGAATTTAATTCCTCCCAGAGGCTGAAAACTGCTCCACTGGGAAATTGTTTAAAATCTTAGGCATCTCCTCCCTATGTTTGTGTTTTATTGCGCTTCGAGCTTTGAAACTTACACTCAGAGTGAGTACCTTACTCATGTGCACTTAGTTCCCAGTAATCAAGTTCTTCCATGGACAAATCGGGTAGCAGAGGCTGTGGTGGGCACCAGGCTCGTTTTCTCAGTTCTGCATGCATATACACGGCTGATTTTTAGCCTAGGGCATCAAGCTTAATTCTGCCCCTAGTGATGCCAGTGACAGAACTCTCCTCCAGTCTGGTGGCCCCTGAATAGCTCCACTTGTATTGAGGGCACCCTGCCTGATAACTGTCTCCTCGATTGCCATTACTTAGCCACAGGCTGGAAATTCAAAAGACTAAAAATCTCTTCTGTAAACCCGCTTGGATCTCACATCTCTGAGCTGCACCTTCTTGTACGGGTTCCTCGGTTGGGAGTCAGAGCTGGCAGCAGTGGGGAAAGGTCAGCTGGGCCCTGGGAACGCCTGTAAAACCAGGGTTTTTCTGTAGCCAGTAAGTCCCATGTGAAAAGCCTGCACCTGAGCCGAGCCGTTTTGATCTTAACTCTTTGGAATTCATCGCTTTCTTCTGGCTACCTTCTAATTTGGCCTCGGGTCAAAATCGTTTGAGTAGAACAACACTGAGGACAAGTGCCCCCTCTTTTGGCCTTTATCTTGTCTAATTACCAGGAGCATCCCTGCACAATGGAGCGGCTCCTTATTCTAATCTCTTCTACTTTACTTATCTCCATTTTCTTTCCCCTTTCTTTTGTCTTCCAAAATCCCACGCACCGTTATTGAAAGGCTGGGCACTGGGCTAAAGGGATTGTGCTCTGAGCTGTGAGCAAATGCTCTCCCAAAGATACAGCTTTTCTACTGCTTTTTTTCCACCTGCATATTTGGAGGAAGTTCCTTTCTGTCGGCCCTGCTCTGCGTGTCTGTGCTGCTGACCGGGAGCAAGAGGGAGTAACGTGTCCTTTCCCTCCCTTTGTCTCACAGAGAAACCCGTCAGCCTGACTTACCGATGTCCCTGTCGATTCTACGAGAGCAACGTGGCAAGAGCCAACATTAAGCACCTCAAAATCCTCTCCACACCTAACTGCTCACTTCAGATTGTGTAAGTCTTTTTTCATCTGGGTGCAAATCTCTGGTGTCAAAAAGAAGTCACAGACCTGGTGCCTGCTCTGGTAGTTGCATTTCAGTCTGTCTCATCCCATGATTCCGAATTCATCTCTTCACCCCGAATGTCAGATACAGCTGAACTCTGCTTTACCCCACATAAAGGAGCCCAGCTGGATGTTTCTCAGCTGTGTTCTGCCTCTGTGATCTCCCTGTGACTATGTGATCCCATGTCCTCTTCCCCCGTGGGTATGTGAGCAGCCCATTGCCTTCAATGTGGAGCTTCACACCTTGGGGTAAAGACTTTACGGTGGGGTCTGAGTCTTCTAATGTTTCACTTCACCATAGAGTGGAGCTAAACAAGCAGAAGGAATTCCTGCATTTCATGTATCCTCCACAGGAGGTACAGACTCTAAACATGTGATGGCCTGATCTAGGAACACTTAGCAGACAGTGATTGTCTCAGGAAACTCCAGCTGGAGAGAAATGATGGGTTCCCAAAGGAAAATAACCTCTTCATTTTTGCTGAAAAAGAAACAGTGGTTTTCATGAAAAATGGGAGGTTTTCTGTTTGTTTCTGTAGATCTGTGTGTGTGTGTGTTTTAGGAAAGGTTTTTTGGTTCATGGGTGACCCCCTTCCTTCCCTCCCAAAATTCAAAATCTTCAGAAGAAAAGAAATAACATTCATCTTTTCCTTGCATGAGAGCCTTACTACTATCAACTTCTCTTGACCTCTGTAAGAGGATGTCAGTGACTAGATTTGGTATCTGTGCAGTCCCATTACTAGTTCGGTCTTTGACCCACGTGTCGAGCCCTTCCTCTGGCAGCTCAAATGCTGTAAAAATCCATTTTTGTCATCCAAAACATTTCTTCACTCAGAAAACTGGTGTGGTTTGCACAAGATTTCTCAGGAATGTGCATGAGTGTGTATCCATTCATGAACCAGTTTTTATTTATCATTTTTTTTCTGTTTTAAACCACTCTGGGTATATCATACACATTTAATCATGTGTGCTTCTGCCTTAGGATTTGGTGGAGGACAGTGAGAAAAATGTAAGCCTCAGCTGGGAAATAATTTCCTTTCACAAAAATGGCAAAACCAGCTGTGACTAACTCCGATCTCTACCTATAAACAATTTTGGAGGCAAGCATCCAAAATGCAAGAGTGCATGGATTTGTGTTCTGGGACTGTCAGTGGATGTCATAAGGGTCCCAGTGCTAAGGCTTTGTAGAGGATTTTGAATTTTTTGGAGTAGTTTCAAAGAAATGACAGCATCTAAGAGAGGATAGAGTATATATTTATCTCTTAATTAATGTAGGATTATAGTCAATAGAGATAGATAAGAGCAGGAAATGCAGAAACAGAAACATCTCATGTTCATTTCCATTCCTGCCCCAAATGTGATTGTGGTACACAGAACACACGAAGCTATAGTTAGCCATCTTTTTGTTAGTTTAAAAAGTAAGGTACTTAAAAACCTCCTTCCAAATACTCTTAAAACATCATGAGTTCGCACTAGGTCTTTATCAAAACAAGGTGAAACAGAATCAAAACTAACATATGAATTTCTCATCTTGATGGTTTTAAGCTTATATAGTGAAGGTGTAAATAAATAAACAGCTACTGTTTTCAGGAATAGAGAATCTAAGTGATACATATAGTTGCCAGGAAATATTTTGTGGTTTGTTTTTCGTTGTTGTGTCTTGCTTTTTGATTTTCTTTGCACAAGTACATTTTCCTTTTTGGTTGAGCCGAATTGTACCTGAAAAAAAAGTCTTAAGAGCAGGCTTTTGTCTTTCATTCTATTGGAAGTCATCTCTCCAAATCCAGGGAAATCCTCTCTCAATGTGTACTTCTACAAAGCCCACACTAAATTCCTTGCTTTTCAGTGCAGGGAAAAACCATTTTTAGCATGCAATTAATTGCATTAAGTAGACACCTAAACCAAGTAGTCCAAGTTAAACACTCCATACAGTTGCCTACATCTCTTCTGTGACTGCACAGGGAGCAGGGGCTGACAGGCTCAGAAATAAATTTCTAAAGAAGTCAGTGTCTTAATGTTAGGTGAGAGGTAATATTAGGTGAGAGGAATTGTGTTGTATGTGGCTGGAGACTGGTTACGTGTGCTTTTCATTCTGTGTCCTGTGAGGCCAAGAATTCCCAGGCATTGCTAACATCAGCAAATCCATTCTTACATTCTGCTGGTATCACTTCATTGGAAATGCTCCAGCTTGGCACTGTTGTAAGGGAAATATGAATTAGGCCCATTCATCTCTTTATTGGTGCAGGGGTTGCAAGACGGATCTTCAATGTGTTTATGTTACAACTGTGTTGTTGCATAACTTCAGACCACGGAGCCTTTTTGACCTGTTATTTCTTATGCCATAGTTTTATATTCTGCAGATTTCATTTTATAAAGTGAGGAACATTTTGGCTCCCATCCAGAAAAATGTTTGAACAAGTACTGAACTTATTCATATGGGCATTTCCATAAAATTGCTGTTCTTTGCACTTTTCCATGGCAGACAGTCTGTTTAAAGGGGAAATTTTTGAGCAGATGGGGCAGAGGCAGGGTGCTGCAGGGAAGGGGGGAGATAACAGCACTCTAGAAGCCCTGAGATCCCTGGAGGGCGAGACCTGCTGGTGAAAAGCTATTTGTCCTGCTTCTGAATGAACGATGCAGATAAGCACAAATTCAAGGCTGAGTTCAAATTAGCTAAACAGTCTGGTGTGGATAGTGCAGCTTGGACATCTAGGAGAACCCTCTCAGGAAGTTTATGCCTTTGTTTCCAGTGCTGAGTGAATACATGAGGGGAAACCTGCCTCTGGCACTATGGTACTTACACTTGTCTTCCTGATTGCAACCTGTTAGTTCAGTCTTGTATAATACAAAAAGCTAACAGGTGACCAAAACCTTTCTTTCAGAAAACCCAAGAGGTGTGGTTTCACGTCTGTCCTCAAAACCTGTGAAACTTCAGTTTTGGGTTGAGTCTGAAAGCTGTTCTTAATCAATTCCTTACAAAAATTATCTAAATTTACCATGTCAGTATTTCCAAATGAAATTTTTCCTGTTGTTGGCACTGAACAGACCAGGTATGAATTGGAAATTTTAGATTCAAATTCTGTATTTGTCCCACTCTCTCATGATTGCCAGTACAGACCACAAGAGCCAGCATCAAAGGAGACAGGTGGTATCACTGCTTCCAAACCAGTGATATTTATAAAAGGTGTCTTGAGGATGGGTTAACTGAGAGCAGCACTGGCACCAAGGAAAATAAGGTGGGGGGTGGGCTGAGGAGTGTTGCACATCAGACTCACTCTGACTTTTCTCCTTTGGCAGTGCAAGGCTCAAGAGCAACAGCAAGCAAGTGTGCATTGATCCCAAGTTAAAGTGGATCCAGGAATATCTGGAGAAGGCTTTAAACAAGTAAGGCAAGACACAAATGGACTTAACAGCTAACATCCTGAGTTATTAAAGGGTAGAACACTTAAGGGCTGGCTTTTACCATGCGGACAAAGTACTTGTGGAATCAGATACTGTTTTGAAGAAGGGTTTGGAGTTGACCTAATTTGTATTAAAACAACAGGTTCTAGTATATCCTAGATGTTAAACTAAGAATTTTGCCAGGGTTTGAGGCAAAGTCTATCCCAATGAATATGTTCTGGGGTCCCTAACTCATCCTCTTTTTTAAAAAAAGACATTCTCCCAAGGAAAATTCTTCCTTTATGCCCCCTCCTCCCCAAGCCAAACTACAATTACTTCAGAATCTATATCATTCCAGTGTCTTTGAAGCCCCTTCTCCATGTTATACCAGGACTCTGGTTGCACAGGCAGCTGAGGCCTAGGGCACTAACAATTGTTTCTCTGCTGGCCAGTGTGGAGTGCTAACAATTTTGGCCGAGGTGAGATGTGCTGCCATGAATAAGGCTTTCTCATAAGGCCGGTGGCAAACCAGCCAAACTTGGCAGATTCAGACTCTTTAAATCTGTTTTTATTACCCTTGAAAGTGGTTGATCATGTCTACTTTGAGGTGGACTCAGCCCATCTCCGTTCAGTATTACATCAAAAAAGAAAGAGCAGCACAGAGCAAATTTCCTTGTTGAGCTGCAGGGGAGGGCTCCAGCCTTCCACTTTAGAAGATGAGACAGGTGATGGTACAAAGCATTTCCTTGCTCTTGATCTAGAAGGGCTGCTGTTGATCCAGCAGCAACATTTTGGCCAGCAAGCCTACCTGTGCACTCAGTATCCCTCTCACCCTTGCCCACCACATTCCCACCCCTCAGTAACTGCGCTGTAACCCTGCTAAACCTTCTCCCCCCTCCATCTGTGGGGTGAAGGCAGGGCTGGAATCCAGTAATTTGCTAAAGCAATGCATTATTGGGGAAGGTATGGCCCCAGGGCAGATGTGAGGCACAAGGTAGTTGATTGCCCTCCACTGTTTACTTTGTAAATGCATCTGCCAAACAAGGGGTAGACTTAAAAAAAAATAAAATTCTTTGTCGTTCGCCCCACACCCCCCCCACCCCCTGCCCTGTGTTCTTATGATAAACAAGGGAGAAAAACACTACGAGAAGTAGAGATATCCCTCCATGTGTCCCTTGTCACCACACTGGGGTGAAAAGTGAGGAGGAAGAAGGAAAGAAGCCAGCTAACTGTGATTCCAGCCCTGACAGCTCTTCCCATCTCATCCAATGCTCAGTGCCTTCTCTGCTGCCAGCACTCAGCCCTTTTGTCCTTTGGACAAATTCTCTGCAGAAGTAATCCAGGTTAATGCTGCCAGGATGGCAACTGAACCTAAGAGTAGGATGTGGCTCATGCTGACTATCCTAGGGACTTGAGCTACTTTGTTTTACAAGTTGGGAAAGTCCTCAAGCTCCTGCTTGAGCTTCTGTTTGCTGTCATCCCCAACCTGAAACTTAGGAGGCACTTTAGAAATGTGTAGGGTTGGGCAAACGTGATTATGTGCCTGTCTGACTTAGGGGAACAACTCAGCTGGAACACGTTCTGCTCTCACTTCCACTAGCAAAGATCTGGGGCCAGCTCTACTGAAACCAGTGAGTCTGCCTGATCTCCAGCCAGATTCTGGGTTTTGTTTACCTAATGCTAATACAAAAGCAATTCTGCTAATTTGGTGTATTTCATCCTGGTTTACAGAGTAACAAGGGAGAATTTGGTCCCAGCTCTATGAAATGACAGAAAACATATATCTCCATCACCTAATCCTGTAATCATTGCATTATTTTCATTTTCCAACTAGTAATCTAGCACCAGTGGCATTTTCATGCTCCGCAGACAGTCAGGGCTCTGTCTGTAGCATTTTCACAAGGCATGTTTTTGATATATTTTAGTGCACAGCTTTGATTTCTTCAATGAAATGTACTTTGGAATATATTTATAGTGCATCAAATAATTCATATATTTGAATTGGAGCCATATGAATGTTGGTAGTTTAAAACACCGATATCCCTCTAAACTACTAACAGCTTGTAAAATGAATCTATATAGATCTATAAATGTTAATGTAGCTATCAGTTTCAATCAGCCATATATTATATTTTTTCACTTGTACTGAAATTGTATTAAATGTGACATTACCCTATATGCACTAGCAATAAAATGGCTAATTGTTTCATGTTATCAAAACCCAATTGTACATGGGAATTTATTTTTCTGGAATAAAATCAATACGTTTTGTAGAAAGGGCTCTTGTAATTGTTTAAGTAGAATCCAAACTGTGAAAACATCTTAATCTATACCATCACTTCAGTATGAGAATATCTTCGATGTTATAATCTGAAGCTAAGTTCAAGGAAAAGTTCCTAAAATAGTAGTCCAATACAGTTAATTGTGAAACCAGAGATGGTTTTTAGTAGGGAATTATTTTGCTCACTAATTCTGCTTAGGCTTTATTATTGCTTTATATTCATCACATCTCCATGTAATAAACACACTCACGAGACATCAGTAAAATACATTCAGGCTGTCAGAAACTCAGATTCCTTAACTGGCTTTAAAATCATTGAACAGCTGCTGTGGCAAATATCATTCCACATTCATCCATTTTATAGACAAGGAGCAAATCAGTCCTTCCTTGAAATAGCTAACAAATCCTCTATCACTTCCAGGCAATCTTAGTCATCATTTACAGTACATTGACTCCCCTTCCCTTCTCCCCTTGTAAAAGGATATGCAAAATCAGGCCCTTACAGAGTTAACAGAGCCCAAAATAGAGACCATCTTGTCCACTGTCATGTTAATATAGTCCCACTGCAGAACTTCTCTCAGTCCAAGATGCTGGAGTCCATTAAACTCAGCCACTACTGCGGGCATAGAGGAGAGAGCTGATGGATCTGGAGAAGATAATAAAGTCACATGGGAAAAACCTTTGCCAGGAGAAAGGAAACTCTCAATGCTGCTGCCTTCCTACACTGTGTTTGTAAACCCTGGTGTGGCAGCTCTTCCTAATTTCTGACCTCATTTGTAAATAAGGGCTGAAGTCCAAGATGCCAGAACAACAACCTCCCAGAACTCCACCAAGTGTGTGTGGGGTGAAGGCCCCATGTGGAGGGGGACAATGCAAGTGACTGTCCTTATAGCCTTGTTTTAAGGCACTGAATGCCCACAAATTTCCTTAGAGTATCCATTGGTTCTTGCTGATGCATTTGGGAAGGCTTTGGCATTTTGGGTAAAAGGGTTGTTCTGGCCTCAAGAGTTTTCAAATGTCCTGCCACTGGGGCACTTTCATTTGCCCAGAGGGTATATGAAAGGGAATGTTATCTTCATTTGCACCCCATCAGCAAGATATGAAAGGACCACAGGATAAATGTGAATAAGGCCTTTGTATATGGATAATTTATGGCAGTCTTTTTTGTATTTTTCTTTTAATTTAGACCACGTCATCGCACTCATAAAAAAAAGCAACAGAAGAAACGGGGCCCCCTCTGCCCTTCCCGTGCAACATCACTAAAGTCTCCAGGGAGAAAGAATGGTAGGAAGCATTAGTTTCTGAGCTGGGATACTTCAGGTTCAGATCCCTGCTCTTCCACTGACCATCATATGGGACCTTGGGCAAATGTATTAGCTTATCCAGACCTCCATTCCCCCCCATATTTGTTGAGAATAACATCTCTACCCTTCCTGCAAAGGAATATTATATAGATAAAACTCTTAAAAACAAGGAGAAGTTTTAGCTATAACAGATGTGGGAAAATTTTCCCATTTTACAAAGAGAAAATGAACACATAAGGAGGCCAAAATAACACTGAAAAGTCAAAGTCAAAACCAGGGTAAATGTTTGGGAGCTCTCTTTCTTTTAGGTCCAGTAACAAACTGACAGAGTTTAAATATAAATAATAGCTGTGAATTTGCCACTGGTGTTTTTTAATGACAAAAGCAGCACCGCGTGGTGACAACATGATTTGGTGCATGGGTGACTGGTTGATGCCTTTCCTATGGGAGATGCTAGGCAAGTCCCAGAGAACAGTGCTATAAATATCAGTGCTCTGGATGTCCCAGGTTTTTTTATTATCTCATCAGGGTGGTTTGTCCTGCCTTTATGCACCAAAAGAAGTAGAGTTTACTGCTGTGGACTACTGGAAAAGATATCGTGAGAGAGGAAAATTTTCCTCATGGCTTAGTCATCCTCTTTGTACCTGAATGTGTTTTCTGAGACTACTTTTACTAGGAGTAGCCACAACTGTGGCTGTGGTCACACAGACTTAGTTGTCCAGCAGACATTGAAAGGGATGTTTGACAAGACACACTGGGACATCAGAATTTTTGAATAGCTGGTGTTTACCCTGTGACACTCATAACTCAGCCTGAGTGACCTCAACTAGATTGCAAAAGGTTGATCAGCCTGGAGCAGGAGCAGGTTTTTCACACAAAACCTGGAGGCCACCAATACAAACTGGCTCCTTGTTCTGAGTGAACCATATGCACAAGATGCTTGTGCAACTTGCCTAACCCATACTCTCCCAGGTACCATCCTTACACTGAGACTGGTAGACTCACTGTGTGTGCATCCCACCCTGAGCTCCCAACCTCACACACTTACTGTGCAGCATGTGGCTGCCTGCCCTCCCTGCCACCCCACCTTCACTGGGCAGGTGGTCATCACAAGCTCTGTTGTGCTCCCCAGCTGTTCACAGAGGGAGGGTCCCAGAGCAGGGAGCCCATGGGGATGGCTCCTGGATGGGCAGCACACTGTGTGCCTCTGCTCTCCAGCCACCTCATGGTGGAAGCCAAACAGCAACAAGAGCAGAGCACAGGCTGCCTTTTATGTTCTTCCATCCTCTCAGAGACCTGGCACACTCTGGAGCTGCAATCTGTGATCTCCATCAGTTGTGGGCTAGGGGCAGGTGGAGGAGGCATTCCCAGTGCCACTTGCTCCACTACTGGGGCTGCTCACAAATGATTAATCTCTCATTTCCCTGCCGTTTTTTTTGCTGAGTTTCTTTGCCCACTGATAATTCTCTGCTCTGGCTTTCAAGTCCAGAATAAGCTTTCTAGCCAGCCTTCCTCCTGTGTTAGTGCTGAACACCTTACTAACTGTGATGAGCACAATCTGCCCAAAATAACACCCACTGCTGGGTTGGCCCTGTTGAGTCCCAGTTGCTCCTTGTGGAGAACTTCTCCCAAAATGTTCAACAAATACTGGTTGGAGGGGCTACAAAAGAAATGCCTTTGGGTTAGTCAAAACACAGGTCTGCTGTTTGACTAGGCCTGATATCAAAGCTCTTGCAACTGAAATAAACCTTAATAGTGTTTCACTCTGTTCTTCATCAACAGGAGGTTCAAGATGTAAGAGGCAAGCATTGTAAGCCGTCTACAGGATTTCTTACTGTAGGACCCAGACAGCAGATAACCAGTATTAGGGAATGAATACATTTTACTGTTATCATGCAGCACAAAAGCAACGCTTCACGCATTTCCAAAAGGTTTTTTTTTCTTGTTTGTTTTTTTTTCCCCACTTGCACAAATTGGCTTGCTTTCACAGTGCTATTTTTATATAGTAAGATGTAACTATTTGAAAAAAAAAATGTTTTTTACAGGTTGGTTTATTACTTAGCACTGGGGGTAGATACCAATTTAAACTAGCCCTATGTTATATAATATTTTATTACCCTTGTTATGTAGAGGTCCTGCTTTATTTAACTTTCTCTTGGTTCATGCAAGTCTCCTGGAGTTTTAAACCGAGAAGGACATGAACTGTACAGTGCAATGATGTTGTGTAAGTAGTGGAGGAACTCCTTGCCTCCAGAAGTCACAGAGGCCAAGAACATAGGAAGGCTAAAAAGCATCAGATAAAAGTAGACAGCATTACCCTGGGTGGAGTATTGGGTGAGGGATTAAACTCAGGACTACAGGGCTAAAACCCTTCTCTGAAGATCAGAAACCTTGGCGACAGCTGTGAGCAGCTGGGCCAATGCATGTTTGGTATTTCAAGGTGCTAGTACTTGGTTTGTAGTTGTTGTGTGTATTAGGAGCCACAACACCAATCTGATGTCAGCTGGCATTTCCTATGTTCCTGTGTTTCTGATGACAAATTTAGCAAAAAAAAAGAAGGAATGGGTTATTAAAGCTCTAACCACACGACCATGTTGCAAGTCACCGGAGAAGTCAGATATGCTGCCATGCACCAGGTATCTCTTACCATCATCCACAGGAGGTGACTTCAGCTCGCCTGTCTGGCTTTGCACTGAAGTAGGCTGAGGTGCAGTCACCCTTCACTAATGATGCTGAAGGTCTGCTACTGAACAGTCACACCTACCTGAGGGCAGTCACATCTTTGATTGCTCTGGAGATACCCAGAAGAGGATATCTGGACATATCTTTGGAGATAAAAGATGCCTGGGAGAAGAGAGGGTCTGTCTAGTGTTTGGAAGGAGTGGCATTTCTTGGGTGTGGAAATGAAGGCCAACACTCACTGTTCACCAGCAGTCATGGCCTTGTTTGATGGTGAACAGATTAGCCTCTGGAATTTCCTTTGCAAAGAACAGCTGGGGACAGGCACCACACCTTGTACCAACCCCTCTCTAAGCCAGAAGTTTCTTTTTCCCGATTCCTACCTGTAAACACATCTCCTATATAGTATATGGAAAGACACCCGCAGCACTGATAATCGTGTTATGCTGTGCACTGGGATCTGGGGGAAAGCACATTCGTCCAGCACAATGCTTGTGTTTGTATGTATTTTTGTCTGTATTGTAAACAAAAAAATGTTGTAAGATTGTCTTTTTTTTTGAGCTGGTTGCTTCAAAAGGAATCTTCCCTCTTCCCTGCAGCCTGTGTCGGGAACACTGAGAGGAGGTGTTTCACTGATCACTCCTTTTCTGTGGTAGGGATCTTTAGTGCCAAAGTGGCACTTTGTCTAGCCAGGGACTACATTATTTCCTTGTGGATTCAGGTAAAAGTCTTGTAAGTATTTTTGTCTCTGCAAAATAGGGCTATTGCAGAGAGTCCTTCAGCTGGGACCACATCACCTCATTTGCTTTAAAGCAGAAACCCAACTGCTGTGCCTAAATTGTGTGTGTGATTTTGACATTCCTTCTCTTGTTATCATACCAGCCTGGTGCTTTAAGTATTTTTTGTCGCTGTTTTGAAAGGTCTGGTACCACTGTATTTGACGAGAACTGAAGTGTTGATTTAGTATGAGTAGGATCAGACCCTCTCTTTAAAGGCTAAAGACAGAAAGAAATTTCATGAGAAAACTAGAGCTTCTAGTATCCTCCCTGGAACTCTACTTCATATCTTAGGGCCCATCTCCTGTTCCACACATGCACCTGCAATTGCTAGTGGTTTATGAGAGGCAGACGTGTGAGTGTCAAAGCCAAGAATGACTGCAGGGAAAGTGTGCAAGAATCTTGGTTTTGACACAGACACAGAAGTTCTCCTTCTCACCCAGGAAGGTGCGTTCTTCACACATGATTCCTATCAAAGGACAGCTTGAGGTCTGATTCATTCCCATTGGAGTAAATGGAGAATTAAATAATTCTCTGATTTTGATTAAGCAGCGGATCTTGCTAATGACATTAGGGACAATGACCATTTTTTCACTGGGGGAGACATTGGCTTTCTGGTGAGAAGATGAGTGTGTAGTTGTGAGTGTACAGCTTTGCCAGTGCTCTGCTGCAGTCCTCATTAACAGGGAGTGCATCTGGGGTCAGCACCATCAGGGAAAGGTCCCTGAGAATATGCCAACCCCCCGTTACAGCCTGGGCAAAGAGACTGCTTTGACAGGAGCACTGAGATGGGCAGTGCTGAAGCACCCCAGCCAAACCCCAGGATCCCAGCTCTGGACAGTATAGCCAGGTAAAGGAGATGCTCCAGGAAAGGGGGTCACCTGTCAATCTTCTCTTCTGTGTGCAAACTAGTAGGTGCTGCAGGGATAGACTGTGCTAAAAGAAGGGCATTAGCTCCTGGGAGAAACGCATGAGCAGCAGCAGGAAGGAAAGGCACTTCATGCAAGGCTGGGGAACATTTACAGACAGGTGGTGATCATCTGGGTGCCTTGTGGGCCATCTGCCCCTGACATTTCTTAGGACACACACAGTGATCTGCGCCCTGACACCTCTGTGCTGGTGACACTTCACTACTTATATAGCTGAGACCACTCAGGGCACGGGGCTGCTCTTGGCCAGCACCGTGTCCCTCTCTCACTTGGGCAAGGTTGAGCACAGCGTGAATGCAGACGTGGTGCAGACCTGGCAGGAGACTTAAGTGAGAATCTGATAAAAGCTTTCTCTTGCTTTAAACCAAAGTTCAACCTTGAGTGGGAAGCTTTGCTCTGTGCCTGACATTATTTGCATGATGCGTTGGGAAGAACAGCCATGCCCTTCTCACTAGAGAAATCAATCACTGGGCTGCCCCAGTGCACCACATGTCATTCCTGCCCTACACCTCGACTAGAGCAGGCTGAGAAGCAGCACCAGGAGAATCTCGCTTGGGGAGAGTACTTGGTTTTCCTTTCTGCCTTTAACTGTTGACCAAAGACAGAATCAGGGAAAGGAAGCGTGAGGAGATGGGAGTGAGGTAGAGTGCACATGTGAAGTGGAGGGAAAAGAGATGACACTGAACTGTGCTTAAAAAGCAGCTTCCATAAATGTGAAATCATCATGTGGGTATTTTCAATGTGCAGCTGTCGAATCCCAAGGTTGGATTATTTTTTAAGACTAGATGGTATTTATTGCTGTGTAATTTTTTTTATTATTTATACTAGCTTTATACTTGTATGTATGAATATCTTATCTGAATTTTGCCTGAGGAGGGATGAAGGGTGACTTTCTGATGTGTTTTTAACTAAGGTGTTTTAGAAATGGTGACTGTTTATTTTGCAATGAAGGCTATATTTGAAGTTAAATATACACTTTCTGTTGAAAATGCAGTTCCTATAGAATTTTTTGTGGCCATTTTCCATTTTTTAGCCTCTAAAGGGTCCTTCTTTTCCCTGGCAAAATTTTTTGAGTGATATGATTCATAGTACCCAGGATTTTTTGTGACCTCATCACCTAAAATCTAGTTGTTTTTTTTTTACCAACATCTCACCAAGACAAGCCTTGTCTGAAAAGATGAAACCCTGGTGGCCACAGAAAAGAAAACGTGTATGAAAACATGTAAGAAAAGGGATGCATGCTCCATCTTCCACTCCTTAACAACTCCTTTCTGTCAGAATTGTCACAATGTGGTAAATACTGTACTTTATATTTTTATTAAGTAAAAAGAAATATCTTCCCAAATAATGTGAAAAGGGTTTTGTATTTGTGATTCTGTAAGGCAGCTTTTATGGAGGAGTTATATTATGCTTTTGAAATTACTCCTTTCATAGAAAATTTTGAAAATAAACACTTTTATATTGTTGTAATTTCTCCCATAAATGTGTATGCACCTAAAATTTTCATAATAAAAATGTCTATCTAAATTAAAATTTTACTCCTAATTTTTTTCCTCACATACAAAAAGCTACAAGTTGTGCTCGGAAAAAAAATTCAGAGATAGTTTAAGTGTCCAGTTTCAAGGATGCTTCCATATAGCCCAAATGGCTCAGACTCTGCAGGGAACTTGAGGCAAAGGGCCCATGGGTCTTGCAGGGAGAAGCAGCCTAGCAGATTGAAATGGGCCATTTCCAAAGAGAAACACTACCATTTGCTTCCTAAACAGAAACCCCAAATTTGATTTTACTCCTTTTCCCCAAATTTGTCCCTGCAGCACTCTGACTTCCATGGAACTGAGAACTGTGAGCTGGTTTTGCTCCAGCAACAGGGATGTTGTCATCATCTGTTCTGAGGAAGGGATGAAGGATTCTCTGAAAAGCCTGAAGGGTGTCAGGGAATGCATTTGATGAAAGAGCAGATGTGAGCAACACTATCCTTGGAGCTGCTTTTCCCAGGGCACAGCAGGGTCAACATTCAGTTTGGAGGTGAAGAATGGTTTTGGAGGCTCGTAGAACTGACCTGAGAAGGAGGTATAATCTTAACTTGGATAACGTTGTAGGAAATTTGCTGTGAGTTTAAAACTATGATTTGAAAACTGTCTTGTCACTGCCTTTCCCTGTTTCTGAGTTCTCATGGCAACAGGAAACCTGTTTCCTGAGGTCACCCTGGTCCCTCACACTGACTCCCTCCAGTATGCCAGTCTGCCTCCATCCATCCATAGCAACAGCACAAGTGAATCCCAGCACTGTGTGCAGCTCTGGCTGGAGCAAAGTTCAGGAGTAGTTTAATATAACAGAGAAACAGTTCTTGAGCCCTACCAAGCTTCTTGCTCAATGAATATTTCTTGGCCAAACTGACACAAGGCAAAAGACATGCCAAAAAAGGGAAAAAGGAAACTCATTTGACTCATGATCCCACTGCAAATCCAGCAACGATTTACTAAGAGATTATGAAAATCTCAGCAGGTAATTCTGAGTGCAGATGGTTAGTGGGAGATTCCCAGGCCACTGTGAAATGCATTGGGAGTAATTAGCAACAAAATTACACATTAAGCACAAACCCCATGTTCTGTGGAGCACTTTGCCATGCCTTTCATCAGGTTTTTTCTCTTGAATGTGAAAAGTTTGGTTCTTACTTCCTCAGCAAAGCATCATGTCAATGTATCCACAAACTGCCTAGGAATTGGAGATGAAGCCACCTTATTAGCACATCTGGCTCTCTTCATAGGCAGCTTTCCAATATTAGCAAGCTGAAGGAAATCAGCTGCATTCATGGCCTCAGCCATCCTGACACTGATTATGGGCTGGATTTATTAGGTCCTGGCACGGTATAGGTCAGAAGACAGCATGGTAAATGCCTCTGCTTTGTAGGACCAGCTGGGGATGTTACCACTGAGGATGTTACCTTGGGTGCTACATGATAAGGGTCACTACTAGCTTCTAGTGAGCATTTGCCTGTTTTAAAAAGCTACTTGCTCTCAAGTCATCCCAAGAGTCCTTCAGACAAAACAAATACGTAGCTTTGAGACTAGCAAAGGCAAAATTAAAAAAACAAAACCAAAAACCCAAGGTCTAGAAGCTGAAGCCAGAGAAACTCAAACTGAAAACAGATTTTTAAGTGTGGAACTGATTAGCCTTTGGAGCACATTCCCCTAGAGAGGGGGGAAGGAAAGCCCTAATCCTTCCTATGCCTTCAGAGCAGGGCTGAATGCCATTGTGTTGTTAGCCATACACAGCTTGCTGGGCTCTCAGGGGACACAGAATGAAGTTCTCTTGCCTCTGTTACCAGTAGTGTCAGACAAGATGAGCTAAGGATCTCTCTGTCCTCAGAAATACATATGCAGAAAGCCCCAGTTCCAAGGGAGCATTCCTCACCCTGTCTGTGATTAATAACACCCGCACATCATCAGCCATCCCAGCTCCATTTGGACCAAGGCTGAGGAGGACTCCTGCTGTTACACAGGAGACAGACACGAGGTAAAAGAATTCTATTTCTGGTCACAAAGGTTGCCCTCCAGCTGCAGGGGCAGAGGCATGGCAGTGAGAGAAGTCTGCAGCCCTGTCCCAGGTCCATGCACCCCCCAACTCTGGCAGGGGAGGTCCGCTCACATGGTTCCCCTCTGGAGCACACTGCTCACACTACTGATCTTGTAGGAACTCCTGGAGTTTCCTCCTTTGTCCCCTGTTGCCTCTCACCCTTATTTGTCCTTTGTTCTCTCCTCTGGCCCTTTGGGGGACTTTCTCTTTCCTCGCAACCCCAGTTGTCCCATCTGAAGGGACAAATCTTCAAGATTTAAGGCCATTCTCTGCCAATCATCAGGACCTTCCTCCTGCTTCCTCATCCTTGGTGCTCTCAGGCTAGGGCCAGTCATCCATTTCCAGTCTCTGAAAGGGGTAGAAGGACATTTATTTCCATTCTGTCTTTTGCAGTCATGGTATCAGAGCAGGATCCAGGGTCCTCTTGGAGAGAAGCTGCATGACTGCTGCTGCAGAGCTGTTTGTCTTTTATGCTCTTGGGCTCATTCCCCTCTGTAAAGTCTGATCTATCTTTCCTTGCCTGCACCAGCAACACCCTTCGGCACATCGGCCCATCCTCAGCTCACATGGCTCCCAGCTCCTTCTACAGCCAGCCATTTCCCACAGTAGCTGCTGAGGAAAAACAGTGACCTGTTATTGCTGCCTTCCCCCTCACTGCCAGCAAACAGAGCTGAACCCTGACACACTGGCTTTGTGAGCTGGTAGAACCAGGGTAGTGCTTTAGGCTTCCAGCAAACCCAAGTCAGACCACCGTGGCTGGAATGGAAGGTCAAGTCTAGCACTGTCTGTTGAGGTGGAAGAGCACAGCCTAGGAACAGAAGGACAGAGGTTTAAAATGCTGCTGTAGCTAACTGAAACCTCCAAAACGTGTGATTCTTCCATCCCAAAGATCGGCAATCAATTCCAGCTGCCTAGCATGCCGAGTGATTTATTGCAGTGCCTGGAAGAAGATTTTGGCTGTGGTGAAACGTGTTTGAATGTTGCCTGTAAAAACAGCAAATCTGAAGAGAGGACTCTCTGGATGTGGTTCAGAGTATGTAACAAAACAGAGATGGCCAAGTCCTTCCACTCGCAGTACCACACCAATACATAAAGCCACTATGAGTTCAATATCTAGCACACACTATCTGTTTAGTCTCTGAGCACCACAGACAGACTTAAAATACTGCAGACTATACTGTACAATTCCTATGCAAAGGGAAGACTATTTCAGGAGCAAGTGCCAACCCCATTGCACTGCCTAGCCCACGTTTTCTAAATTAGAGCCTTTCCACAGGGCAGAGCACTAGTAAAATAGTTCTGCACAAAATATTTGGAAACAGAGAAAAAAGAAAGGAAATACTTCTTTCTTTCAAAATACAAATATTATGAATGCAAATAGGAATCTGACCCTGCATGCCTGTTCTACAACAACAAAAGCAGGTGGATGACTACCATCATGCTACATGTCCACATTAAAGATTAAGGTCTTCATAGTAACTTCCAGTTACTCGGCCTGGTTGTTCCAGTGATTCTCCTACCTGCATTATTGCCTGCTAAACAATCTGCCCTAACCCTGTTACTGAGGGATTGGTACCACCCTCCCCACCCCTTGGGATCTCCAAAGCAGTCATCTGGTCTTGCCAAGAAGAGGTGGTGGGGAAAGATTCCGGGGGCATTTCCAGAATTTATGTGTTGTACAAGCTTGTACTCCCCTACTCTTTCATCTCCCAGTTTGATTTTCTCTCAGTCCATATTTTGGACAAGGTCCCTTTGTGCAGCAGTTGCACAAACACAGAAGGATAAAGACAATCCCTACCTGATAGATTTCATGGTCGAAGATCTTCTCTGCTGGACTCTTAGTCAGGCATACATGTTGCAAGAAATGCAAATCTCTCTTCATTGGGTGTTGGACAAACATCACAACAGATGCAGAATGGTTTGTCAAGCAAATACAGAGGTACAGATCATCCAATTTCACATTCACCTCTTCCACCATACGCAAGATTTGGTTAACAGAAAGTTTTTCCGTTCCTTGGAGGGTTGGAGTATTGTAAAAAGATAGTGGAGAAGTGACAAGGAAAAGCAAGGCTTCTCAGTCATTCAGTTACAAGAGAAAGCCTGGAGGGATGCTCTGCAAGCAGGAGATGAGCAGGTCTGAGTTGTGCATCTCCCTTCACACAGTCCCCACATGGCTTGTTCCCATGTGCATTTTAGCAGTGCTCACCCCGTGTATCACTGTTTTGGGCACTCAGCCATTCTCGCTCCTCCCTTCCTCTCCTTCCTATTGCCCTCCCTCCTTCCTCACTTCTAACTACTATAGGATTTCTCTTTCCTGCTGCCATATTATTTGCTGCTGACTTTGGACATTCTTTATGGCCTTTCATCAGGCTTCCCATTGCTCACACATTCTGCACTGGTTTGGCCTGCTCTCCCTTTTGTCTGTGCAAAACCAAAATCTTTATCTGTGGCCCAGAGACCATAGCAGCTTCAGGGCTTTCCCAGTGCCAGCACCTAATTGCAAACAAATGGATGTCCCCAGCTACATCCACAGCAATACTGTGTCTTGGGTGGGAGGGCCTGATTCTGCTCCCGCTGCACTGTGTGACTGGTGAAAGGTTCATGATTTACAGCAGTGTATCTCACATTACCATCTGGCCTTCAGCAGTCTAGCTGCCTTGGATGAGAAGGCATAAAAGCCGTACAATGCTCGTGACATGAATATTTCTAATGTCTGGTTTCCCTTAATGTCAGTGTATAAAGGAGAGTTGATTGCAATGAACAATCTGTATACTCTTCTGAAAATCCTCACAGAGCACAGAACTAAATGGCACAATGTTTCCACTCCATTTCTACCTCTCTTTGAAACCCACAAGGGAATCATCAGTCCATGACAAGGATTGCCAGAGAGAGGCATATGGAGCCGGGCATCGTGTGGCTCACATTCTGTGCACAGGCACTGTGCTGGCCAGCACGTGGAGCTGCTTCAAAACTGGACTTGCATCCAGAAGAAAGAAGGAGAGATTCCCAATACTCTGACATTTGTTTTTATTCCAAAGCAGGTCAGAAAAATTTTGAATATCATGTTTTCTAACAGAATGGACAGTTTGGAAAGGATTCAGTCAGGAAAAGACAAAGTGATTTTTTCTGCTTAAACTGACACATATCTGGCTTTGCCTACGTGTCATACTGACTGATAGGAGTTGTAGTTCCAGCAGTCCACCCCACCCTGGGTTTCCCAGGCTAGCCTACATCTCCTGTACTGCAATGCTGTCATGGCCCATCTATGACTTATTGGAACATGTCAGCCAAAGGTGTTTCATGGGGTTTATAGTTTCGCCACAGCACCCAGCTCATAAAAGATACTGAGAGCATGAAGCAGAATCTGTGAGCTTGGGCCCGCACTGAGCAGATCAACTTAATCTGAAACCTTTCCATTATTATTTATACTATCCCAGCAGATGGTATAAAAATTTCTGCAAACTTCCCCTGAAAAACTTCAATTTCATGGAAATTATTTTTAATTGCAGGAATACTTTGGCAGAAAATTCTCAATCACCTCTAAATTTTCTGACAAGTTATCACTTAGCTGCTGTTTATTATTTTATTTTCCACTCTTCAGCTTACTTGACTTAGCTAGGGAATCATTCTCAGACACTGATCAGTAGATCAACAATCCCAAGTCCTGCCAGCATTATTTCTTCCTCTGTTGCTCTCAAGTGCCTCCTTTCCCTTGGAGGGCTTCCCAACTTTCATGTGAAGTACATACTTCACAGGAAGAAATTGCTCCTGGGGCCTGTCCCACTCCTCCACCTCTGCCCCACAGCACCTGCATGTGCTTATGCTGGGGGTCTGCACAGGCTCATCCCAAACAGCAATCCCACGGTTCCATGGGAGGGCGGGTAGCAGATAAAGGAGAGGAAGGATTATTCTTGCCTGCTCTCTAGCAAAGAGATCTGGATACAATTTTTTTTTTTTGTTTGTCAGACTGATTTTCTTGGAATCCAAACAGTCAGTGGGAATATGGCCATGTTGGTTAAACTTCAGTGGGAAAGTCCAAGTGCTGTAAGCTGACTTTTTCATTCTTTCTCGATCGTTCTCAATTGTTTCATTTTCATAATATTGAAACCTGTAGTTCTGATAAGGTAAAATGGCTTGTTTTGATTTCACTCTTTCAAATATGATCTAATAATATAACACAGCAGTGCAACATCAAAAGTAGATGTTTTTATCTTTTGGAAATTAAATATATTCCCAAATCAAATAATTTTTGTGGAAATAGTCTTCCTGAAAAAAGTTATGATGACTGACTTCCCCTGAGCCAATTAGTAATGGAAACAAATGGCAAAACATCAGCTGTACTCAGGGAAAATAATTTTTTTGATCATTTCTAACAGCCATGGTTTGGGAGAGAGGAACTTAAGAGGAGCAGAAGGCCAGTTTTTCCCTGCAGCCATACCAAAGCACTGAGGGATCCCTGCAGTGCTGCTGACATCAGTCCTAGCAGCAGGAAGCCTTAGCACTTAGAAGGTGAAGGTATTAGAGTGCCCAACAGCGATGCTCTGGCAACATCCAGTGCCTGAAAACCATGGAAAGCAATATGTGCAGCAGCCAACCTGGATAAATCTTTTATGTTCATTTCCCTTCAGGGGCTATTCTGTGATGGGTTTGAATTAGGCTCAAGATATGAATCTATGAATGTGGTATTTTTGGTCATTCTGTCTGTTTTGTATTAAACTTCTGCAGTTTTTTTCTCCCCCACACCCTTTTTATTATTATTATTTTTATTTTAGCAGCTGTGCACTGCATCAGAAAAAAAAGGGTAGAGGAGTCAGGGGAACAGGGGAAGGATGAGATGTTCTCCTACCTGCACAATATTTAGGATCTCAATGGTGGGTGAACTGAAAGAGTGGAGAGATGTTAATCAGAGGAAAAAGGCAAAACCTAAAATTGCAAGTCTCATCCATCTTAGAAATAAGGAAGGGCATTTACAATCAAAAAAGTAGTGGAGATGGTTTCCAATATCCTGTGGGCTTGGGAAGGAGCCCATGTTCAGGTGTGCATAGTACATCCATGACCTCTAGTTTTTCTTGGTCTGTAAAGTCAGGACCCAGACCACCAGAGAAGCAAATACTGCATGGGCATGCTAGTCCTTGGTGAGGGGAGGGGTTTCACCGTTTCATCACAATCAGAGGTGAAGAAATAGTTTTTAATGCAATTTTATTCCAAACTTAGAAAAGTATATTCATTTATTTTATCCCCCTCATGAATCAGATATACATGTGAAACTGCTATATAAGAAATGGAAATGGATAAGAAATGGATCTAATTCTTGTGAGGTTTTTTAACACAGAGAGGTTGTTTCTAGCACAACTGCATGCTTTTTCTCATCATACACACCAGGGTCTGTAAAAGCAGAATCAATTCTAAATGGCTGCTAGGCATTTTGTCCATCTAGAAAAAAAAAAGCTTAAAAAAAAGAGTCCTAAATAGTTTCAGGTATGTGGATTTAATGACATGGAGAACAAAGCCTGTGGACTTATTTTGGATTATACTGTATAACCAAGACTACAACTTGGCCAAGTATCCTCCCCTTGGACTTTTCATCACTTTGTTTTACTTGTTACTTAGGACCTGTGGATCCTAACTCTTTGAACATTTGCTTTTGGAGGAATTAAATTAGATTATTAGTAGCTTTCATCCTGCAGTCCCAGTTGCTCAGACTTTGGCAAATGTCCTTCCACAGAGGAACAACCTTTGGGACCCACAGAGTAAAATGCAGAGAAGGCTAATGAGCCAAAGCCCACATTAATACACCATGATGAGTAACCAAACAAACCATTAAAGATTTGCTATTTCTCAAGCCTAGAGATGTGCCTGGTCTCCAGGGACAGATAGATGTCATCCCTGTCTCTGCAGTACTGGGAGCAGTGCTGGGCACTGAATCATTCTCAGCAGATTGTGCAGCAAAGTATCCCAGTGCATGGAAGACTGTCATGGGGGAAATTGTGTGGCTTTGCTGCATTTTTTTTTGTTTGGTTTGGTTTTTTGTTTTGTTTTGTTTTGCTTGGTTGGTTTTTTTGGTTCTGTAATAAGGGACAGTTTCAAAACAGAAAAGAGGAATTTCTAGGTAAGTGCTGGTGGATTGCAGTTAGGGAAGACTTTCACTTCAGAGAGGATGGGATTTGCCTAGGTGGATAGCACAAGCCACTTGGGATGTATGAGAACAGTTTGCTCTCACTATCTCTCTCAGGGGCTGCATCATCAGCAGACTGGGTGCTGTGTCTCTCTGCATTGCCTCATCACTTCTAATTACCCTTACTTACTCAGCTCACAGGAGTTTCTAGAGAGGATGGGATCCGCTTTTCTAATGTATTGTCTAAACTTGCATAAACAAATCACTTTAAAGAGTTGTTTGGGCAAGTCATTTAGGAAATTTCTTAGAGAAATGAAGTATTGGATGACCCCTTCAGTGACCAGCACACCCCAGTGCTTCAGGGCAGTGGAAGCTTGTGCTCCCCTCAGAGATATCTTCTCCTGGAAGCTGTCCCAGAACCAGCTAGGAGCATCCAAGGCTGTCTGGCAAAAGTTTTACAGAATCGCAGAATTCTTCACAGCTCTGAAGACATAAATCACCAAAGCCCCCTTGGTGAAGAGTCCAAACCACTCTGCTTCAGAGTGGTCAGTTTGCAGCTATGATCCAAGTGACTTCTCCCATCACAGATTTACCCACCAGCTCCTTTTGGACCACTCCCTGCCCAGGGGAGGTGATGCTTGCAAATGTGGCGTGCTGCAGGAGTGAGAGTCAGTTCAGCTGGCTGGAAGGCAAGGTAAGCTGGTCAGACTCCTTGGCTTGCTGAGTCACTACACAGTTATTAAGCTCTTAAAATCTCCATTACATATTTCCAGTGGGCTGGAACAACAACTCTCATTCCCTTCAAAGAACTACCCATATGCTTATGTTATGAAGAGGTTGTTAAGTTTGATATGAATCAGGAATTAGCACACTCAGCACAACGCATTATCTGGGGACAGTCCATTTCCTACCTGCTGAAAACCAGGGAATATTTACTATGGCTTCTCTCTCCTCCCTACCCCCCAAGCAGTAAAAAAAGAACAGCATTGCCATGCTATGTCTGGTTGTTTTGCTAAAATTTATTTGTAATTAATTTTAATAAATTTAATTTTTAAATATTTTAATAAATTGTAATAAATTCTGCTTGCAAGTGCTGCCACGCCAGAAAGAGCCCAGGTGCAAACCAATAGGCAAATGAAAGGCAGAGCATTGGGTCCTGGGAACAAAAATGGAGACCTGGCCTTCTTTTTGTTTTCACAAGTGCAAGCATCCATTCAAGGTGCCTGAACTAAACACTGCAGAGTAAAGGACACAGCAGCCCAAGGAGAGAAGCGTTTTAGATATGAAAAAAGAGGTTTGCATCCATCTTCCTGGTGCTGGTGACTGTCCCTGGTTAGGCCCGGGTCTCTGTGCAGGTTTCAGCACAGGCCCAGGTGCCTCCATTTCTTGCAACAAACATTTCCCTTCAAACACCCAAGCTGGAATGAAGAGACTCAAAAACCCCCTTCTGTCTTCCCCCTTGCATAGCCACGACCCACGCAGCAGTGAGACCATGACAGCTCTGGCAAATGCAGAGCAAGGGTAGCAGTTAGCAGGTGCTACACCATGAGTAGGAGATGATGAGACAGAGTGGGAGAGCAAGGTGCAGTCAGCACAGGAACTGAACTTAACTGCATTTTTGTTTGGCACTTTGGATTTCAGGTCACCTTGCAGCTTCAGTTCCATTTGTTCTTGACTCAGTCAGCTGGCATGCTATCAATATTAAAAAAATGAACCAACTCAAGAAGAAGATCTGAGTTTATTGCTCTGCAATCTGCATGTATGTATCCAAATTTAAGCAAGGCCACTGCATGCTTCAACACTTGCTGCCCACTTAGTTGTAAAGAAACAGGAAGCCATAATTATGTCGAACACTCTTCCTAAGTGAAATGTGTGTATAAAAGTCATATGTGTATTGACACATACATAAATGTCCATGTATATGTATATTTGTATGTATATATAGTCATACATATAATCCATTTTACATGTGCATAAAAGCTGTATGTAAAAGGCAACCAGCAACCCAACAGGCCAATAAAATTGCACGCCTGGTGTTCTGGCTAAAAAGCATAGGGAATTTTATTAAATCTGCTATTGAGCTTGGCATGTGAATCAACCCTTACCTGGTGCTACCCATAATATTAATCAAGAAATGGCACTGCAAAGAAATTTGAGAGAATTCAGTCCTTGGAAGGGACACATGAGAAGTAGATGAGCCCTTCCAATTGGAGGATAGAGGCCACTGCAAACACCCAGGCAGAGCTGTGCTAGAGGTCTACTGGAAATTAAGGCTTTGTCTCATTGGAAAACGGAGCTATGTGAAGATCAAAGCCTTTTGAGGACACATTGATTTTGGCAGCATCTTCCCTTTGCAAAAAGTGAAGTGAAATGGCCTGCTTGGAATCATCAGTTGCATCTCATTCATGCCAGTCATTCAGTACCTCACGTAGTTTTCTTTCTTGAGAGACATTGCATCAAGGCTGTGGCCAGGGATTACACAGCCACTGGGTGGGGAGGCCACCTGGGACTGCATTCAGTAAAGCAGGGCAGGGGAACTGCAAATCACCACCAGGTTTTGCTGTGGAACAGGCAGAGAGCATCATGTCAGCCAACAGCAAACGGCTCCCCATTGCCGAAAAGGGCTCTTTAGCTGATCTCTCATGCTCCATCATTGCTTTTCCCCACAGTACTGCATAAAATTGTAGAAAAAAGAGTTGCTTTAGGGAGATCACATTTCTCAGGCCCTGGCTGATAAGGCACTTGAAGAACCGTTTTATCCAGGCAAGAATTTTTTTTGAAAGGCTCACTTAGCTTAGAAGTAAATAGATGCTCTAGGGGGCCAGTGTTTTACGAACCTGTATGTGCTTAACTGATAGCAAATGGACTAATTAGGCTCTAAGATAGTTTATATGCGTATAAGGATCAAGTACCACCTACTAGCAGAACCCTGTGTGGGCAGAGAGCTATTGAGTTATTGCAATATTTTAGCTAAGATGAGCTCAGCTATTGTTTAGCTAAGATGAGCTCAGTTAGTCTAATCATCCTCATGCAGTTCACACCAGAAGAATTAGATTCAGGCACAGTCTCAGTATGGCCCACCAGACTGTATTCTACTTCCAGCTCTGATCTGCCCTGCATGTGTGTTAAATAGCATTACTTACCAGTTTTTTCTTTAATTCCTTTATCCTTCCTCTATTAGAGGTTCACCATAATTGCTCTGAAGGCCCTAATCTCCGTGACACTGTCCTTTCATTTTGGACTGTCATGCAGAGAAAGGAAGAGAGGAGCTGTAGAGTGAGTTACAGCATGTGACATGTCCTTACACACCTGCTCTTGTATAGTTGATGCCAATTGGTCTGGGACACGATGTGTTACAGCCAGGGCTCTGCTGTGTCACTCGTTGCCGCTGTCTGTGATTTCTTCTTCTGTGGAGTGACTATGTGTTGGCAACAACCACTACACACCTGTCCCTCAATGCTTGAGGGTGACAGCTGTCTTTGGTTCAATGAACACCACCAAAGCACAGGGGAATTGAAATTAGACACATGCTTGGCTGAATCCAGTCAACAATTTCAGATGAAAAAAACAAACTTCAAAAGTATTCCAGCATTTCAGTTTGCTATTTTAGAAGTAAAATACTTTCCTTTTTCCTTCTAAAGAAACCTTCCTTGTCTAAAAGGTAATTGAATCAGTAAGATAATTTGAGAAAAACCAAATGGTTCTGTACTGATTATCCTTTTTTCCCTCCTTTTCTACTGTTCTATTACAGTTCAGTTCATTTTAAATCAATTATCTCATTCCTTCCCTAAGTTTCCTAAATCAACTGCCAAAACCCCAGTCTCTCTCTCTTTACTTTCCATCCATACTCTCAGTCAATATCCTGTTCCTGATCTCACCACTTACTGTTTATCAAGGCTGAACAGCTGGACCACTTTGCTCCTCCTGTGATGGATGAGTCCCTTCACCACCAACCTCCTCGGTTTCCCCAAATGATTGTTTCTGAGGCTGAAGTATTTTAGCATCTCTGCTCTGATGAGGACATCCAGCATGTGTAACTGCTCGAGTTAGGGCAGAGTGTGTCTTCAGGAATGGTCATTCACAGAAGATCCTTTCACTTGTGAGTATGACAATGGCCAGGTCCTCAGCTGCTGGCTGAACAGGGTCTGAGGTGTTTTATACTCCTCTGGTTCATTCAGAAAGATCGCAAGATACTCTGCAGGGGGAGAGCTAAGAATCACCTTGCCTGTGGCTGATATGTAGCCAGCTTTGGTCTGCCTATCACTTTTATTAGACTTGCTTTCCTTACAGGCAAACCTCTTACAAGCCTCCTATTTGTGTAATCTGCTCTTCATCACCCTGTGTATTTTAATCCACATATTTACACGACTGGGGCTATGTGAGAAATTAGATCCACATCACCCCACATCTGTACTCCCACTCTGGAAAGTATTCCACTGCTGGGCTGTCAGGAATCATTACAAACCTGAGGAGCGAGTGCCCTCATATGAATGCCTTCAACTCACCTCCAGGACGAGAGATGATGTATGAGCTGCGATAGGCTCTCTGCTTTCCCTGGTGCTCAGAAACACAACTCCTCTCTGAAAGAAGGCTGATTATTGCTTAAACACATCTGCACTCAAGGATCAGAAAGCGATCCTTGAGCCTCCCATCACTGTGAGGTGCTCTAAGGGCTGTGCAACCCAAAGCAGTTCAACAGAGGTAAAACCATGCGAACAGTACTCCCAGTTAGGGAAGGAATAGAGACTTGTAAGATACTGCAACAGTAAGTCATGACCCTGTCCCAGCTTGATGAATGTCATCTTGCTTGCAGTGTGGTCCTGGGGGATGGGGAGGACGTGCTCACCCTCTGCCAGCAGCTGCACTTTGGCTGCTGAATTTATAGGGCAGGTTGTGATGGCGTCACCTGGCAGTGCCAACAAGTTACCAGCACACACTCACTCCACAGCCACTGGTACACATCAGGATGCCTCCCAGGGCCTTTCCACAGACTTTACCTCCTGGGTAAAAAAGGGATGACAGCTTGTCCTTACCTCACAAAGATATTAGGAGGATAAATACCTTAATGTAAGAATGCTAAAGCATAAGAGTGCTTCAAAGAGACGTCACTTCTGTTAAGACCGAGCTAAGCAAGGCACAAAAACAATGTATCTTTTAAATGCACAAATCCAGTTTTAAAACTTTTGCTTTGTTTTTGCTGTCCATTTTGATGAATAAATCCATCTTATCAGTTTTTTCATCTGATAATTCTCTTTAAAAAAGAAGCCAATTGAAAAGGGTAAATAGCAGTGAGAGATCAACCTCTCACTCAGAGAGACTAACCCTGCTTGGTTAGTTCTCAGTATCCATTTCCCCACCAGGAAGAAATTGTGGAAAGGAATTTTCAAAGCAAGCAGTATTTTTAATAGAATTTGGATAATTACTTTCTTGGGACAAGGGGGAAAAAAATCCACAAAAGCAAGAAATAAACATCCATCAAAGTGCTTCATCAGAAGATGAGTGCTAACCACAGGAATTCTTCAGGGATTCTTGCTACCCACAGCCCAGGGCTGCACTGGCTGCATGGTCTTCCTCAGCTTTGGTGGCCTCGGTGGCTCCCTGGCAGGCCCTGTGGTGGGATGTCTCTGGCTGGGTGACTGCACATGTCCCCTCGGCAGCACGGACACCCAAGCAAGAGCTCTTCCCCACTGAGGCCTGAGGCTCCACTGCCAGCAGCACACCTCTGCTGGACCCCCTCCCTCCTCCTCCGCACTGCACACTGCTGCAAGGGCTGAAAGGAAAGAAAAAAGGGGCTTAGGAGTGATCAAGATGGGGGGCAGGTACGGTGACCCTCACTTTGCTATCTGCACATGAAATCCAAGCCCATTTTTTTATGTTTACTGCCCATTTAAGAGTTTCCTTGGTTTATGTCAGCTCATGGGTGACACAATGTCACATTCAGAATTAATGAGGCCAGTGAGGCCAGGAGAATGTCATTAGACTAAATGCAAATGCAGTGCTCAGAACCAACCCAGACACCTTCGCTCCAACACTGAATGAATTCAAGGCCAATACTTGGATGCGAATAGCCCAGGGCATGACCCAGTTATGGTTCACACTAAATCCAGACCTTGAACTGGGGAAAACCTTGTTATTTTTTTACTTTTAATTTTCATGCACTACTTATTTTCTGTCTGTATGCCAGATATGAAAGAAGAAATGCAGAAATCCTTCAAAGGAGGTCATTCTTCAGCTCTCACCAGTCAGACCAAAAGGGAAAGCAGCTAAAAAGTCTAGATGTGTTTGAAAAATTTCCAGCATTCATTTGCAGACTCTCCAAATCTGGATCAATTCCCAGTGATCATCCAGTCTGCTAGGTCTTTCATGCAAATTGATCTCAGCAAGGCCTACTCCATCACAGAAAAAGACACTCTCCTAGGGCTGAAACAAAAAGGAATGAACATAAATATGCTCAGGAGAACCTGTGCACATGGATTTTATGTGGCTTATTGCCTCTGAAATTAACTCAGAGTGGCCATAGCTGCCAGCTAATCCACAGGTTCTTGTATGTGTTGGGTAGGTGGGCAGAAGGCACATTTAACCTTCATTCTGAAATGGAGCAAAAGCAAAAAAAAAAAAAGTCATTGCCAAATTGCCATATCTTCTGTGACTTTTTATTTGCTATAAAATGATGAGGGTTAGGCTTACTTTTTTATTTCCAGTTGGTGATTTAATTTGATTTCCTTCTTTTACTCTTCTTAGGCAGCCTGAATCCTTTCTATGATGAAATCCTTGTCTTTTCCTTCCCAGTATAACTTCCTTTCTTCCCCATCTAGGGATTTCCACTGCTGGCCTAGAGGTGAGCATATGTTCCCAGAGCATCGACAAATCTGACTGATTTCAGCATCTTTACTGAAACTAAACTGCAAAACTCAGAATTAAAATGAGATGCAGATTTCAGCTATGCTGTTTGAAAGTTAGGCTGACTTTTAAAAGTGTACAAAAAGAAGACTGAGCCATAGTGCTCACAATTGCTAGATACCAGGCTGTAATAGCTTTGCCTAGTACTGCCCTCCATAAAGAAATCCTGTAACCAGAGACCTGTTAAGTGAATAACTCACTGCACAAGGAAGCAGGTTCTCTCTGTAAGCTCAGCATAAAGCTTGCATCTGCACATATCTTTCTTTTTCTTGGGTCTGCTTTTATTCCTGATGGCTTATTGCCAGGGCAAGGTTTACTAGTGAAATCCACATGGGAGTAGTTTTGAAAGCCTAAAAATCAATCATGAATTTAAGCTTCCCCCCGGCCCCACTCTTTCTGTAGGAATAACACCCCTTCACCACCCTCCCTGCTCCTCAGTTTGCATTACTCTGGTAAGTTATTTATAAATAAAAATTCCACAGCCAACACATAATTAGATTTCTATAAGAGCTTTCAAAACTGAGCTGCACTGAGTTGCAAGAGGCAGACAATTAACTTGACAGAGGAGTTAGCACTTCAGCCTTGCATCTGTTTTCACTGCCTACTTCTTTCAGAGAAATCATTTTCTCATTTTATTCTGGTTGGGGAAGGAGCAGGTGAAAACAAGCCACAGTTCCTTTAGCAGCCAGCTCTGGTGGTTGGCCAATATTCATTGGAGTGCCAGTGAAATAATGTGCTGGAAACACCTTTTAGCAATGACTTTCAAACTGGTGCTTAATGGGACAAGGTTCAAGTAAGAAAAGCACATACAGGAGGCTGCAGATTAATTTCAAGGCTTCTCTAATTCAGGATGCACCTCATCTGGATAACCCAGTGTCACAGGTGAGATTGGCAATGGAAACTGGGAGGCACAAATGGTTTGGGCTTTACCCCCAGCAGTAACATTCACTTGGACCAGAGTGGCTTCCTTCTGATGAATGGTGTGAAACACAAATACAGAGCACTGCATCCTCCATCTGCCGCTACAGACTTTCCCACAGTGTAGGGCAGACATCCAGACTGCTCAAGCCAACTAATCAATGAAACCAGCTCAATCAAGCAACACATACCAGTCCCTTCCAGGTTGCTTTCTCCCCCTTTCTGTTCTTTCCTTAACTCCATTCACTGTATTAGAGGGGCAGAGGCAGGTAAATTATGGAGATGCAGATGTAGATGCAGATGCAGATAGAGATGGAGATGCAGATGGAGAGGGATGGCACCAGAAGTCTGACTGCTCTCTCCTCCCTCAGGGTCTCTTTCCAAAACATTGTCCTGCCTCCCATGAAGCTGTGCATAGCTTCAGAGCAGAGGGTACCGGGCAGAAGGATTTTTACTAGTAAGGAGCACAGGCAATCCAGGCTGCTGCATGGCTGGTGAAAGGCAGGTTATCATCAGTGTCACTAGCAGCACTTCTCATCAGCATCACAGCTGGTAGTGTAACCAGACATTAATGCACCACCCCACAGTGCCCAGAAAAAGAAGACCAAGCTCCTGTTCTGTTAGGCTGTTCAGTGAGCTTCCAGACTTCATAACATGCAAGAAAGAGAGCAGAAGCTAAGCCAGGAGTTACTGGGAGTTACTTTGTGCCTCTGGGTAAATCCCTCTCTGCTCTCAGGGTGATCTCTCCCTCTCTTCCCATGCGCAGCTCTCCCACCAGAACCGGTTCCTGCCCTGCTGGGCCTGGGCTGGACTCCCTTGCAAAGAAGCCCCCGCGCCGCCTCCTTTCTCTTAGAGTTGGCTGCACCTCTTCCCCACAGTGCCTGTCAGCTTCTCCCCTCTGCAACACCTGTTCCAGTAGTTTTTCGTAGTCAACGCAGGAATGAAGGTGACAGAACTCCTCCTGTTACCAAGGGTCCTTCCCACATCCTCCAGGTGTTTACTTCCCTCTGCTTGTCAGCTTCCATACTTCGAGATCCTTCTCTTTTTCATCTTTCACATAGCAAGCCCATTCATCAAGCCCTGACAAGAACTGGGTCTGAGTTTGATTTCCTGCTGGCACCAGAAAGGAGCGGACTGCCTTGGGGCTGCGGGGACATGCAGGCATTTCTGATGAAGTAGGCAAGGTTACAAATTAGGCTCAGGTCTAAACCAAACTTTCAATTCCAAACAGTTCTGAAATGAAGCTCAGGACTGAATCTGGCTTGGTTCCTATTGTGAACAGGAGCAAGAGCTAAACACCATGAGCACTTTGGAGCTGGGCTGTATTGAACCCTCTAAATGAAACACGTGGTGTATTTCTTAGCTTTTCTGTCTGAGGGCTAAGAGCTGCACCCCAGCGGAGCTTGAGATGGTGGGTCTTAGAGCCTGGGCCACCCACCTCCATGTCCTTCTGATAGCAGTGACCAGGGGGAAGACTGGTTCTGTTGCAGCAGATGTAATTGCTTTACAATTTGCTTCCTGTCTGAACAAAACCAGCAGACCAAATTACTAAACCATTTTAAAGGGAAAGGATTTCAGAATTGAATTAGGGATATGGAAACAGCATTTTTTGATGCATTCTCAACAAAGATAAAAAAACAATAGCAAAACTGATGAGAGCAGCTTTTTCCATCTCAAATGAATGTTTTGAAACAAAATAACTTTATTTTGCTCCAAAGCTCAAGTGGAGGCAAGTTTTCTTTTGCTTCATTTCATCTCCCTGGAATATTGAAAAACATCTGTCACTATGGCCAGGTCCTTCTTGCTTCACCACAAATACTACTTTCACTTGAAACCACATTTTCTGATAGGAAAAACTTCTCAGGCAAAAAAGCAGTCTTTGTGAGAATGGAGATGGATCTGTCTGGGAATGAGCTATAACTCAAAGCAACATCTCCATTCATGGAGAACTTCTCCAGCCATTTGGTTCTCCCTCAGTACACAGGCTTGTAAATAAAACATAAAGGCCTCCTGCTCCCCACAGCCCCAGCAGATGGAAATAATCTGCGCTGTTTACATATCATTTTACAACCTGGGGAAATCAAGCAGGTGGTGACACAGTTACCTTTAACCAGACTTTAAAGCAGTTGTGGTCCCCGTGGTGCCCAAGGGCAGCCCTCCCCTCCAGCGGAGCCAGACAGAAGTAATGGAGTGAACGGGTGGGTGATACAAAAATTTCCTGCAACCCCCTGCTCTCATCTGGCACGGACACTGTACCCCACTGGCAGGGGCTGCCCGTGCAGGGCCCCCTGTCTTCCTGCACCGCCTGAAAGGAGCCAGTTGCTCACAGCAGGGAAACCCCTGCCCTCTGCATGTGCCTTGCCCGCCTTCCAGGGACTGGGAACAACCTTCACAGGGTTTTCACCATCCATAGCAAAAGCTGCAACCAAGGCTAGAAAGCAAATGCTTCTTCCAGTTTCTAACCTCATCTTTTTTTTTTTGTCTGATTTCAGCATGGCAATTTCCAGTCTAGGATTGCTATTTTCCTTACTGCAAAACTCTGCTTGGATATATGACTATTCCCTTCTTCCCTTGCAAATAATTTTATTTTATTCATGTATTTCTGGCAGGTCACCCCAGAAGGCAAGGGTTAAGTTATGCAGTGATTTGCAAGTGAGACCACTCAGCTTTGGCAGGGTCTGTGCTCCCCAACTCTAGTCCCTGTGTTTGATGAGGTTCAGGTCAGGGATGACTCGTGCAGAGACGATGTATGGATGAGGTGATCTGGGATCTGCCCTTTCCTTTGCTAAACAATCAGAAAAGACTTTCAGAGCTCCCCCATCTGTGCCTTGCTTGTTGCTTTTGAAATATTCCATGAGATCTAGAGGGAGAAGTCAATTTTTTTTCATAAAAATACCAGTTGGTTTTGTAAAAAAATTTTGCAATCTTCTTGCCCTCTTCCGTTTTCCAAGAAGATTCATGGAAACAAAGGGAAAATGAGTGGGTTTTTAAAAAAGCATTTTAAATAAAAATTTTCAGGTTTTGTATTTCAGTTTTTTTAAAAAAAACAAACCTACCCATGAAGCAGTAAAATAAAAAAAAAAAAAAAAATATAGGGAAGAGAGGATTCAGGGGAAAAGGAAGCTCAGATTCATCATTGTCCAAAGCCAAAATCTAGTTTGAACTGCAAACATCATACAGTCAATCCATCTGCCCAACACTGCCTTCCCAAACACGGAAACAAACCAAACCTTCATTAGCACAGGATTTGTCTACACGCAGCGATGTTGCTTTGATGGAACATGGAAGTAGTACACATATCACACAACTGCTGTACTTTGTTTTCCTTGTAGAAATGCACCTTCAAGCTGGATTGCTCCTTCCAGTAGACATCTGGGGATACCAAAGTAAGACATCTTTATTTTCATATAATCTCATTCACATCGAAGGTTGCACATCTATCCATGAGTGTAAAAAACCACATTTCTGACCAAAGCTGTTGTGAGGATACAGAGCTGGCCTTAAAACAAGTTACCCTTGTTACAAAAAAAGTGATCCCCTCATGAGGGCCCAGTGTCTGAGGTCTCCTCCAAGCCCTTCAAACCATTTCTGAACACAGCAAGACTACCAAAGAACAAAGCGCTCATTTAGTTTATAATTTTATCTGTGTCAGGGTGTTTGCCACACTGGCTTTGTACTCCTATCTCCTATAGTTCCACCAGAAAATCACTAGGCCAAAGGGTATTTCCTTATGGTGAAAGGAAAGCTATCAAGCAGATAGTGCCAAGGCAGTGCCAAGAGTGGGCTGCTTGATGTGCACAGCCTGTTGGATTGCTCCTTTCAGCACTGTTGATAGGACAGAGAATAATCCAGTCCATAGCGTAAAGCTATCACATGTATCAGTGGGGACACCATCCCAAAAGGAAGCTCTGGAATCAGAAGTGTGATTAGAGGCAGGAAGAGAGATTACAGCCTAGAAAAACAAGTTGGACAAGGAGATACTGAAAATAATGGGACTTTCTTTACAGCTGAGATAAAAAACTAGGAATGTTATGGAAGCAGACAGGTCTATCAGGGCTATATAGAGGCCAGATCACCACAAAGCTTCTGTTGCTGTGTCTCCTAACACAGGAATATCCTGGATGTGCACAGATATTCTGTGGAATTGAGTCATAACGTTTTGATGTATCTAAAGGAATGGCTTCTCTGCGTGTTGCGTTTGATGCCTGGAGATTAGAAAAGTTCAGAGGAAAATAGGATGTTCCTCAAAGCCATGGGAATATTCACAATTATATTAATGCAGTTTCATAAAAAAGAGTTTGGGGAAAGTTATAAAACATGTTGGCAGAAAACTGCTAATAAAGTAAATTAGTAAGCAGCTTCCCCAGTGAGCAGTTTCTCTCTTCCTTAGGAGCACCTGGTTCTGAATATAACTGGAGCTGGGATATTGGTGCAGATGTCCCAGGCAATTTGGCAAGCCTGAGGTTCTCTCCTTCTGAAATTACTCCTGTAAGTCAACTAAGGTTCAAAATGCTCAGTTTTCTGTCTTCTCTCCTCTGTATTTTCTCAATTTCTACTGCTGCTTTCCTTACACAGGGCTGGTGTTAGCACACCAGGGCCCTCTAACCTGCATCCCCGCTCCTCTGAACTGCAAAGTCTGAGGTTTGTGAGAATATTTTTATATGGATTTTATTGTTTTGGCCTTTAGCCAGTACTGGGTTTGTGGCATTTCCAGACCAGTCACAAACCTCTGGAGGAAGCTTGGGCTTGAGAGATTTGCAGCTTCATTTTGCTCACTGTAGAAGTTGGAATAACTTGGATAAACATTGGTTAATCAGTACAACTCCTTGTGCTTATCTGCCACAAACCCAGACTGCCTACTCCTTACTATTCCTCCAGCACTAGTTTTCACCAGACATAATCACAAACATTCCTGTTTCCTGATAACATGGAGAGGAGCAAAGTTGATTCAGAAAAGTTTTCCTGTGTGTGAGAGCACAGGCAGCCGGGGCTGCTGCTTGTGCCCCCAGCTGATGTTTGAAGGGGCTCACCAGAACCCAGCTGGGGAGATAAGTTGCTGAGGAAGCGTGACTTCTGAAGAGCATAGATAGCCTGGGATAATCACTCGTAAGCCACTGAAGTAGGTCTCTTGAATTTTAGTTCACAATAGCACCGTGAAGTGTGTGTGTGTCAGATGGTGACACAAGAGAAATGAAGAACTGACAGGAGTTACATGCCTCTAAATGGATGCTGGACTGTAGTGGATTTTTGGTGAGCCTGGTAAATTCAGAAATTTTAGGTATACATGGGGAGCAAAATTATTTCAGGGGTTTTATTCAACCGAGGAAAAGTTTCCAACTAAAAAATGCATGGAAATTTTTGAAAATATGGCAACATTCCTTGCTCACTTTTCTATAACAATTAACTTTTTTATTTGAGAATATTTTGTTTTAAAATTTATCAAATTTTTGGTTTGGATTGAATATGAGGTTTAGGACAGAATATCCCTATTTATTTTATATTTTCACTTAGATGTTTTCTAAAGAGTACCTATTTCAGCCTGCCTATATTTTTGGTCTGAATTTGAAAAAGAAAAACCTATGATGCAGCCATAATGCAGGCTAAGGCAACAGTTAACAGTGAAGAGATCCTGTGGCTTTTCTGGATTTCTCTTTAGAAATCACCTTGGGCTAAGGTACATATCCCAACTCAGCCCAGACAACTCAAAGGAAAACTTTGAAGTCCAGACATCTGAAAAAAGATTCATCTTCTTCTCCCTGACTGAAGAAGAAACATAGTCTAACAGTTTATTTCAGAATAATATTCTGTAATATTAGTCAGATAACTCAGAATACAAATCTGAAATCTGGAAGTTCACATGGCTGTGTCCATGCCCAAATACCTGCCAGCAAAGGGAAGCAGGAAAGTGCTTGATCAGTGCAGGATCTGTCCTTTACAAACACATGATTTTGGAGAGGATAGGGCAAAGAAGGGAGATAAGGGGATTAATTCAGGTACACAGCTTGCTGCTAAAACTCTCACAGCAGATGTGCTGCTGTGCTGGAAAAACAAGAGGCACTGCAGCCCTCTCGCTCCCTGATCTCTGGTGGGTTGTCCCCACCCCATCCTGAGAGCCAGAACTCCACAAGCATGGCCAGGCCAGCACTCAAACCTCCCCTCTTCCCCGCCTGCTTATTCCCTTGTCTCGCCTTGAATTGCCTTGCAGGGGTGTCAGCCCATACCTGTTCCCCACACTCCTGACCCACGGACTGGGTTTGAGAAGTCCTGGGCTCTTGCAGGCACAAGTTAGAGTCCCTGGATTTGCAAACGGCAAGGTGGGCATCCCGGGGTGCTGCTCAGGATGGCTGGGACCAGCACTAGGATCCAGCATGAGGATCTGCTGGGACTTGAACAGCAGACCTGCCAGCTTCATGTCAGACTGCTGCCCTTGGACACAGAACACGGGGGCGTAAATCCTAGAGTGCAGAAGACAAGATTACATGTTCACACATGTTAATTTACATCCATGTCTAGTTCTTCTAGCTTTTTGAAGACATTCCTATTTGTATATTTCCTCATGTTACTAGTGACATTAATAGTTTAGCAGCAGCTGCTGCCAAAACAATGATCCAGTTTATAGGCTCAGTGAAGAATGACCTTTTACATTATTTGAGATAAATAAATTTTTGTTCCCCAAGCAGAAGAAATTATTTTATTCAGTAAAGTAACTAAACAAAGAATTGTCTTTCCTCAAAAGTGTTCAAGAAGTGCTAGTAATATGGGATACAATCACCACAACAGATTTATTTAGCTGTTTTCTCTCCATCACTTGTCATATCCTTTTAAAAATAAAATTACTCCCAAAGGGATCGATTCACAAGACATTTATACTAAAAGTTATGTCCAGCCAAAGCAGATGGAATGCAGATAGTGCAGGATGTGACAGGGGAGCAGATGTTTTCTAATCATTCCCGCATCATTCCTGGTCACTAGCCAGTTGTATTGGGATTACCCAGTCCCCACACACAGGCAGCATGGCTTTGCATTCTGCAGAGACACGTGGTAATCCAGATGCCTGCTTGGGAGAAAAATTAGAAGTCTCAGCATTGGTATTTTTATGATGCGTTGCTGTTGCACCTAATTTAATTGGTAAACAAAGGGAATGAGTATCAGAACTTAAATCACACTTTTCACAGCCATGTCTAGTACTGCTGTGGCTGCTCTGGAGCCCTTTCCATCTCCTGAATAGGTGCAGTAACCCTGCAAGGCTGTGAGTGGCTCTTTGCTGGCTCCTGGCCATTGTCCTTCAATCCTGGCCAGGGACAATATCATTCATTTTTGCATGCTCTCTGTCATCTCTCTGTCATCCTTTGAATTCCATTAAATTGCACACTTTGTTGTTTTTTTTTTTCCCCGAAGAACTGAATATCTTTTCTACCTGAATTCTGAGAAGACAAAAAAAAGTCTCTTTTATCTCCATTTAGAGCAGTGGATAAGATACAAACGGTTCCTGAAGGAAAAAGATTTGTTCCAGACAGACCTGCTGTGAAATCTCCCCATTCATTACATACATACATACATATGCAGAGACAGACACACATAGATGTGCATATACATCCTTTATCTCTACATCTATATAAATATTCACACACAATGCACTGCAAAGGTATGCAGAGACAGCTCCATGATGCTCTAGCCCATGCTGTCATGGAATAGAACCAGAATGGCATTTCCTGAGTTCAGGCAGAGCTGTTTTCATTCAGGATATCATATGGATTAGAGATCCCAATCACATGTCCATGACCTGCATTTTACTTCATGGAGGTTTCTGTATATTTACAGTGAAGTGGCCCCTGAAGTGGGTAAAAAGATTTGTTTTTTTTTCACAGGTTCCTGAGTATGTTTGTGCTTCCTGGGCTTAAGGCTGTGTGTGGTGCCTTCCCTACCACCAGTCCCTCATTTAGTTAGCCCCAACTGTCCCTGCATGTTTTGCACTCAAACCTCAAAGCTGCAGAGCTGGTATAGGTTAGGGCTGTAACCAGTTTAGGCACATCTGAGAATAGTCCTAAATTCTTTATAGTGCACACCATACACATACACATATTTGCATAGGCATAATTTTTCCATTCAAGGAACCAGCAGTTAAATTTTTGCCTCTAAAATAAATCCAGAAGCTTTTATAACAGTTCATGGGTGAAGGACTGGGATTTTAGTGCAGACAAGAACCAGTCTGAGAAACATCATTCTGAAAAAAAGGAGCTGATGGCCCTGTGATTGCTTTCATACTGAGAGGTAACACTATGCAATTTTTTTTCTTCTTTGGTTTTCCTGTCTTCAGCAGCAGGGGAAGGACCTAAGTAATGTACATGATTTGTAGAAGACTTCACCACTTCCAGGTAGACAAGGATTGCAGGACAAACAGAAGTGATGTCCATCAGCTAGCTTGAGAACAGAGATATTGTGTTACTTGGGAAAAAGCAGGAAGGCAAAATCCTAATGCTCAGGAGTCCAGTAATGCTTAGACTGCTGATAGTAACACACAGATGAAGGACTAGGACCAGCTGGACTTAGTCTGTGAGATCTCATGCTATGGCTGCATAGATCTATGCAGCTATCATAGGATAGTTTCCATCCCTTAGCTGGATTCATATGGAACTTGGCTCTCAGTCAGATGTGGTCAACACATGATCCTTCCCACTGCCCTTCTAGGAAAGACTGTGACTGGCATGTTCCCTTGCCTTTGCCAGTCTTTGTTGGGAAATGCTCCCAGGGAGTGAATGGTGTTTAATTGCTCTCACCCAGGGAGAAATCTTGGAGATGCCTCTTGACAAGGGCCAACTATGCCTGGAGGCAAATGGAGAATCAAGTTTTGTTACTGCCTCGAGTCAAGCCTCTCCTGGTGTCCAGAGGACTTTGTTATTTAGATCCCCTTAGCCAAGCACTGCTCATGAGGGTTCAATTTATAGCAGACTTTGCGTGGGTGGGTCAGGTCAGAGAAGAGTGATACTAACCCAAGCACAGAGCCAACAGCTTTGCTTTCCCAAGGATGATGCAAAGATAAAATAAGTTATGGCTAAAAAGTATTTTTCAACATGAAATCTGGAAGTTGTCAGGAATATGGAATTGCAATTACAATTCTGTCTAGCTCTCAGCCACACCATAAAAAGAAGGTCACCAGGACCCTTCTCTTGATGACAGAAGACATCTCTGTTGCTCTATGTATGGCACCTGGAAAATGCTGCTTGTCTCGAGAGCAGAGCCAATCCAGAGGCATAAACTTTGCAAGGGCAATAGACCTAGCTTGAAAAATTCATATCCACACCTGACCTTCCTGTGTTCACCTCTGAGAGATCATTTCCAGGAAAAATAACCCCGTCATTCGTGAGTCCACTGGGCAAATACAGCCCTTTCATGGTGTTCCTCTAAGCTTCAGGCATACAGAATAGATGAACATACGCCAGCATCTGAGTCAGGGGTTACAGTGGGTACAGCAGAGATCAAATGTAAAAGTCTCATAAGTGTTGCCTGTGACCTTAATTCAGCAAAACACTAAAGCATGTGCTTAGCCTGAAATTGTAACAGCAGCAATAGCAACTTGTCTGCTTAAAGCTGGGCATGTGGTTAAGTACTTTGCTGGATCGAGGCCAGCATGTATAGCATGATCCTACTAGAGGGGTAATCAGCAGTGGGGGCTGAATGTACTCACATATGGAGTGAAAGCATCCCCCTGATCCCTGAACTGAGCTCTGCAGGCAGCCTGTATGAAGCAAGGCTGTCCCACTAACCCCTAGAAGGAGACAGCACAAGGGTGTTACCCGCTATGTAACTTACGTACACATCTTGGTAACTTTACTATGAAGGTGGTTTGGTCCTCTTGTCCCTTTCAGCTGTGTGGCTGTAACATATGTGAGCACAGAATGAATGAGAGCAGTTGTGAGTGACCAAAACAAGGAATAGGATACCTAAGCTTTGGGTCATGGCCTGGAGAACAGCTGAAAAGGCAGGGCCACCTATGCGCAGGGCTGCTTGGAACAGAACCAGATCTGTGTGCAGAGACACCTCGTTCTGCCGTGTTCAGCAAAAGGAGTTTTGTTCTTTGCAAATGCGCAGATTGCAGCCAAGAAAAGTAACTCACAACAGCATTGTGGATATTTTTCCCCTTCTGCCAGAAATGAGACTCGACACTTTGAGCACTGCTAAACATGCAGGGCAGGGAGGGCTTCAGTCACCTGAACACCTCACATGGGTTGCTGTGTTGTCTGCAGCCAGTCTGAGGTATTACACTAGTGAGGATGTACTTGAGGTTGCATTCAGAGTGGTGGATCCCAGCCAGGCTCCCTGGAGGGTTTGCTGTGGGAAAGACCCCAAGTGCTGCTGGCACGGGGCTGGGCTGTGCCAGGACCCATCCAGCAGCAGTGAAGCTGTGCAAAACAGAGTGCTCAGCTCTGGGTATCTTGTTTTTCCCCTGTCTGAAGGGTGGATCTCCCTCTGAAATCATGGTGAGCTCTCAAACAACAGGATTTTTTTATGAAGAATCTTTGGTCATTTTTTAAGTGCTCTACCAAAAATCAGATCAAGTGGCAGAAAAAAATATCTTTTGATAGTTAAGAAAATGAGATGCATTTTGCCCATTTAAACACATACAAATGTGCATTCCATTAAAAGAGGTTTTCTTTGAGGAAAATACCTAATGCTAGCAGAGAAAAAAATAGCTTAAGGAAGTAACTTCTAGTATTACACTGTGTCGCTTGAGTATTCTTGGTGAACAGGTGCCAAAAGTTAGATTTCATTCATTAGAAACCATAAACTGTTCAGTCTAAGTCTGTGACTGAGCTAGGATCTGGCTTTTGTGTCTTGTGGGAAATTCAGCATAAGATGTCAAAAACATTTCTATTCTAAAATGAAACACAGAAAGACAAATTGGGGATCGCTTAAGCACTGTGCATGAAAAGATTCAGAACTATTCATTTTGCTTTTCATTTGTAAGCTTTGAAATGCGTTTTATGTGTTTTTTAAAAATAGACTTCTGAAAAGTTATTTTTAAAAAGCAACACCAATCTTTCTCTGAACTGATTTCATTAAATAGGTGGTGTCAGTACTTTTGAAATGTTTAATTTCAGAGTTTTCCCCCAAACAAAATGTTAAAATCAGTTTCTGTAATTTTTCCATCCAGAAGGAACTACCTTTCCTTAGCCAACAATTCTCTCATAAAGAATTTAAACGTCCTCTAAAAACCTTCTTCATGAAAGTTGGGTTTATTTCACAGATCACTGGAAAGCAGTCAGCTCTGGCAAGGGCAGTATGAAGGTTTTCAATGGCTCAGGAATTCATAATGATTAGACACTTAAACTAAGATGCTTCCCAAAAGAAATTTGGAGTGTGGAGCTCTCAGTAATATTGGTCATAAATATAATTTAGATTTTAATACCATGTGTGGTAAGCAACTTCAGTGAAATTCAGAAAGACTGGCTTATGTGTCTGAAAGAGACCTTTATTGCCAAATGCTACATCTTAAAAGTGTATTTGAGAATAGTTCTACCTTGGATTTAGCTGAGTGCACTGGGATATATCTTGCCCAACAAAATAAAGATATATTACATCAAGAGATTTGAAACCAGTCCTTTTTTTGTTTGCGTGTGTACATTTCTTTGGGTGGAAAAGTAATATGTATAGCAAAGGTGAAAGAACAGAAAAATGTAAGTTTCCAGAACAAATATTTCAGCTAAATTTGTTTTGATGAATGATATCCAAAAGTAGTATTTTATATATATATATATATATATAAAGCCATATCTATACACACAAATTAATGTATATGGCTTTCAGACATAAAGTAGTCTTTGTCAGGAAACTTTCTGACTTAACCCTGATCTTAGGCAGAGGCCTTTTATCTGTACAGCATTCAGTAATGGAATGATCTGATTAAAAGTGCTTCAAATGCAGGTAATTTTATGAAAAGCACTGAGCTATTCCAGGGCACGATTACTATCATACTGCTTAATTATATTTTCTTTCTTTAGAAAAATGCAGCTATCTGAAAGTGTAATGAAGTGATTGCTGTTTGTGTAGCTGTGAAGAAGGGAAGCTCACTGGTTCATTAGCAAAGCAAATGATTTGCCTCTGGCATTAGTTAACCCTAAGGGCTGAATTCCACTCTCAAGTACAGCAAGAGGAAAATAACAAGGGATAGACTGAATTTGCAGTGCTGTTGGTGGGAGCAAAATTTGGCCCTTATCCTTCAATGGGAAAGTAAATATAATATTCCTGCTTTCCATCCATCAAGTCAGATAGCTAGATGGCTTGATTAGATAACAGAGGCCACACTAACAGCGACGTATATCTGACTGAATTGAAAAATGTCATTAAAGTGGGATTCCTGGACTTTAGCAGGAAAACAAAATATTTCTTCTACAAACTCATTATACTTACAGAAAAAACTTGGGTAAGTAAATGAGAAAGCTTTGAGAAACTCTTCTTCTGTTGGCGTTTAGAATCAAAAGCATTTAAATACAATCAGGTTTTAATTTTTTTTTCCTGGATTTGTAACAGATCTTTGGATATTTCTGGTTTTATTTTGGAAACACTCATGAATCTTAAGTTTTGTAAAATGAGTAATTTTTAATATCTTCTCATCTAGAGCATACACTGAGCATAATGCTTATCCGAAATATGAAAGATGGAATGCATCTTCTAGCACAAGATTCCTGCTGGGCGAAACATTTTTGACTTTATAATGTGTTAACTTCTCAATCAAAACCCTGTACACACAGCTTTGATTTTGGAACAACTCAGGGACACTGGAGCACTTGTCACTTTTCTCCCAGCTTATTTTTCTTGGTTGTCGCTGGAGACTCAGGATTTGGGGGATGCACCCACTATGTGCCTTCAGGCTAGGAGAAGCAGGCTTCCAAATCTGAGATGGAAGACAAGGGGACAAAGGTGACCTTGGCACTGGGCAGTTAAAGATCGAAGGATCAGTTTTCACAGCAGCCCTAAGATATGCAAAGGATTTCGCCAAGCTGCATTTGGCTAAAAGCCAGCTCATTCCAGAGGGATTGGTGGGAATGCAGAGTCTGTGAAGGGCTGCCTGTACTAAAACAGGAGGAGAACCCTGGTCCTGTCTGGCTTTATTTCTGTAATATTAGGTTTATATTTCTGTAGAATGTCTCTGCAGGGGAAACCACCATGTAGATATTTAGCTGTGAACATTGGCAATGAAAAGTTGGTTGAGTGTGGAAAGGGACTGAAAAGGTGGTGGGAGGAATATTGAGAGATTTTTAGTCCTCTGCTTTTAAGGTCAGAGAGTGACTTTTATGTCATCTGGGCAATATAACACTGGCCACAGGTCTGTTGCAAGACATGAAAAACTAATCCTAATTTTTAAAGTTTTCTACTGATCTCTTCTTCTTGAATTAGACTTCACCTTTGCATAACGTTATTATCCCCATGTGTCAGGTACCCCCATTGTTCCCAGGTACATTTTTCCCTTCTTTCACTCTTGCCCATACACACACAGCAGGTAGGCAGAAATTTGTCATCCTGTGTGATTTTTAAAGGTGTACAGGGAAGGATTCCAACATTATTAAGTTTTCTCACATTAAATGTTCTAATTTATTACTAATAAGTTGCATTTTTTTCTTGGACTTGCAATCCTTTCATCTGTTGTGTTTGAATCCCTTTACTGCCAGAGCAATAAAATCTTGACTGCATCTAAAAGCATTCCTAATAAATAATCTAGAACTCCACTTATTTCCCATTAAAAATGCCTCTGTTTGTGAAATTCTTCTCATGTTTAATGAGTTTTTCCTTGCATTCAGAATTTCCATCATTTGTAACTGGATCTAGTGCAAAACCTTGTGGAATAAATCTTGATCCCACTGTATAAACTGAGAGTAATTTAAGTGACGTTAGAAGAGCTACTCCAGATTTGCACAAGTATAACCCTGAGAAGGGTCTATTGAAAAAGCAGACACATTTCAATTTGTTAAATAATGCATCACATGTACTGCAAAGCTGCAAACAGCGAATTCAGGTGCACTTTACAATGCATCTAATGATACTATTTCCCAAAGCCATGTCAATGACTTAGCAAGCACTTGATCAAGGGACTAAAACCAGCCCAGATCCTGAGATGCCTTTGGACTGTGAGATTGTGTTGCAAGCCCATGCCTAAAGGCTTCCAGCTGCACTTGCAAGAGAGAGGGAGGAGCTGCGGGCCCTGCTGGCTTGCAGCATCCACAAGTGCAAGGGGAGCCCCGAGTGCCCAGCAGCAGTGCGAGGGAAGCCAGGGGCCAGGGGAAGGGACTACGGAAGAGGGCACGTCATGTGGGGAGCTGACCAAACTACTGAGCAGAAGCCGGGGGAACATCAGCCTTCCCCTCACGGAGATTTGTTTAACTTTGCATCAGCAACAGCAGCACAACTGTGATCGTCTCCCCACAGCTGGGTATCTCATCTCGGTGGAGTTTTCCTTCCTCGTGGAAATTTGGCAGACATTCCGAGCCTTCCCCTATCTCACCTTCCTCACTCCCTCCAGGGCCAGGGACTTAAATAACTGAAAAGTGAAAAATCCAGCGGGGAGATCATTTTCAAATGGATGTGGAGCATGGAGGGGTGGCTCAGTCTCTCCAGGCTGCACAGCGCACTGTGGGCTGCAGCCTGCAAGGAAGATCTCTCCCTGTCATGCTTACCTGGGACAGGGCGGAGCACCACGATCTGCTCAGACCGCCTCAGGTGGCTGAGACCTCAGGGAGATTCAAAATGGATATATTTAAAATCAGAATGAACGTATATGGGGGTAGGGAAGGCTGAGAAAGTGACTGAAGTAACTGGCAATGAAGGATTGTATCCTAACAAGGGCGTCCATCTGTCTGACAAGATTTGGTACTTCCTCACTTCTGCCACTTTGACTTCCTGATTGTCCTAATAGTAATCTATTCCTTGCCTCTATTAATGTCTCTACAGGGAAGTCCTAGGAATGAGGAGGAGTCTGTCTCTCTGAGACAATGCCTTCCATCAGTATTTGTAACCAATGCAAAAAAAGAAATCAAAGAACAGATTATTACAGTCCAAGCTTGCAAAAGAATGACTTCTACCTGTTCTCCATCCTTAAGCAGTGCACAATGATCTCTTCTGGTTCCTTTTAAAGTCACATTTCTGAGCTTTTCCTTTGCAATGCAAGGACTGTATAAAACTCCTCAGGAAAAAAAGAAGTTGCAAGTGAGTTCTACATGTAATGACATAATTTTGCGACCTTGGACTTTAAGTATTGACAGCCACAGCAGGATAAGTTGACAGACTATCTACAGCTGGATGGAGCATAGTGGTGGCACTTTTGGGGATGCTGAAGTTGTGGCAGTGACTCATTTGGGGTGTGGGCTGTTACTGCATCTGTGAGCCACAAGAGTGCCTTGAGAAACCTCTGTGCTGTAAAGGCATGACAATTAAAGACTCTTAAAAGGTACAAATGGATGAAAACGGAGTGGTAACAGGACAGTACCACATTTTAAGTGGTCATGGATGGGTTTTGTGTGGGAGAGTGATTGATTGACTGATTTCAGAGGAAACTGTTTTGATGAAGGGGGAATTCACACCAAACTTGCATATTCAAAGCATGCCACAAACTTTGTATTTTTTTCACCACAGAAAAGAACTACAAAATGAGAACTGAAAGGTGTGTGGATTTTACTTTTTCAGTTGGAAATGTTTGGCTCCTGTTTGCTTTGCTATTGCAACAGTGATCCATTGCTAAACTACACCGTTCCTTAGCTCCTTGGAGACTGAGAGGATTGATGTGTGGATTGGTGCACTCCAGTTTCACTCTGGTATTGAAAATCAATGGATTGGTTTGTCTGAGGCCATCAGCATCCTTGCAGAAGCTGGATGCAGCCAGTCAATGTATATATGGATCTCACCCTCCTGATCTGTGGAAGCCCTGCTAATATTACATCCATTTGAGAACACGTGTGGCAAGATATATCAAATATATATATATCAAGTAGACCTAAGATATTACTGTCCACATCTATATCTACTTAAAATATCTGGCATCCCCCTTCCATGTAACCCTCTTTTTGCTTAGTTAATTAAACAGGGATATTTATAGATCCTTGACATTATTGCTGGCTTTCTCTCTCAATGTCTATCTACAGGGGGTAAATAAATTCAAGGTCTTGTCTCATAGGAGAGGATGTCTGCTCATTATTTTACAGTGATTGCAAATCTTCTTCCTTTTAAAGTATTTTTATAAAACACAGTCTCCAGCTTTGGCTATCTCAGGGCCACAAGCCCAGAGCACATTTGGCTAGTGTGCATGCCTGTGACTGCTGTGCAAGCCATTTCCTTATGTGTATTCAGCAACACAGACTCTTGTGAGGAGTCAGTGATGGCATCAGTAAATCGCACATCTTCAAGCTCCTGTGGAGACCAAAAAGACCCTGAATGACAGAAGAAAAAAAAACCAAATCCAAATAAGCATCTCTTAAGTCATTACCCTGGCTAGCAAATGGTTGGGTCTGTGCTCTTCCCTTTCAGTTTTTGGGCCATGAAAGCTTTTAAGACTTCTGTAAAAGATGAACTGAGATCCCACATAAAATTTGGCTTAAAGGGTCATCTTGACTATAGTAACAGGCACTAGCCTAGGCCAGAGTTCCAGCAGCTTTAGTTCTACTGCCTGATAATGGGCATTACATATTGATGTGGCACTTAGGGACGTGATTTATTGATATCCTTGGCAGTGTTAGGTTTAAAGTTGGGCTCCATGATCTTAAAAGTCTTTTCCAATCTAAATGATTCTATTATTCTGTGATTCTAAGATCAGAGGTACAAGATTTTTCTGGCAGCCAAGTAGAGAACAAGATTTAACAGAAAGTAAGATCAAGATAATCACTTCCTCTCCAGCCTTTTCCAAACCCCAGAGCTCAGTAGAGAAGGCTAGAAGAGCAATCAGAACGAAGTATGCACAGTTCAAAACCATGTGTGCAGCAGCACTTGTGAGGATGCCTACAGTCTTCAGTGGGTGCTGTTGATGGGGTTTTGAAGCACTATATTTAAGCCCTTGGGTGATATTAAAATTGTCTAATGTGCAGAGAGGGTGGAATATGTCCCTTGCACACCAGAGGATATTAGTCTGAAATGTTCCAATCAGGCTGTGCAGAAGCAGTGTTTTATGGGGATGCCTCTACCAGATTATAAGCATGATCTGCAGCCAGACCAGTTTCTGATGCTGCTCCTTAAACCGTTTTCCTCTAATTGAGCTTTTGCTGTTACTCTCCTATGCTCTTTGATAATGGGTACTTCCTAACCAAGCTCACTCTGACAGAAATGAGGTGGAGAAGATTCTGCCAAGCAGCTTTGCTGGTGTGCCTGCACTGGCACACTGCAAGGTGGTGGTGAGCAGAAGGTTCTTTGGCAGCCCAGCTGCCTGCAGTGTGCAGGGCTGTCTGCAGGGAGCACAGCTGTCCATATGGCACACAGCTGTCCACATGGCACACAGCTGTCCGCAGGACACACAGGTGTCAGCAGGCTGTTCACAAGGCACACAGCTCTGCCGGGGCACAGCTGTCTCAAGGTGCACATCTGTCTCACGGTGCTCAGCTCTGCCGGGCACACAGCTCTCTCTATCTCGAGGTGCACAGCTGTCTGCAGGGTGCACAGCTGGCTCAGGGCACACAGCTGGCTGCAGCTGCAGAATTCCAGTAGCATTGTTCTTCCCAAGGTGGATTCACCTTAATGCAGTTTAATTGAGCCTATCCAAATTCATGCCTTTCCTTAGTTCACCTTGACTTCCACGGGTTCCCAGTAGCTGCCAGGGATACTGCTCTTTCAGCCCTCAAATCAGATGAGGTGCAAGGGATAAGCTTTTTGAGGACTGCCAGAGATTACAGCTGATGTCACAACAGGCACTTCAATGCCTGTAGGTGCAAACTGTTGAATTCTTGGCAGAACACATAATTACCTTTTCCATGAAATCATTCAGGTCAAAAACTTGTAAGGACAGACCCTGAGAAAGTGAATGTGATATCACAAACTAATGTGACATCTCTCAGAAAGGTTTTAGATGAAGCTGATCTTGCCCTGGGCAGGAGAACAGATTAGACAATCTCTCAAGGTCCCTTTCAACACTCTAAAACAGAAATGAAATTCCTCTTGTGAAGTACAGAATGTTGCTGTTATACATGATCATGAACAAAATATTTAATAGTACTGAATAATTAGTAATACTACCATTAGTTGAGTAAATTATTCACTGGAGGTGGGAAAGTTGCCAAAAACATTTCCACCCTACCTGCTTTCCCACCTTCCCTGCATGAGTGGCAGTAATTCACAGCACAGTGGAGGCTGTCTGGCCAGCTCAAGCCTAACAACCTTTTCAGGATCTGGTTTGAATTTTTTCCAAGTCAAAAACATCCCAGGAAGGTTAGTCATCTGGTGAAGAGAGCAGCTGCCTTCTACATGCAGGGGAGCAGTAACCCTGTGGCACAGCACACCTTCTGCAGACTGATTAACTTCAGACACTGCTCTTCATGTAATGAACTGTACTTTATGGACTGGGAGCTGGATTTCCTGCTCCATATCTGGCAGCACCCACTCCAGTGTGCGGCACAGCAGTACTAGCAGAAGGAAAAGGTCTGAAAGCCTCTGGCAGGGTGCAAAGATTCAGAGAAGGCTGGAGAGCAGGGCCATGAAGCAGGAGGTGGGAGGCACAGAGGGTGCAGGCCAGTGAGGCTTCCCCAGGATATAGGGAAGTAGAATGGGAAGGGATGCTGCTCTGTATTCTAGGTGGGAAAAAGCCAAGATGGGACCAAAGGATATCAACAAAATTTAAGTCCTTCCTGTTGCCAAATCCTTTTGCAGAGGAGCTAGAAAGCACTGGCAGGCTGCTGTCCCATTGCAGGCAGACCACAAGGCTGCCTGAGCCCTCCTGCCATGCCCTGGACATGCAAAACAATGTGTCCCACGTCCTGTACCCCCTCCCCACGGGCCAAATCCCCACCGCATGGTGCAGTGCAGACCTGCAGACGGGTTATGCTTTGGGAAACAGGGACAGGGACTGCAATCAGGCATGTGGTGCAAGGGGCTGGAGTGCAATGGTAATCGCTAAATCAGGATCCTGTTGATGGGAGGGGTGCAGGAAAGGAGGATTATTTTAGGGGCTTAAGCATCCACATTATGTTCTGGCTATGCTGGGCATGTCCCCACTGCAGCCCTCAAATGCACAGTGAGGACACCTTGTTTAACATATTCCTTTAAAAAGAATTTCACTTAAACTGCATAATCTGAAACACTTATGGCACAAATAGCTGTTCCCTCTCCTGGGTAAGTTTTCTGCGGAGGAGGCAGATGAGCATCAGGGGGTGCAAGGTAGAGGGAGGGAGCTCACAACGAGAGGAATGGGGCAGCTGCCCTTTCAGCAGCCAGCCTGTTCAGATTTACTGGATGCAATGTGCAATTACACTGGAAGGCTGGTCATGCTTTCTGATCACTATCAAGCTGGCAGCTGTTTCCACAGGCTGCATAATTAATCCAGGATTTCTTTCATAGGAGTGGCACAACCTAACTTATAGCCCACTATTGTGTATAGTGATTTAGAGTTGTTTCTTTTCCATGGACATTACTTTGTACTTTTTAACATTCCTGCAAATGAAACTCAAATAACTTCTGCAAATAAAACTCAACTCATTAATCTCCTCACTGCTCAGTAACCCCTCTCCTCAGGCTGAGAAACCCTGTATCCTCAGCACATATTGTCACCTCTCTTCTTACCTATTCCCAAATAATTTCCATAAATCAATATTTGAAGTGAAGCATGGTTTTTAAACTGTCTGGGAATGATAATTCCTGTGGCAGGACTGCACAAGATGACTCCAGGATTGTTATCCAAAAAGTTAAGTGGTTTTTTTGATTTGTAAAAGTTGAGAAACTGCATTGTAGAATACAACAGTCAGTGGGATCCCTTCAGTAGGGTTGTGAGGATCTGATTTTCAGATCAGAGCTCTGTCACTTTCCTCTGTTAATGAAATTGCTGAGTAAACAGGCTTTCTGCTGGATCAGGGAGGCATAGTTAGTCCCAAACTGTCCCAAGCTTAGATTTAATGATTTTAATTTATTAACGACTTAATCTACATATTCCAGCAATTGACTCAGATCCAGGTGGAATTCAGAATTGTGGGCCAGTATTATTCTGTTCTTCAGGTTTTCTCTGGCAATCATATAACATTTATTAAAACTCCTAGAGGTAGAATAATCCCATCATAATCACAGGAGAGTCCCAGCAGCCCCATAACATTGGAATGTGGATCCATTCCAGAGGATATTTGCTTTACAGTAGGCAAGGTTCTGGTATCTAGTGGGTAGAGGAGAAGTTATGAAAAGGACTTGACATTTGATGTAAAGGCTTATAGAGTGTTCAGCTCTACTATTGCCTCTTGATTGAAGACAGGGGGTTAAAGGAGGCAAGAAAAGTTCTTTTAGCAAAAGTGATGGTTTCCAGCCCTCCTCACAAGTACCAAAGTTAAGTTTCCAGATCTGTCCTTCAGCTCCTAGTGTAGGGTCTGACTTAAAATTGAGCACTTGCTTTCATAACAGAATGAAGGAGTTTTCAGGGTGTCACCTCCTGGGTGAATTTCAGCCACTGCCCAGCACTGGTGGAGCAGAGCTGAACTTCTCAAGGATCTGTACTGTGAGGGGCTAGAGGAGAAAACTTCCCTTCAAAAACGTCAGGCTGACCAAATCCTACCTTACTGCCTTACCTGGCACTACTGGTGGAGCAGGGAACACACTGAGAGCTGTCCTGCACTCTGCAATCTTAGATAAGAGGGGAACAGATGGATCTTTTCCTTCTGTCCGCATCCTAGACAAGTACACAACCACTAGGTAGAACCAGTTCTCACTGACCTGTTGTCATTCCTGCCAGAGACTGTAAGAAGTATTCAGAGTTGTGTTAGTGCTCACAAATGTTAATGGGAGACAAGCTCTGAATCTCTATCCTATGGGAAATGTAGATATTTTAGCTTCTCCTTTAATCTTAAGACAAAAATGAAAGGAGGAAAGGAACTAAGAGGAAGGAAAAGTCACAAGAATTAACATTTTTGTGGGATGGTATGTCCCCAGAGGTGTAATCTGAACCCTCAAAAATGTTAATTTTCCACGAATAAGGAAATGCTGATGGCTTTGATGTAACAAAACCTCTAGTAGGAGCAACATTTGGTGTTTCAAAGGGCTGATGTTTGTGGTAAGAGCACAGTGCTGATGGGATCACATGACTCATCCACTCCACTTTCCTCCTATCACAGACACATGTGTTATAACCCCAGTAATTGCTTGAAAATACTAAACTCAGCCTAAAAGTAGGTATCTTATCCAATTATGCTACATTGGGAATGCCTGATCCTGAATACCACTGCTTCTCATTTCTAGTAAAAATATAATTATGCTTATTAGCTCTTTTACCAATATTTCTCTTTGGCTCTTCCTTATATGCAGTTTCTGCCCACTGTCACACAGTACTCGGGGGAGGTGTAACCACACTGCCTTCTCACCTCTCCTTTGCTGACCTATACAAACCAGGCAGGCTCCTTTAATTCTCTCAGGATAGATTCTCTGGTTTCCTTAGCATCCTTGTAGCTTGTGTCTGTACTGGTTTATGGATGACCAGATGTGTGCAGACAAGGTCTTATTAGACCTCTGTTTTCTGGCATGAATGTTTCCCTCTTTACTTGGAAATACCTCTCTTCATATTGCCTGAGCAAAGTTCTGCATTCTTCTGTCAGTATTGTAGTCATGGCTCTGAGACATCCTGTGTCTCAGAGCTACAGAGCTTTGTTAGTTCCTGCTGTAGGACTGTCAGCCAAAGGGGCAATTCTTGAGCCTAATCCCCACATGCACAAATTTGCATGAATCACTTTTATCCCATTTATCCCATTCTAGTTCCTGAGATCATCTGATTCTTCCTGTATGTTCTATAACTACATGAAAACTAGTGTTCCCATTTATGCATTCTATTAAGCCTGTGTTTCATAAGAAGTTTGCATGGGGCATGTTTCTTATTGTTTTGTCTATTAACTCAGCTTTCATAATTATTTGCTTTAATTTTTTTCAATTCTTTTTTGACAATATTCTGCCACTGTTCTGGATTAGTGGTTTGGGGATGGGAGCTGGTTTCAGAAAAGTTGTGTAAATCGGATGTAATATCATAAAACACAAAGTGTGCCTTCAGATTAAAACTGGAATAATCCTTAGCATTGCTGAAGTGATTCTGGTTTAACTGATATCAGATTCTACCATAGTGACTCCACTGACATAGCTTATTTGAGTAAAAGAATCAGGACTATACCCAAAATGTAGATGGCATTCCACAATAACAAACCCATCCCTTGATCTGGAGGTTCTTTGTGGGAGGCTTCCAGCAGAGTACAGTCTACCAGCTGAGAGATAGGGGACCCAAGCTGGGCTCCTGTTTAATTCACAGTATCTCTGAGCAATTGTGGGCGAAACATCAATTGTTTCATGAGGTATTTAAAGGCCTCCCAGAACTGAGGCCATTAGTTCACTCCTTCAAAGGAGGTGAAAAATCAGACTCTTGCCTGATAGGATCTACAGGAATGCCTCAGCAGGCATCAAAAGCAGGTGCAGGCTGTAAGGGCTGTGCTCTCTCTCCCAGCAAGCAACAGGTTTCCAGTACTAAGGCTACAGGTCTTATTCCGAGGAAGAAGATGAGAGCTGCATGGCATCCCCATGGTTGCATCCAGCCCTTAGCTGGACCTAGGAGTTTCTGAAAACTCTCACTAAGCATTTGGATGCATTTTCAGTCTCTATTTCTGGCACTTTAGTTCCTTTCTTCTTCATCAGCATTTGCATTTGTGAAACAAAAACATTTTCACTTCTCTGCCAGGGTGGTTGCTAGGATTGGTGCATTCGTGAGTGTGAAGGCTGAGATACCATAACAGAGAAAGTAACAGAAGCCCCTGAGACACGTATCTCTGTGTAGTTAGCATGGGAATGTGCCAGCGTTGTGGCAGGGCTGATTGTTTGATTTAAGCCTCAACATATTTGCAGGAAGAAAACTGTAAACAGAGAATACAAATGTAACCATTGTTATTTGCAACTCGACTTTCAAAGGTCTTGCCAGATTATAAATCTTGACTGCATGTACCTCTGCCATTTCTCAGGTCTGAACCAAAAATATTTACCAAGGAAATAATGTTTGTAGCAATGATCTCAGACCAGTGCAACTCATTAGCTAGTAATGTGCCTGCAGGCGGTATGAAAGATCCGATCCATCTGGAATTGAATAGCAAGGGATAGCTGGAAGCTGTATTCAATACTGATGGTGGGAAAAGCCTTAAAACTCCTTGATTGCAACACATGAAAGCTGTGAACCATCAATAACCAAAAAAATATGATGTGCCAACTATATCAAAAGTAACAGCAGGGCAATGCCATTATTTGAGGTCATTCCACCTTCATCTTGTCAAAAAAGGGATAAAGAAAGGGCATGACATAAGCCAGATCTCCACCATATCCCTCCCTTGTCAGTAGGATCTAATTGGCATTAAATACTGAATTGTGTCTGGATTTAATATAACTCCTCTGCTCAATTACTTCATCCACTCAAAGAATGGAAAGCTGCCCATTTCAAGAGTTTATAGGGGATAACTTGCTTTAAGTCAGACAACAGAGGCCCAAATATTTTATTAATAAATTCTCAAAAATATTATAAGTTGTTCCAAGCAGGGGAGGTAAACCCATGATTGATTGTGAGGGAAGGGGCTCTTCTTTATCTAATATGTGTTTTTGTAGCTGCTTAGAATTGAGGGCAAATGCTGGCAACCTGTTTCCATCACTGTCAGCTGGGTCACTGGGAAACATCTGAAGCACAACAGGGTAAACTCTTTCTGTGACTGCTCTGACTATTGACCCCACTTTAGGGCAAGTGGGTTGCCTTTTGCTGTATGGGTTCTCTGTTAGCAAGCAGAAGCAGGGAAGGGTGGTAGAAGGCTTCATGGCCGAGTAGGAATTTAAGCATTTAAGATGTACTCCAAGCTTATAGAAAATTGCTTGAGAAGCAGAGGCCAAATGCCAGGAGTAGGGATTTCCTTCTGTATTTGAAGCTGGTGTTTAGCTTCGGCCATAGACACGGTAAAAAATTACTGAAGTGAAAGCAACATCAAAACTGCTGACTGCTGCCTTGCACTCCATCTGGAAGCACCTTTGTCTTACAAGCCTCTCTAAAGCAGAATGCCAATCTCCAGGGTGTCCAGCTGCAGTCTGTGTGGGGTAGGACAAGGTTGTCTCCCCGTGAGCATGCTATTGCGCCTTGCCAATCTGGGTGATACTAATAGGGAAGGAGTGAGGTTTGACCCCATTAGCTGCCAGGTGTTTATGCAGCTCCTGAAACGGTGGGGCACCGACCCCGGCCAAGAGTCTGCACTCTGCATTAATAAATGAAGCATTTGAGTAATTGTGACAGATTGATGGACTCATAAAAAGTAGGATGGAAAGGGACCTCAAAGCATCATCTAGTTTGGCGTTTGTCTGCCTCTGGTCTGCAAGGCATCAGGAGACTGTTTGTGAAAGCAGTGCAAAAAATCTGTTGCAGACCCCCCTGTGCATTCTCACATGTGCCAAAGCATAGTGGGGGAAACAAAACACAGCAAACAAGTGCTCAGACCTTAGCTTCATTTTCATCCAATAGTAAATGGAAAGCATGGTCATAATGCTGCATAGGAGGCAGAGATTCCTCTCAGATGATTTGTGTGGCCTTTCATTAAAATAAATTAAAACCATACCGTTCAGATGTTCAGACTCTCCCTGTATTTGCTGGAAAGATCAGCTCTAACCATTCATGAGAGAAGGTATTTGACTTTCCTGGATACGCCCCATTTTTCCTGCCTGGAAATGTATACCTATGCAGGAGCAGAGGAATGTGCCCATATCTTGGAGATTTCCAGCAGTCCCTCTAGGAGAGTGACAGGCTGCCTGAGGAGCAGAGGTCTCAGGCTGGATGCCCCCTGGGCCCACACAGACCACCTGCAGAATGGGAAATTGGTGACTGGCTCAGACATGATGCCTCAGCCTGTTCTGCGTGCCCAGCACTGTGCATGCACTCACATGTCCCCCTGAGCTTTCCCAGGCAGACGAGGGGAAAGCCTGCCCTGAGATGCCACCTAAGTTTCTGTACCCTCCATCTCTAGGGTACTCCAGGCCCTCAGGAATACACTCTACTTACAATTTTCATTGCACTCTTTTTACAGTATTCATTGCATTCTTTTTAAAGTCAATGCACTCACCTGTGACTGCCACTGCTGTCTCCATAGCATTTAGATATGGAGTACCAAAATACTATGTAAATGAATGGAATAGTAAATATGGACAATATCTTATTCTGCTGTTTTCTCCTTTTTTTTTATGGACTTTTAAAAATAAATCTCCACATCTGGCAGATAGTGCTATTTGACCTGTAAGATGTGTCAGTGAAGCCCTCAATTACTGCACTTTTACATCATCCTTTGTCTTGCCCTTCTCAGATACTTTTTGTCTGTTCCCATTCGCTGAGATACTAGCAAGATCACACTAATTTGTAATGGAAATTAAGAGTTTATTACTAGATTACTACCTGTGTCCATCTGTGCATCTGTACCAGTCAAGTCCAGGAGACCTGTAGGCAGGAGAGGCTGAGCAAGCTCCATCCTACTGCAACTTCACTAATATCAGTGTAACAATATCAGTACTTTTTATATATATATATTTTTTTTTTAAGGGAGCAATTAGTATTTTTCCTTTTCCTGTATTTATTTTTGCTTTTTGGAACTTAGATGGTCTTACTGACTTTTTGGTGTGACATATATATTTTTGTATGGCACTTTTTATATTCCTTTGTCCCAAAGCTCTGTGCCAGTATTGGAAGAAGACAGCAAACCAGGTTCTCGTTCTATAAGCATTTCAAACATTAGTAGAAATGGCCGATTTCCTTGAAAAATTCTCAATCAAGAGATTAAGGGAAAGCAAGACAAATAAATGGTTAATATATTGACTATAGCTCACCTGACGAGACATTTCACTCCCAAAATTGCAGCAATTTTAAAATTATATTAGATAGGCTTGCTTGATTTTAAAAAGGATATGTAAAACCACATAGCAGCTTTGCCTGATTGTATCTTCCATAAGGACAGTGCTATTATTATGTGCTATGACTGAAATATTTTTTCACAACCCCCTCTGGTATGCAGAGCCACCATCCAGAGGGTACCACACAGTGATATCTAACCTGAGGGCAAGATATCCTGGTAATGCTGCCACATTTCTTGAATAGTATCTGAGATTAATTTAAACATGCTTTACAGTGCCCTGATTTCTGAATCCTGATTTGGATGGGGAATGTATACATCCTAACAAAGCAACACAAGTATTATCTGTTTTTTGATTTGTTCCTGGGTCATATTATAAAAATAATGAAACACAAAACTGTACTTTCTTTCTCTTGATTTTACTTACACTGTTGTATGAATAACAAAGTGTGTGCATCCTAATGTGTATAATTTGTCCACGTGTGCAGAGTCAGCTGTCAGCTATCTTTGGAGGAATTTTTGGGACTGCACAGAACTGTTGCCAGGGATGCTGAGGTGTGAGTACACGCAGATGGATTAGTTCTAGCACTAGTAAACCTCCCCAGAGCCTCAGCACAGTGCAGTAATGTAGCAGTAGCCAGCTGGGATGCTGCAGAGCTGGCCCTGAGCTGGAGGGCCGGTGGGCCCCAGCTGGCCCTGTGCAGACAGCCACCTGGCAGGCAGAGAGTGTATCCTGGCCCCCAGAGAAGCCTGGAGGACACACATTTTATCCTTCTGCTGTGCAGGTATCCAATCCTCCTTCCTCTTTTGGTAATTCATTCATGGAGCGCATTTCCAGAGGAGTGGTGAGATCTGAAAATATGGTTTCTAGAAAACCCCAACTGGTAAAATACTCATAAGACGGAAACTACAGTATAAAGCATCGCTGCTTGGATCTGTTTTTGTGTTCTGTCCTGTTGGAAATGACAGACCTGTGGCACTCCAAGATAACAGTATGGCCTAGGTTCAAAGGCAAGATTTAGCTCCAGGAACAAAGAAATGCAACAGCCTTCTAGTCCCAACCCTAGTTGTACAACTCCTTGCAAGCTGGAATACTCCTTCAGCCACTGGGGTTTCTTGATGGTGCTGAGAACATACTAATATTTTAACAATCCCCAAACCATAGAAATCAAGCTCACTGTCCACCTTTGCATTTTTCAGTTTTTTGAACAAGTGCCCAAGCTTTACACAATTTAAGTGATCCAGTAAGAATCAAAATCTAATTTCCACTCTTTCATTTTGGAATGGGATATCAGATCAGAGAGAAGGATCTTGTCTTCAATGCATCTTCCTTGATTTTCACACAGCTGAGTGCTGGAGGGTTCCTGTAGGTGTAAAAGAAGACAACAGTTGAGTTAAGAGGTCAGAGTTTTAGAAAGGATTCATGTGATGCCACAAACAGGTCAACTGAGGCTGCCAGATCCATTCAACCACTTTCTGGCTTTGTCCTCCCAGTGTGTACTGTGGGAACTAATTATGACAAGTCACAGGTCTTTGGGACTTCCCACTCTTGTAGGCACCACTTAATTTACAATCCCTTTCAAATCTTGCCTGTCCTGAGACCAAAGGGGATTTCTGAACTGGCCATTTAAGTTGGAGTTGGCAAAGCCTCTGTTGGTACTTTAATACAACCTTATGCTTTGGAAACCTGGATCTGGTATTGGAGGACAAAAGCAATAACAGAAAGCAAGGCATTCCTGGAGGCAGTGCAATTTGTACATGGCATCCTTATGTTACCCTCCTTGTGCAGCACGGAGCTCTTTAGAGACCCCTCTTTGATCCAATTTGAACTTTAGCCCTTTGGAGTTCAGAGGTTATGTCAAAAACTTTCTTCCTGGCTTTTAACATCAGCAACTAGAGATTTAAGCCCTAATGGTGACAAAATCTCATTGTTTTCTTCACACCAGGACTTAGATGGGATTAAATTCAAGGAGATGTGCAGCAGGTCTCTGTGGCTTGCTGCTGGTAATGGTGTTTCTCTTGGGATCTTTAGGCTTTCAGGAAGAAATGTAGTGCCCAGTCCTAGTCTGCATATATGTCCTAACCAAAACTGCCTTGTCCAAATACATTTTAGTGAAACAAATTAAGAGGGATCCCTGCTTATCCTGTCTGGTTCCATTTTCTGTGTTACTGTTGGCTGACAGAGATGTGTAGAAAATTGCCAGTACCCAGAGAGCTTAGTTTCCCATGGACAGCCTTGGAGGAAATGAAAGTGCAAACATTTTGCTCATGGGTATCATGACAAAATTCAACTTGTAATATGACCAGTCCAAACCCAGATGAGTAGATGCCTTATGTTTCCAGTAAGACTTTAATAAGGAAAAATAGCAGAAAACTAAGGCAGATGCTGCCAGAGAATATCTCATCCCCTGGAGGGAAGGAAGAGAATGAAAGAAATATCTGATGGTACAAAATATTTTGCCTAGTGAGATTTTGGAATGGTTCCCTAGCCACAGTGGGCAAACCCTTATGAATCTCTCATCTGGGCTCTGTACTTACACGTGCTATTAATGCACCTAACAAAATCCAGTCTTTTGTCAAAAACCGCAAAAAATCCCTTTAGCGTGTCAGCCTGTAGGTGACAGCTTGATCTACCATAAAAAGGAGTGAGAGCAGAGCCTTGCACTGTGGGATCTGCCGTTTGCCTCTGATATGCTGCTCCATCACTGCCAGGGAGAAGATCCCACCTGGGCAGCACAGCACTCTCTTCAAAGGCCAGCATGGAGGGCCTCCTTAGTTCAACTTGAAAGCGCAGCAGCTTGGAACGGAAAAGGCCAGGGTCATGGTGGAACATAGATCACTCCCCAGGAACAGCCACACAGCCTGCAGGACACTCGGCGCTTCCCGGAAGCCTCCGAGTTGCAAGGTTCCCTGCGTTAACTAACTGGCTGCTGGAATGAAGAGGTGAGTCCTATAAATCAGCAATGTGATTTTGATGACTCCAGCATGCAGGGTTGCAGGAGGGCTATTGCATGGTTATACAAAATTCATGCCAGTCTTGAGTGCCTTTAAATGGGCCAAGAAGGAACTCAACCTAATTTTTGATCATGCTACCTCAAAATTACCAAGAAACCTCACTCCTATCCTGTCTGGTAATAGCAAGGTGCCTTAGATCCTTGGATTTTCTGTGACTTTGGAGAAGGATTTATGAGAAATTTAGGTTTGATATTATGCATGTCCTGTTAAATGCTTGACCACTGAGTTCTTTGATGTGCCTGAGAATGTGATGCTTCTCGGATACTGAGGGTCCTGAAGAGATCAGCATAAGAGTGTGCTGATAATATAGGCACAATTAGGGACATCTGCACCATAAATATCCTGTATAAGTCCGTACTGTCTGCAGGCAGGAATTCAAAGCAGGCTTTCACGAGGACCTCCTGGAGGTCCTTCTGAGGGTCTGGAGTAGAGGCTTGTGGAAGGTGTGATGTGATTTGGTGAATATGTGAGAACCAATGGGGCAGAGAGGAAAGAAAGTGGGGCAAAAGTGTGAAATTCCATGAGGGGAAAACACAGGAGGAGGAAGCACTATACATAACTTCTAGCGCAATGACCTCAGATTCACAGAGGTCCCCACAGACTTCACCACGTACACCTGTGTGCAGACGTAAGCAGAAGCAGAGAGCAGAGAGGCCTCAAGATTTGCCCCCAGAGAGCTTGAAGTCCTCAGTCATGTCCCCATGGTATTCATGGTCCATCGTGCATGGGAGCCAGACCTGTACCCCGGTGCCTCGCAGCCTTGCTCCAGGGAAGGCAGGGGTACGTCCATGGCTGCAGAACAGCCTCTCCACAGGCAGATGCAGAGGCAAGCACCCAGCCTGGCCATGGGGAATTCTGAGCTGTCTATTCTCTGCTGTTTCAAAGTGCCTGCCAATGCATCTGCTGCTTCACACTTTGCTTCCCTCAGAGATCTTGGATAAATACCACCTCTCCCCCCCGCCAGGGAATAACTGCACTTGTTTCTCTTTGGCTGTTCACTGCTGCTGCCACAGAGGTTTCACTGCACATCAGGGCTCAGGGAGGATGGCGCCACACCAGGAACCTCTCCTGTGCCTTAAACGGCAGCACCTGGCTGAGGAGCATCCCCTGACACAGGGACAGGACCAGCTGCAATTTTGCAGGGCTAGTTCTGATGTGTCAGGACCACAAGATATGAGACCACAGGACACTAACTCACCTGTGCATGGTGCAAAGAGCTGACCTTTGGAGCCACTGGCATGAGCAATGTGCCTGAAGTGCCAGGATTGCCTTTTGCCCCTGAGTTAGCCTAGTTTGTTTTGATGGTGAGGTCTCCCACTAAGGCTCAGAAGGGGGAAGGAACAATAAGGGTGTTTGCTTTTCTCTTCCCACACCTTTCCTTTACCCTTCTAAAGTTTCAGTGAGGCAGTAACATTTAATTTGTATTCTGTTAGTACCCCCTTCACCTGGGCTGCATGGCTTTGGGCCCCAAACCGGCTGTGTTCCCTGAGCCAGCTCAGGTCAGGCCAGCCCTGCAGTCCCTGGGCAGTCCCTGGGCTCCAGGCAGTGGTGGGTAGGACAAAGTAAAGGAACGCTCTCTTTCAAATTGCTACTGACTAATGACCTGGATCCTGCAGTGCCCTGAGATGCCACTAGAAAGAAATGTGCTACACCAGTCATGGAGGTGACTGTTTTCAGGTTGGATGGAAATCTTATAAGGAAAATGGAGGGATCATTTATTTGGAAAATTTGCATAAAGTTGGAAAACTGGGGAAAAAATGTGGCTACAAATGGGAAAAGGTTTGGTTCTCAGATTAATATGGCAAAATTATTTGCCTTTTCTCTCAAGATACTTGATTATTCTTTGCTTTGAGGGCAACTTTTCAGAAAAAAATTCTGCTCATTTCTGCAAGGCTTCTGTGCAGAAAGGGTTTTTTGTCATAGTGATACAGAAGTGGTATCCTACGAAGGTTTTAAGTGTGGGATAATGGCTTTTAGCACTATTACAGTGATCTTTGCTGTTGTAGAAGAGTTTAAACCATGCTGTCAGATCCAAAGAACAAGCTATTCAGCCTCCTCAATTCTGCTATCTAACTACTGTAATGCGAAACCATAAACCATAGTCCAAGCAGAGCTATCCCAGCTATAGTTTTGGACCTTGCTATTCTGTTTTGTGGCTTGATGTTGTACATTCTTCAGTTTCAGCCTATATTAGTAAGTCTGGGAATGAATCCATTCATGCAATTATTCCGGCATATCAATTTGCTGCTCTTAGAGTGAAATCACTCAGCAGTGGGAAGCACATAAAGAGGACACACAGAATTTAACGTAGGAAACACTTTAATGACAAAGAGATTGCCAGATGTATCTTTGTTCAGTTCAGATCCCTGAAAGTGCAATTTTCTGGGATAATGCAATTTTTTGCATTAATTCACTGATTTTTTTTTTCTGTCCAAGTGGAACATGTAGGTTTTTATTCAGTATTCGCTAATCAATGTGTCACAGACTGTAGTGATTCCTGAAACCATTTTCTCTCCATAGTCTCTCATTCTCTTACTTCTCCCCATCTCCAGTGTCTCCTTTTCCCCTGTGAACACTGTGACCTAGATTGTGACCACGATGGTCTGAGTGTTCCTGTGCATGAAAGGACAATGAGAATGCATAGACCCTCTGCTAAAGAACTTTCCAAGCTGGGGTTATGCCAGCAGAGTTTTGCTGTCATTTTATTTTGGCTGCTGCTGGGTGCTTGTGCTGTGCATGAGGTCTCCGAGGCCGAGGGAGCACCTGAAGCAGAAGGAGGTCAATTGTGTTGGAAGCATTTATGAAAGCGTCAGAGGAAGAGTAGGACAAGGCAGTGTTTGTACGACCCTGCCAGCAGCTTATCCTGGCAGGAGGAGGACATCCAGAGTGCTGGGGCTCACAGGCAAAAGACCTGTTTTGTCCCCCCAGAAGAGTTGGCAGCAACACAAGCGCTGCTGTGCCAGTGCTCTCCTCTGGTTAGGGCAAGGGTGTCAGCTGGGGCTGCTCTGGAGGGAACAGTGGGCTAACTCCCAGGGGTTAAAACGCCAGGTACGCCAGAGGCAAGTCTTGGACCACCAGCAAGTGCTCTGGTGTGCTTCAGACTGGCCCAGACTAAATTTGTGATAGTCAGAAGCTGGAGAAAAAGAGATAAGGTGGAATAAAGGCCAGTAAAACTATCCTATGGCTATGTAATTTTTTTCCATCGGAGGAATGCTGTGCTGCAGCATGCATCCTTGTGGCACTGTGGAACAACCAGTTGGGTGCTGGAAGGGCAGCTTCACAGAGCATTTTCAGGAGTTCACTCTGCACTAGATAGTTTTTAAATGGTATCAGTTACTATTTGGAAGAGGCATATATGCTGCTGGACAGTGCAACTGTTGCTCCCCTCCATGTCTTGTGGGGCTGGCCAGCAGGTCCAGGAGACCATAAGCCTGCCAGTGTCAGGGCCACAGGGCAGGAGCTGGGGCTTGTGCTGCAAATGTGTAGGGTGAACCTCTGGGGGGGAGGACGTACCGGTTGTGTGAGTTCTGTTCTCAATATTCAAGGCTTGATCAGGTTTAAGTTGCCACAAGTTTGGTACCCAGATACTGAGGTGTCTCTGAACACCTGTGATTCAGAAGAAAAATAAAAACATAAGGTTTTTGATAGGTTGCTTAATGCAGAGTTGCCAGAGCTCAAGTCTTGTAACATCGGTTTATTTAAACATCGGCTGCCAGAATTAGAGTACCACTGAGAATAGCAGTTTGCATTTCTTAACTTAGCCGGGTTTACAGGATCAGCATACCTATCCATCTGCCTCTCAGTCCCTCCCTAAAGACTTTCGAACCTCTTGAACTGGAGAGAAGGGATGAAGTCTCAAACTTATTAAGTTTGTATGATCATTGCAACACTGAGCAGGAAAGAAAAAGAGAGAAATCTTGTAAAAGCCCTCCCCAGAGAAGGATTGGGTTGTCAGTCGTGCTTTTTATTGGCAGCTGAATGCCCAGCCTGTGCAGACAGGCAGGTCTGTCAGTCCTCCCCTGTGCTCCTGCCTAGCCAGCTAAGGCGGTCATGGGAAAACAGCCATCATCACTTCTGCCTGCTGAGCAGTTTTGCCTTACCTACAAATCTTCATGGACACAAAAATAACCTGGAGAATAAGAAGCCTACCAGCCTCTAGTTTCAGAAGGCCTCTATGGAGTATGCCCTGGATAATGGCATTTTAAAAGCATGGTCTTTGGATGCTTTGCATGTAAGTAATCATTTCAGTACATCTGTGCTTTCCCATACCTGATACCACTGGGAGAAGGGTGAATTGTGAAATCTGGGACTTAGTGACTCAGCATCACTGTATTGATACCTCAGTATCTTTGTTGACTTATCATCACAAAACCTCTTCTGAGCATGGCAGGGCTGTTGCCCATTTTCCTAATAATAAAAATGAGATTAAGTGACTTGCTTAACATCATGAGAAGTCAGAGGCAGAAAAAATTTAACTCTATGGGTCCCATACAAAAAAATGTAAGACATGCTGAGAAGCACTGATGAAATCAGCTGTGAATAAGCAAGGCCAATTGCATTCACTTGTCATGTAAATAAGATCAATACAAAAACTCAATTTATAAAGTATTTTTGATTTACATCAGCTCTACCATTTCACCTCCTCTAACTGACTTTTATTTATAGATACACTACTGTAAAATTTTGTGGGCTATTCCTTATTTAGCTGAAAGAAAAAAATCAATCAATTTCACTAACAGCTGATTCTTTGTATCATTTAGGCAGCTCTTTTACTCTTAATAAATTTTTTTTTCTGCAAAAATATTGTATGAAGTGATAGAGAAGCCCATGAATAAAAGTTCTCTTTGCATTTGATGACATGGAAGGTGATTGGTCATTTCCAAACAGATTTTATTCCTCTGTCCATTAGCAGGGTCTCAGGTTTCACAATTCAAGGACGAATTCCTTTTAAGAAAGCACATGCTGTGAACTGAGAGGGAGAAGGGGATTCACAAAATTCCCCTGTTGCAGAGCTCAGAGCTGCATCCCTTCGTAGGTTTTTTTTTAATCAGAAAGAAGGCACAGCAAAGACATGCAGTCCTAAACCAGCTACCTTCAGCTCCAGCTCTATGCTGTACCTCCAGCCAAGGTGTACCATGCTCCTCCTCCCTTCATGCCCCATCTCATAGCTTACGGGTGGCTTCAGCCCAGGAGCCTCAGCAGGTATTTCCACAGAGCAGGAGCAGGGCTCAGGCCCCGGGGCAGGAGTCAGTCGAGAGACATTCAGGGCTCAGCTGTGCCAGAGGCTTGACATGACAAGTTGGTGCTTGTGAGTAGCTTGCAGGTCCTGTGCAAGAGGGGAGATGTGAGCAAGGGAGTCACACCATCTCAGGCGTGGTAGTCAGCCCTTGATAGGATGTAGGAGTTTAGAAGACATTTAGGAAGAGTTGGGGAAGATTTAGACACATATGAGACCTGGCTTCCAACTGAGCAACTTGTGTCTGAGTAAATTGTTTTCTTGGCAAATGGTTTCCTAGAAAATGGAAATGTGGTAACGTGAGCCGGAAATATGGTAGCTCTTGCTGCAGTACCCTGTTGGGAAGGGCCAAATTAACTAGGAAAGGCAGTGGTGGAAAAAAAAGTAAAAGAATGCCAGTAAATGAGCAAAACCTAGCAGAGCCAGGTCTGGGCTCCTGCATGACCCTGGTGGGTAACCTCCTTCTCTGCCCCTTCTTCTCCTGCTTGATACCAGGCATGATATTTATCAGCTAGTAACACAAATGAATCAATAAATTTGTGCCCAAGGCTTAATTCAGCCACAGAATAAAATGCCTAATTATCATGCTGAGGAATGCCAGATTGCAGTAAGTCATTCTGTTACACCTCGCTTTTTGTACTTCAGGATGAAAATCCCCCTTGTATATACAAATTATTAGTTTTTCACATAAATACTTCCTAATACGCCAGTGAGAGTGTCTCAGAGGCTGGTCTACATGGTAGGATAAAGCAACTCTCTGACTTGCAGAACGTGAACGCCCATGATTCACTGGTTTCTGCCAGTGTCTCTGGACGTGCTAAAGCCTGTAATCAGCATAAGTTCTTTAAAGACTGAGTATTGGTTTTTCAGATAATTCCTTTGAAATGTTAATGGCATTGATCACCCAGCAAGTTGGAGCATCAGTCCACCCCCATCTCTTCCCTGGGACAGAGAGTGATGGGAACAGCTTTTCCTGGTGTTGTAATTCGAGCTGCACGTGTACCCACAACCCAACTGTGTCTCTTCCAGGTGGGCAGCAGTGCAGCATGGTGCCAGTGAAGGGGTGTGATGATCTGGGGGAAGAGCAGAGCTGTTTGGGTCCCCACACATCCTGTTCTGTGGCCAGGTGTGCCAGCCCCAGGTGGTCATGCTGGAGCCACTGGCAGGGAAAGGCAGCTGGGGAAATGGACTTCCCAGTTAACAGCAGAGCTCAAGCCTTTTCTTGTTTCAAGTTGACTCAAAAAGTCTGTCATAACCCCACATGAAGTATTTTATGGTATTTTTAAAATTTTCTTTGAAAAGCTTTTTTAAAAGTTGTTTTTGTCAGAAAAAAAATTGTAGGGGAAAACCCCCACTATCTTAAACTGAAAAGTGAAAGGGGTTCCTTCTAAATTGTTTGAATATTTTATTTCTAAAAACTATTGTCTGATTTAGAGCAAGGTCCAAGAATAGCTTTCATCCCTTCAGAGCAGTTCCCATTCTTTTTTTCTTTTTCTGCTTTCCCTGTTCATTAAAAATATTTTGCTCTGTTCTCTGGCTGTTGTATCTGCAAGGTGTATGCCCCCATGCATTCTCTGAGAGCAAGGACCAGCCATTTCTGGTAAATCTGAAAGCACCCCAGGGCTTACAGCTCTGGTAGCCAGAGAGCCTTGGAGCCCTGTCATACTGTGTCCCAGGGCACTCTGCACAGAGGGGCTACACCACAGTGTAGCATTTTCCAGACTCATGACCCCAGGTCCAGACACAAGCCTCACTTCTGCTTGAACTTCCACCAGGTTCCCAGCCCCTCATTTGACAATTGCTGCTGTAGTTCATTGAAAGTTTGTCAAAACCCATACAATTCCACAAACCCCACAGTTTCGACAAATCAGCATTTTTCTGCTGAAACCTGTTCTGCTGGAAATTTCCCAACCCAGTTCTACAGAGAGCCATTATTTCTGAAACGCTTTTGTAAACATTTATTGCAGGGTTTTTCTTAATGACAATGGCCACAGACTCTGGCTGAGCTTAATTTGGCAATTTGCAAATCTCACTCCTTTTTGTCTCTTGGCCAGTTGGACGAAGGGAAACATTTTTTTGTCTTTCAACACCACCGCTGTGGTTTGGCTGCAAGATGTGGTGCAAAATGTTTCCTGGAGATGTCCCTGTGCCTGACACAGCAACACTGTGGAACTCATGGCATTGCTGGTCATGGTGGCAAAATACTCAGCGTTTGCATAGCATCATTCTTTTACAACTCTTCAACATAAAGGAAGGTTTACTAGTGCATAGGGAATTATAAGGAGATGGGAAGCTTGTGTTGCCTCCATGAATTTCCTTCAGTCTTTTCTAGAGAAAGAACACCAAGTCTCCACCCAGGGAAAGAGGATAGACCAGATCCTGGAGGCACTCAGCAGCTGTCAAGCTATGTCCAGAGGGACAGCAATTACCACTTCCCCACAGGATCTTGCTTTCTACCCAAAAAACCCTGAAAGCCCTTCTGAGTCTGGCCCATGAACCTTATTCATGTTTCATAACGCAGAGTGACGGTGGTGGGAGGTGGCACACAGGGAATAAGGGTGAGGGGAGAGCCCCCTTGTGGGATTTGCACCAGACAGATGAAGGTCATTTCTTGTACAACTGCTTGGGAGCGTGTCCCCAAAAGCTGCTCTTTTATGCCTGTGAAGCAGGACAGGGGACCCTTGAGCCCCCAGTGCACCCCTCCACTGCCCAGGCAGACACCAGGGCAGCTTTGCTGATCCATGTTTCTCTAGGGCTCCCAGTGCTATCACAGGGAGCTGGCCAGCAGGATACAGACAACCTAGATATGACTTCATTAGCACTGCTTTGTGAGCCAGTGTAGGTCTGCTGTTTTTCACATCATGCCTGATCTGCAGCTGCAGTTAGGAGAGGAGAGCTCAGCCTGCAGCACTGGCTGGGGATATTGTGATCTGCTTTCCTGTTACCAGTCCACCTTCTCTTGCCCCAGAGATCCCTCTCCCCACAGATGCTTTCCGTGCTGGAATGTGGATTTGCTTTTTGGGATCATTATACTCAAACCTCCTCTCCGTCAGGTTTGGATTGCCTGCTCAGTGTTCCTGAGCTCTTAACTTGGTACCTAACACACATCTGGGATCTGTCTATTCTCTAAATTTGATCCCTGCTGAAGATAAATCCTCACCTGCACTTTGCTCATCTGTTTGGCTGTATGTTCGTGGATTCATCCACCATTTGATCAGTCTCTTTGCACTGCAGGAGTACAAGTAAAGGACTGCTGGTGCATTTCGTTCCTTCCTGCTGCCACATCACACTATGAGCAGACCACTGTGGCAGAAAAAAGCCAAAACAAACAGGACTTTTATAACTTTGCTGTTCTTTGAACATAATGGTTTGGCGAGTGTAAGACATAGCAAAGAGCATAAGCATGCTTCAAGAGATGGCCAGAGCAAGGGTAGAGGTCTGAGGCTGCCATGAGAGGGCAGGTGCTCCCCCACAGCAGCTCAGCCGCACCACTGTAGCCTCTACTTCCCCCAGGCATCAAGCTCAAAAACTTGTTCCCATCGCTTTGGCCTACCCATTCAGTGTCCTTCCCCTGTACTGGGTCACACTTGCCAGTCACCCATAAGAAAAACTGCAGCATTAAGGTCACCCTTAAGTGTGAAAATCCCACAAAATGTACTTCTATGCTGCAGCAGAAAGGTCAGATATACACAGAAAACTCCCAGACCCTTTCACAGATGGGCCAGTTATGGCTTGTGCTTGCACTGCTGTGTGAAGTCAGGCAGATGGAGAAAAAGTCTCTTTTCTTCAGGGGTCCCTGAGTTTGTTGCTGATTCACACCATCCTGAGTTCTGAGGTTGCTCTGCAGAGTGAGACAGAGAGCTGCAGCCCAGTCCTTGTGCTTAAAACTTGCTTCAGGTCTCGTTAATAAGTGCAGTTGCATTTAATATGAACACCCAAGAGAATCTAAGCAACATTATTTGTGTGCTTGAGGCAGCAAAAAGCGAAAGCAACATGTTTTTCATCAGGTACCTCTAATTTGTCCATTTTTAATGTTACAGTATCTGTAACACTACTTGAATTACAGCCCAGAACACACTCTCCTCTAAAACTACTTTAGACATAGTAGAAACCACACAAAGCAGAACTGCATAACCCTCTTTCCTCCTTAAATCATTTCATATTTCGCAGGGCCTACAAAATGCTTTGCAGTTCAGGAGAACAGTCACTCTGGGACACCACATATCCCATTTTAAATAATAGCCCAAGTGTTGCCTGGAGGAATATTAGAAACATTTGCCAATTTAAAAAGGTTTGCAAAAGAATTTCCCATTATAAGATTTCACAAAGCAGCCATTTCAGTATCATTTATGCCTTGTTATGTTTCAACATCTTTCTAAGTTTATTTGTAATTTCTAAAAAAACCCCAAAACACTTGTTCCAGTAGAGAACTTCCAATTCTCTCTCTAGGAAAGATTTTCCTCCAAGTGAGAGTAGTGTGGGATTTCTGGTACCTTCTTTTGCAGTGGGCTCTTTGGTCCTACAGAATCATTAGCATGGTCCAAAGAGTATCGTCACAGCAGCTGCCTGTGTGGCTCACAGCAGGATTAGCAGTGGGGAGAGCTTGTTAAACAGCTGCTGTAAGATGCTCCAGTCTCCTGGGATTTATTCAAGGCAGTGAGGCAGACTGTCTTCAGTGAACTACAGAGAGAGCAGTGAGCCCGGCTGAGCTGAAGCTGGTAATGGTTTTGGTGACTAGGACCCACGGCTGAAGGTAATTTCCTCTGCACAGTCACTCCACGTGTTGGATACTCTCTCACAGGATACACACTGGCTCTGGCAGCTGCAATGAAGCCATGACATGAAGGAGAAGCCCTTGGACCCACTCCAAACACTGAACTGCTTCAGTGTGACTCACATGGAGACAGAGAGTGAGGCTGTCAGGGCCAGGCCAGCCTTGCCTTGCCCCTTGCCCTTTCTTAAGCTATTGGCCTCTGGATGCTTTGCCTTTCCTCTTCATCCCCTGTTCTGCCCGCTCCCCTGAGCCGGCAGCAGGGAGGCTGCAGCTCTGCCTCCCAGCAGCCTGCTCATGCTCGCATCCCACTGGTAGTGATGGGCAGGACAGAAGGGGAGTGAAGCAGAAAGACTCCAGCTGGTTTTGCTGATGCACAGCTGGATCTGTAGCTCTGGCAGGTGTGAACATCAGGGATCAACTTATAATAGGAGTGGATGTAAAGCAGCAGGAGAAGTTCAGATGACAACACTGATCTCCTTTGCAGCTCAATGCAGAGGCTGGCAAAATGTTTCAGATTAGAGTCACTCTTAAAACACTGCACAAACCAGACTTTTAACCTGCTTGTGGAACAGGGGCTCAGCTGCTCCCTCTCCCTGCCTGCCCCTACATTGCTCCATCCCCGGCCTGGTGCACTTGAGTGCACTCTGGGCTAGAGGATGCTGCAAACTCAATCTCCCCAGGCCAGAGAGGAATTCAAATTCAGAGGTCTCAACTCTTGCTTTATTCACTTTCCAGTGTATAAATGGAGGGGAGGAGGATGCCTCTTCTCTGGAAGAAAAGTAAACATAGAAGAGCAACCAGGCTGGTGAAGGGGCTTGAGCACAAGTCCTATGAGGAGAGGCTGAGGGAGCTGGGGTTGTTTAGTCTGCAGAAGAGGAGGCTCAGGGGTGACCTCATCACTCTCTACAACTACCTGAAAGGAGGTTGTACCAAGGTGGGGGTCGGTCTCTTCTCCCAGGCAATCAGCAGTAGGACAAGAGGGCATGGGCTTAAGCTCTGTCAGGGTAGGTTTAGGATGGATATTAGAAAGAAGTTCTTTACAGAGAGAGTGATCAGGCATTGGAATGGCCTGCCCAGAGAGGTGGTGGATTCA
>JAYRBT010000178.1:18311593-18393385 GCA_036023395.1 Myiotriccus ornatus | reverse complement strand
TCACAGTGGGGCTGGATCAAGGGTTGGACTTGATGATCTTGGAGGTCTCTTCCAACCCAGTTAATTCTATGATTCTATGATCTTGATATTTGGAATGAGAACTTCTAGGTATGAAGTATTGCCCAAGCATGCCTTGCGTCTTTTTGAATTCAAGACACCAGGCGCTAGTTTTACGATTCCCCTGTGTGAGAAATGTGGCCAATGGACAAGATTTCGGGAATTTAGGCTTTTTTGAGAAGTGGAAATCTTGGGTCTATAAAGCCAAGGAACAGAAGAGGTCTAGCACATCGGGTTTTGGAGAATCAGCCAAATGCAACAAGGTGCCCACGCCTCAGTGCTTCTGATTCTCAGCCATAGCATAAACCCACTTCCTTGGGGATTAAACTAAGGCACCAGCCCAACCAATGGAGCAGTTGTGGCACAAGCACACTCTGTGCTGCTGTCTAGGGTCTGTAAACTTCTGTGCAGAGGCCAGGCAGAAAGCCACGGACTCTAACATCTTAAACCACTTCACTGAGCTTTTCCAGAGTTTATTTGTCAGAGCCTGAGGTCTTTAACTGAACATAATCTTCCCTGAGCAGAAGGCATCAGTGATGTATGAAAACACTGGAGATATTTTGAACAGTGTAACCACAACGTGCAACAGAGACTACAGCTGCTTTTCTGTAGAGAAAACTCAGTTAAATCTTCCACATTTCCCCAAAGCCCCAGATGTTTTAACTCTGAGGGAGACTGTGAGAACTTGGGGTGACAATCTCCTGCATGCTTTCATCCTAAACAGGTAAAGGATACCATGACTGCATGACACTGTTAAAGCAAGCAATCCTCAAAAACCTGGGGGGAAGAATGGAGATGAGCAGTGGAGGTGAAGGGGTGGAATGGACATCTTTGGAATGGCTTGAAAACATCACTTTTTGATAAATGAACACCTAAATTACAAGCAATGTGATGATACAAATGCAATGGTCAACACTGGAATGAGCTGCAGTGGCAAACAGGACAGGTGACAGCAGTTGAGGAATGTGTGTTTCAGCACTAACACCTACTGCATGTGTGATCTTGCCAAAAGCTGTGCTTTGGTTTCCTGTACTATGAGATGGAGAATAGTATTTCCTTATCTCACAGGACTCTTGCAAGTCTCAATTAATTTATGTTCATAAATCACTGTGAGAATTGAAGTAGGAGTATCAATTTACTGTAGAGCTGAAAATTATGTAATTATTTTTTCTCTTTGATAAAGCACAGCACAAGATAAATATTTTGCCAAGTGAGAACCTTCATCTTAATTTCGAACAGAAAATACCCTAAACTGTCTAATATTGAATCAAAGTATTAATTAACCACAGAAGGGCTTTCCATGTCCAGACTTGTGAACTTACAACCTAGAGTCATGATGGCTTTCTATCAAATCTATGTCTTGGAGTAAAATACCAATGACTGTAATCCTAGGGAAGAATCCCAAGATTGCAATGTGCCTAAAGGAGAAGGAAGTGAGCAGCAGTGCTCTCTGTGTCTAGGAAATCTTTACTTGACAAATATTTAGCGAGCTTGGAGGTATTTTTGAGAAAAAAAAATGGCATGCATTCATGTTGATGAATGTTTTGGTACTGATTAAATCTGAGCCTGTATAAACTGTGTGGTGACAAAGAAACCTGAGACTGTAATGAGGAAACAGTTGGGTAGGATGTGAGAGATTGAAACCATAGATATTGCCATTCCCAGGAGAAATACCTTATTCTAAGGACTGGAAATTAGTTTGGGACTATTGGATTCCATTCAAGGAATAAGTCCTATTATGCACAGTATCTCCTAATCTTTACCCTAGAAATCACCTTAAAAAGCCAAATCTTGCACTGAAATAATTAAAGGAAAACATATGTGAAACAAGATGCTTATTTTTTGTCTGGGCATTCATTAGCCTGAGCGGTATAAAACATCACTGTGTCTCCAGTCAGTATAGGTCAACTTCCCCCTACACACTCCCAGATGGAAAATGGCTTTGAGCATTTTATAGACGTAGGATTTCCAAGGCACTTAATTTTGGTTGTGTAATCTGGTCTCATCCTTCAATATTCATTTATTTATGCAGTTAACATTCTTGATGCAGCAGTCTCATTAACTTCACTGAGAGACTGTGTTCAAACTGGTCCCTAAGTCATTGTTGAATCCTATTGCTTGGTATATTAATTTTTAACATAGAGGCCAAAAGTTTTGAAAGGTGGCAACCTAAAAATAAGTTCCCTAGCTCCTGACTTGGACCCTTTTCAAAGCAACACTGTGTGTGTAATACATTTGGACATTATGCTGCTCATATAATAGGTCCACCTAGTCATTGAAGCTAACTTAGTTTTGAAAATTTATGAATAAGTATAAAGGGAAAAAAAGCCACCAAAACCAAAAACTTGTTGCCCTACATTTATGTCTTTCCAGGGTAAAAGTCTACCATACCCTGAGTAATTTCGGTTTGACATTAATAAACATTTTATTGCAACACACTCAAGTCGTGTTGTATATACCTGCTCAGCAATATTGACACCCAGAGGTCAAGACTGCGTGAAGTGGCCTAGAGCCTGTGAAAATACAAGTCGGATTTGTGGTCAGCCGAGACTAGAGTTTCATGCTTACACAGACCTAATTGGTCATTTGAGTTTTTCAAGTATTTCCTTTCTGAGGTGTTCTTTGCTGCTCCAGTTGGGGTTGCCAAAGTTTGTTCTTCTCAAGGAAAAAATTAGATTATGCTGAAATCACAAATGCCGTGTGTGTGACAGGTAAGACTGTGATGGGTACAGCTACAGCAGGGCAGGCTTTGCTGGGCACAACATGAAGAGCATGGGGTGACATGCATCACCTCCATCAACCCACAGCAGGGGAGTCAGCTGTCCAGAAAACTCATCCTGCTCCTTTTGCTGGAGTTGGAAACCCCACAAGGAGAAGAAATTCATGGTCAGAGCCATTTCCAATGGTGTCTCAACATCTTCCTGATGAGGTTTCAAGCCACAGAAAAGAGCTGAATGATCCAGTTTAAAACAGAGGCATAGATGGGAAAGTTCTGAATTCTGCTGGTAGCTTTTGGATGCAGGCCCTTCCTGTTTATGCTCAGATAGCTCCTCATCACATCTGACATTTTGAGCTGCAAATGCAGATTACATTAGAGGGTGGGAACTATTCTGTAGTTAAAGCTCAGATGTGCTCTTTCTTTTCATAATTATTTTTCAAAAATGCTGCAAATCTCCAGGTTTGTATGGATAGTCCGGGTAATTTTTATACCTTACAGAGAGCAAGAATTTGATTATAAAACTGGGACTATTTCGGCAAATATCAGTGAAATATGCACCTAACTCGTTCAAATTGTGATGTGATATTGAAATTTTTTTGTTCATATTCCATTTAGTTCACTGCAGTTCCTGAGCTGTTAAGGCTGTATTTCCAGAGTTACTCAGGATGAAGTCTGAAATTTAAAAGTAGAGCAGTTCCCAAACGGGAATGAGAAATGTTGAGCAGTGTCAGGCTCACTCTCTAAGGCAGGGTTTTTTCAGACAGTTGGTGTTAGGAGCAAAGGGTTGGATCCAGATGCTGTGCCATGACTACTGACCCTGAATCATCCCTCAGTCCCTTGCTAAAAATGTGTGCTGTGTGTATTGCTCTCCAACTGCTTTCTTTTGAGTGTCCTTTGAGCAGTCTGGCCCTGGAGCAAAGCTTTAATTGCTTGTTTCTGAGTGCTCTAAAATCCACCTGTGTATTTTAGAAACGTTTTCAGAGGAAAAGAAAAAAGCAGTTAAATGGTTTTAACACATTTCAAAGCAGTGTAGAAATAAGGGGATATAGACTGAAAGACTGGTAAATGTAGCTATGGATTAATGGACTCAGGGCCAGAACTGTGACAACCACCACTTTTTTTTTTTTTTTTTTTATTCGCAGGTGAAAATGGAAAAACTAGCATAAAATTAGGATTTAAAAAAAAAATAGATCTTTGTTTTCTTTGATTCACTATATGTTATTTGAAATGTTCCCTGAAACCAAGTTTAATTTCAAAGTTTTGTTTTTTGCCATTTTCAAACATATTTAAATGAAAATGAAAACAAACTATAATGGTCTCAAAAAAATAGCAGTTTTTTTTCTGGAAAATCATAAAATGAAGCAGCTGGATCTTATCAAAGTTTTTTCTGTTTTTATTTTTTTCTCGAATTTGGCAGATATTTTTATTCTATGAAATGTACAATATTGGTGGAGATTTAACTAGAAAGGCATTAACTTTCTGCATAACACTGTTGTTCCACCTTAGCTCCAATGACATCTTTAGTCCTGCTTCCTGGGGTTGTTTGCTCAGGAGGTTCCTCAGGCCACTCTTATAGCAAGAAGCTGATTTTAATAATCAGACTTCTCTCAAGGCATGTGGCTGGGGAAATTGTCTTCAAAGCTGGTAGGGCCTGGGGCAGACCTGGGAATGGAAACTGGGATAATGTGATTAAGGATTTGCAGGGATAGAACAATCCCTCAAATAAACTGGGGTTTCACGTTCAAAAAAAAAAAAAAAGGCAGCTAAAATTCTTTGGCCTGAGTAGGCTGACTGAAAAGCAATTATGCTGGGAAATAAGCTAGAATAAGTAGTATTACAAGGCAGAGCCTCTCTTTCCTGGCCAGCCCAAGGACAGACAAACTCGTATGGCTGTTTATCCTGACTAAGCATCCAGACAGTGCTGAGCATCTTTGCCCTTTCTCTGGCCTGTAAGTTATCAGGGAATACTACCCAACAGAAAATCTGCAACTGCCACTGCTCACACAACTGGAGTCTGTCAAAGACTGAGGATGCCCAGGGAAATGGTTGAGTCACCACTCCTGGAGGCATTTAAAAGACATGCAGATGTGACACTAAAGGACATGGTTTAGTGGTGGACTTAGCAGTGTCAGGGTAATGGCTGGACTTGATGATATTAAAGGTCTTTTCCAACGTAAATAACTTAATGAATCTCTGACAATAAGAGAGCTATACTTTGTTCTATTTCTACCTGACTTACATTCAGCCAACCTTTTCTATCCTCCCAAAACATCCCTCAATTCTGTTGATTTGGGTTGAAAACAGAAGTCTGGAATAGTTTGATCTATGCTAAAATTTTCAGGAAAGATGTTGACCAAAATGTGCTTTATCTCTAGCAGGTGCAAGAGATTCAATTGACATGAGCAGTGGAAAATGTAGCCGTTCACCTGTCTGTTGGTGCAAAAAAATCCTCCAAGCCTCCTGCAGCCAAAATCTCCCAGGAGCCATCCTGCTCTGTGCTGAGTACTGACTGGAGGGTGCTGAGCTCCCTGAAGTCCCACAAGATCTTCTTAGCTTCCAGTACCTCCCAAGAAGAGGCGTGGAAATGGTACTGCAGCCCTGAAACTTAAAGCATTCTGCTTGTGTTCCCCTCTATTTAGTTAGGAAAGTGGTAAACACTGCAGAGATTAACCTTGTAACCCCAGCCAATTCACATTAAGTTAGTAAAATGAAGCAGAATCTAGAAACAATCAGCATTTGTGGCTTTCTAGGCCTTTTAAGCTCATTTTTCTGCAACTCAAACCTCCCTCTCCCATGATTTGTTCGGCTTTAGGTCCTCTGAATTCCAAGCTTTTATGTTATTACAAGCTTCCTTTTACTGCCTGTGTCTGTGCCAGCAGGTGCATGAACTGGGAGGTCCATGGCAATGTGCATTTCATTACTTCCAAACAGACTGTATTTTCTGATTCTTACAAGTTCTGGAGCTATTACTTGATATTTGGCTATTAAAGTTACAAGAGCAGAGACACCTCACTGCCGAGACTGTAAATACAACTATCAAAAAGGCTACTGTGTAATTAGTATTTGAAATGCGTGTGGCAGCTGGGAAACCTGGACGTTTGGAAAGACACCAGAGTAAGGAATAAAGAGACAGCATAAATTCTGTGAAGAACCAGCAAGATGCTTCGACCAGGATTTCGGTTTGAGTCAGAAGGAAACCATCCTACTGCATTAATAAAGCAAGCAGGGCGATACTTCTACCAGATCCTACTTCCAGGGGGTCCTAGGCAGCTCTAGCACTGAGGTGAGGAAGCTTGAGGCTGTATCCCAGGGTTGTCATCCAGGAAGCAGCACACTTCTGTCCATCAGCTCCAAACAAGCATCCTGCCTTGCCTGTGAGTTGTTTGTTGCCTGTGATGCTGCCTGCTGTTTCTGCCTGGTTTTGGTTACGTGCTCTGATTTATCTCTGGTAGGAAATGTACAGGAGGGGATGCCTATAATCAGTCAGCCAGGGCCTTTGAAAGAGGGAAGTCAAACTCTGGTAACTTCACTAAAAAAAGATGGCTTGACTGAGTTGCCATTAAACTGTGCGTATGCAGCCCTGCTCAGAACTATTTCTGGTTTCTATTTAAACGTTCCGAGAGCAGTGGAAGTCCATTTACAGGAAATCAAATAGCAGACAATAGGGACCTATCTCAGCAGGAAAAAGCATAGGCTTTTATTTACAAGGAACTAATTCTTCCAAGCAAGGGGAAGCAGCAGACACAGCGACAGACTGTCACTTCCCCTCCCAAATGGCTGCTAAAAGGGATAGGCATTGCACTCTGACAAAATGTTTACATATGGCCTCTTCAACAGCCAAACTGACTATTGCTGAGAGCCAGGAGTGAGCAATAAATAAGGCCACTAACTTTCACCTCGCTGGAAAAACTTTCATCTTGGAGTTCAGGAAACTCTTTTGGACACTCTTCACACCTTGAAGAAAATGCCTTCTCATTACTTACATGGGAATTGGAATGACCTTCAAGAGAGATGTTGATGCATAAGGGAACCTAGTCCAGAGACCATTTATTTGCATCCTTGCTCTATCAAAGGATGAGACTTCAGGAAAATGTGCCTTTAATACTGTGCTCAGTCAGCCTTTGCTTCTTCTCTTCAAAGAGGAGGTTCTCAGGAAGAGGGTCATGATTCGTTTTGTGCCTGCTTTTAAGAGGCTGTGGCGGAGAAAAACAGATTTCTATTTTTCTGCATTAGTTTTTGCAAGCTGTTAAAATTGGGCAATTGTAGATGATGGTCTTACTGATACTCCTACAGCTTTTGTAGTCTGTCAGTGCTCTTAACAGGCTGAGAGACTACTGGTTATTTTCTGCAGGCACTTGTCCTCTACCAAACCTTCAAATAAAAGCATTCCTACACCCACTGTTTCTTCTGCGTCCCTTTTCAACACTCTCTTGCCTGCAGCCTTTTGTAGCCTGTGGTCTGTTTATGGGTTCAGCTTTATAGCCAGCCTAATTAGTTGCTGTGATAAGGATAATTAGGTAATTAGGATAATTTGGATAGCACAGTATGCAGCTTTTCAAGCCTCTTTTCTGGAGAGCTTTGTTTGCCTCAGTGTAGTCAGTGACACTTGTCTGATCTAATGGAAAACAAAAAGCCCAAATATCTCCGAGCATGATTGATGGCAGAGAGTCAACATCCAAGCCAGAGAGCTGAGAATAAGTAACTCTGAGATACACTCTGTGAGGGGTGAACTCACACAGTCGCAGCTGAAAGACACACAACATGATAGCTTCATCATATCTTGTGGGTTCCAAAATCAGGATTCAGATCCCTCCATTCCTCACTTTCTGACTTCAGATAGAGACAACGCTGGAGCACTTGTAAAAGATTATGAAGAAAGCATGGAATTCTCCTTCCTTTAGTATCTTCAAATCCAAATAGAATGCCTTCCTGATAGATATGCTCCAGCCAAATACAAGTTATAAGCTACATCACAAGAATGACTAGAAATTTTTTCATTTCTCAGAGAGGGTAAGACTGAAAGTTCTTGAGCCTTTCCTCTCTGAATGCATGTGACTCTATGGACTTTCTCTTGTAATCTCTTTTTCTCATTCCCTTTTCCCTTTACTTCCTAATATTACTGTTGTGAGCATGGAAGTAGGAATGCCAGTAGGATCATAATTGCAAGGAGATTACCTTAGGTAGGAAGTTTGGAAGCATTACCTCTTTCCTAATTGCTATTGCTGACCAGTTTGCAATATCCCAAATTGTTTCAAGAGGTGAAGTGTCATCTAAAGATTATGGAGGACTGAAAGACAAGATACAAACTGTGAATAAACAAGTAATTTGCAATGAACAATGTGAGAGAGAATGGGTATTAAACATCCAGTTGAACTTCCAGCATTCATTGGAAGGGAATAACTGATCAAACACTGGAGCCTAGAGTGATGAGTAAGAAAATATAGGACCTACTAAAGATGTTCGTGGAGAAAGAAATGTGAAGGCTGATAACTGATGCAATAGTGATGAAAAGAAATTATTCATCTTGGAGAAGAGCAGCCGGTCTGACCTCTGTTATTCACTGGTCTGAGGTGCTCCCAGAAACTTTTCCCTCTGTGTCCATGCTGGAAACAGGAAAAAAATGACCAATGAAAGCTGAAGGGATGCTGGAGCACCATGTGGAAGCTCCCAGGGACAGGTACAAATGCAGGTGCAGAACACTCTGCACTGTGATGTGCAGGCCACATCTGGAGACAGAGCTGTGTGGAAGGTATCACAGCTGGCACCTGAGATAAGACTATGCAGCCCCTCAAGCACAGGCAGTTGGCCAGAGTTCAGTCCCAACAGCTGAGCTATAGAAAAGATCTGAGGTGAAGCTGAAACACTAGGAAGTCTCCTGAGACCCTGCTATTCAAGTAATCCCAGGGCACAGAGAGAAGAAAGATTTCCTAGCAAATTGGTTTACTGAGGTTTTAAACTGGAGATGGCAAGGATCCAATCTATATAGGGAAACATGCAAGATTCCTGCCAAATACAGGCTGAATTACAGCTATGGGCTGGAACTTCTCTAACCTGCAATACATTAGACTGGAGGGGTTCAGGCAATAGTGGTAGGGTAGAAGTCTCTGGACTTGTGCATGAGAGCTGGTCTTATATAAGTATCACTCCTAATGGAGAAAAACCTGCACTCCCTCTGCCGCCTGCAAATCAGATGAATCCAGGATTTCCTGGTTAGAGAGGACCAGGAGTTCTTCAGTACAAGCAGAAATCTTAGAGTGAGGCTAAAAGCCAAACCGGTTCTTAACTTCTTCCAGTAGTCTCCTGGGTTCTTCAGAGTTATTAGTCTTTATAAATATATGCTGCAACTGACTATACTGATTGCCCAAACATACATAGGCTGTTTCGGTGCCTGCAGGCTTTCCTAAACAAAAGACAAGATCTGCTTCTGAACTGTACTTCAGTGATTCACACTATATTTATGTTTTCAAATGAATGCCTCTAGTCCATTCTTTCCTTTAAATCACTCTTGGCTTTTTCGTGTAACTGAGTCTTCCAACAGACCTTACTAATAGTCAGCATTAACTAGGGCTGCTCAGGACATTTTTGCTGAAGGGATTTTTCCATAGCAAGATGTCAATTAGAGTAAATATTTTTTTTCCACAATAATCAGTAGCGACGATGACTTTTCTCAACAATATTTTTAACTTTTTTTTTTTAATTAAAAACAATGTTTATTTACTCTTCTGTGTTTTTAGTTATTTGTTGACATTCCTGTGTCATTCAGTCTGCCAACTGGCATGTCATAACCTATTGTAAAAGTAGTGTGGCAATTATATTTCGAGATGAAAAAGAAGGATGTGTGTAGGGAGAGGAATCAAATGGAAAAATGGACACAAACACACAGTGGATTTATCAAGTGAGATGATATATGACATATGAGATGGCACAGGATGTGACAGTTATGTTACAATACCTGCTGTAATAGCCATTATTTGAAGGGTTTTTTTTAATAAATAGAGACAGCTGCTACTCCACAATGATTGAAACATCCTGTCTTTTCTGGATTATGTCTCCTACTAGTGTCAGTATATCCTAGCATTTGGAACAAAGAAGTACTCGTAAATTGGATGAGTAGCTATTGTTTAAAATATTTTAACATGATTACCGGTGAAGATTAGAAAGGCTGCATCTCAAGAAGTGATATAAAACTAATAAAAATAACATAAGAATAAATACATAAGGGAACATTTTTTTCCCCAAAGAGGACATTTTTTTTTTTTCCTGAGGGCATAGAATAGAACATTCAGTGGATTTTTTTCACTCTGGCTCAGAATGAAAGATTTTCAAATTTTGCACTTGTGAAAAAAGCTAGTAGCAGTACCCATACATAGAACTGCCATGTTCATATGGAAGTGCAATGTTTTGTTGCTCCTTGATGACTGTTGTCCTGTTTATGCATCCAAGGGAGTGTTGCAGCTTCCAGACTGAAGCAGACCTGTTTTACTCAATATTTCTCCCCAGTAACAGCCAGGACCTACTTCTTCCTTTAGTAGGTAGGGTTCTTTAGCCTTCTTTCTTTCAGGCTGGATGTTCCTTTCAAATATATGTTATCAACATTCATGGATTTAAGTATTACTGTTATCCCTATAAAAGTCCACGGTGTTTCTGAGTTTTCTCCCTCAGTGACATTGTCTGGCAACAAATTACACTATGAAAAATGCAATTAAAATGATAAGTATGTCCTTTTGCTGGCTTTGAATTTGTTTCACTGAATTGCCATTTGTTTGGTTGGGTTTTTTTATGTTATGAGCCAAGGGGAGCCATATTTCCCTGTCTCTCTTTCCTGACACTTTTATTGCTCGTACAGTTTATCATGTATGTTCTACTTCTCTCCTTCTTGTAAAAATGACACTTAACTATCTCTTCTCAGACATTTCTCTTCTAGTTCCTTTGTTATGTTCATTGCTACTCTCCAAGTTCTGTGGATAGAGGATGATTTTTGATACAAGTAACCAGAAATGCACATTAGAACTGGCAAGAGATTTGCTGTGTTTTCATCAGGATTAGAAAAATTATTTATGCTAGAACAACTTTTCGTGAAAGACACATCAATTTTTTTTTTAATTTGGAACACCTGAAAAAGATCAATAGAGCTATATATTATAATATAAGAAAAGTTCAAAAACATCACTATTTCATGTAGTAGATACATTATATCAATGTTTGCAATCAAGATTAAACATTCCCAGATGAACAAAAAATAGTTTTTGAGAATTTAAGAAAATATTTTTCCGGACAATACTTTTGGGATAAAAGTTATACTCTCAAACCGCTTGTCCGTATCACATTAATCTCACCAAGTCCAGCAAATACCTTGGTATTGAGACAGTCTACTGTACAGCAACCAAATGCTATTAACTTCTCAGGAAAAAAATGAGAGATCTTGGTCTTTCAGACATTTCAGGCAATGCAACTGATGTGTGGGCAAATGTGACATGTATTGCAGGAACAAATCAAGGCCCTAAAGCTGTGAAGGATCTAGTGTTCAAAGCTCCTACTAGTTTTGGAAGGAGGTAATTTTGTCCAGCGCACAGCAACGTTTGACCCAAATGGGCTATTTTAGGAGGTCAGACAACCCTTGCCAAGCTCATCTCCTTGAGCTGTCAGACCAGTGGGGTTCTCCAGGTGTTATTAATGTTGAAAGCTTTTTGCTTGGACTAGCATGGAGAGATAGGGATGTCTCCTGGGAAGTTAAAAGGCTGCTTTGCACATAATAAAAGATGCCTTAATACCGTCCCATGGAGATTCATCTTGTTTCTAATCTATCAAAACTAACTTGTGCCTCAGGGGCCTTTGGATGATTGCCCAATTTGCCTTGCCCATTTCTCATAAAAAATCCAGGAAAGTTTGGCAGCATCATCATTTCATGAATGAAGCAGATTGATGTAAACAACGTTGTAAGTTTAATGGGGTCTATACTTGCAAGCATTAGTCCCACTCTGGCCCCATACTCTAGACTCCTGCTGACCTGGGGGTTAGGCTCGTCTGAAGATAACATGAATTTCTACACCAGTCCCCGGATTTATTCAAGCTTGTGTTGACTTTCAGCCTGTCTGCCTAAAATATACAAGGGGAAGGACAGATTGCTTTCTGCATCAAGTGCTGTCTAAAGGAAGTGTCTGCTGAGTTTTTGGTTCTGGGCCAAGTTTCCTGCTGTCTAGCATTAGGGCTTTGGCAAGGCAGTCTGGGCCCTGTCACAAAGAGAATCTATAAAAAAGGTTTTTCCCTGTCATCGCACATAATTAAGGACAACATTTTAATCAGGCTGCTCCCACTTAATTGTGGTGCTTTGCTTTGGCTACCCTGGACCTGCTGCTTTAAATAGATCCAGTGCATTTGTCAGACTGGGTCAAGTTGGGAAGATGAAACCTCATTGGAGATATGGAGAAGTCAATTATTTTACAAGGAAGGAATGTGCTCGTGTCATGGTGTGTTACAGAATAACCACAGTTAAATGCAGGAGGGATTGATTGCTGTACTGTGGTACTGGAAGCAGTCAACTCCAAGCTGTGGTAGCTTGCTGTGGTTTAAGAGACCATATGGAGAGCTAAAGCTTTCAGAATCAAATCTTGGACTAGGCAGGCAATTTTGATTGACTGATGATTTTATTTTTATTTAAATAATAAACAGTACAATGAAAAGAATTTTTAGGTGCCTCACACATGAAAAATATTCCTAAAAACTCAAGACCTGATTTATTTTAAAAAGAAAACAAAGAAGAACTTAACCAGGAAGCTATGAATGGTAACCTTTTGAGCATTCACAGCCCAACTGCTCCAAAAACTTTTTGCCAGAGTGTTTTTACTTTGCAGCATGCCTTGGAAGTCACCATTTTTAGACCCTATCAACTCAAGATATGGGAGGAAAGAACATCTTCAAGCATCATGAAGGCTTAAATACTGTTTGATATTTAGCCAGAAGGATCCCACAGGATGACTGTTTCTGTTCTGTTCTTACCTTTGCCCAAGAGAAAAATATGGGGAACTACCACTCCAGCATGAATACATGGGCTGTAATATTTATTGAGCAGCTTTTGAAAACATCCAGAGCCACTGTTCCAGTTTTGACCACAGCAATGCCAGTAAATCTGATGGGCTGAGGGCACTGCTAAGGTACAGCACAAACATCCTAAGAGTCTGGACCACCAGCTTTATGTCCTAATGATAAATCAACAGATTTTCTGCTGTCTGAATGAATGGCTGGCCAGGAGACTGTATGACAAACCCAACAGCTCCCATGCAGAACTGTAAGATGTGATGATGATGACATATCAGTGTGAATGTGTAGAGCAAAAGAACTCTCTCTCCAGCAGTGCCCTATACCACAATTTGCAGAGGGATAGAGATGAGGCATCTGGCTGCTCTGCAGGGGTGGCTTGGCAGTGTGACACATCCCACTCTTGATTGCCCAGGCTGCTATTCTGTGCATGCAATTAGCAGCCTTGGTATCTGCTGTTGTATCTGCTTTAGGAGGTGTAGTTTTATAGTAAAAAGATGGTGGCATGAAGACAGCTTGAGACTCTTATCCTGCTTCTTCATTAGCTCTCTCCTTATAGTTCCCTGATATTGTCAAGTTACTCCTTGCTGATGCACAAAACATGGATTTCTGATAGCCCCAAACTGGAGAGAAATAGTGGTGGTGCAAAGCAGCCAGGAGGAAGAATGCACATACATGTGCATTGTTGTAGCATGTTTCTTCCTTCACAGAAGGAAGAAGGAACATATCCCACATCCCGTGTTTGTACCGTGGGATCATCCAGCCCGACACTGTGGGTGATGCTGCCTGTCACACAGCCCAGTGCAGGTGCAGGACCGTACACAGGTCCTGCAGTCCTTTTGTCTTCACACCCACCTTTACCTTCATCTACCAATTCTTGGCCAAACCCAATACACGAGTAACTTAATTTAAAAAATCAGCATCTGTAAACAGCAGGCAAGAGATATGTCCTGTCACCTGCAGCTGTTGTTTTGGAATGCTCACCAACATCTCTCTTCCCATGAGATGGAGTGGGCTGCACTGGTGCACACATAGAGGTTTCCATGAAACTCACAGGGCTGTCCCTAGCTGTGATCTTCCCCATAAGACCTAGATAGGCCTCAGCAGCTTTTTGAGGGTTGGAGATCTGGTGGGGAAGAGATGCTAAGCTAGCTGTGTGCTGCCTGGCTTGGCTGACAATCCCCAGTGCAGTTCCAGGCCATGGACATGTCTCACATGAGCTTGCCCAGAAGAGGCACACTGTGTTCAGCATGATGGGACCTGCAGGAGTTTCATAAATCCACTACCTTGGGATTCTTCATTTTCCCCTTGGTGGTCAGTTCAGGTTACTAAAAAGTCAGGCCTGCCAGCACTGCTGGTTTCTTGTCAATGATTTTGGCCATCATCCACTGCAAATCTCTTTCCCAATTCCTACCCCAACCACAGATATCCACAGCAGGGGAATAAATACCAGGATTGACCAGAAACAGGAGATTAGGAAGTTAGCAGTGGAAATCCACTTTTGGCAAATGCTCCATCTGTGGATAAATGCTGAAGGAGAATTGTGCAAAGGGGACATCACTGTTGCCAGCAATGGCCTCCACTGGACACTCAGTATTAGATCACATTTCAAGGACATCTGTAAGCATCATCCTGTTTCCATCATATCAGGTGCTTGTCAGGACTAAAGAGGATTTACAGCTAGGCAACATGGGAAAGATCAGCTGAGGAGATAGTCCTCATCTCATTCCAAGATGGGTTTCCAGAAGGTTAGCAGTCTTATAGTCCAAGCCTTCACAATCCCACATTCTCCTAATCTTTTACAGCACAAAATCACCTGGTGTGTACATTTGTCTTTGCAATGAAACACAATGGAAACACTTTGCAAAAGCTGTCATGGCATCTCAACAGCAGTGAAAACAACTCCCTAAGTGGAAGGAGTTACAAGTGGGTCAGTAACTTCGTATACAATGCCAGCTGTATCCTCGAAAGGACCTGACTTGGACAAAAGTTTTGGATCTCAGTAGAAGCAGCTTGCAGAAAATACAGACGAACATCCCAAAATACCAGGCACTAAAGTCACAATTAAAAAGGACATTTGATTGCCTGACTGTTGTGGATCACTGGACATCTCTCACTGCCATGTGCGAGCCGAGAGCTCGCAATAAGTTGTTCCGCATATAAACATCTGACTGCAGTGAGGGTGCGGCAGAGACAAAAGCAAAGAGCTGTGGGCCTCAGGTGTTAGCAATCTGTTAATCACAATTAGTTATCGGGACATGGGATGGGACTCCTGGGGTCTGGATTATCTTTCTGCCTTTATTGTTGTATGCTCATCATCTGCGGGCAAGTCACTTCTTTATCCATTTCTCAGTTTCACTTTGTCTTCCCTAAGATGGTAAGCTTTTCTGGACAGGGACCTGTATCTCATTCAGGGCCTTTAAGTGCTATTGAAATAGCAAAATACTGCAATACTAAAACTCCTCTGAGATCTTGTTCTTGCTCCATTTGCAGGCAGTCACACCTCATCATAGCCTTGTGGATAAGGTGCACATAATGTGACACATCTTACATACTTCCTTTTGAGCAAGGTGTTTAAGAGACCCAGTGTATTTATTTAATGAGATGCTAATTTACTGTACACACACTTTATGGCTCTGGACAAAGGTGCCTGCACTGACAGCCACAGGAGATGTATCTGTGTAAATCACAGCAGGCAGGACTGTGACCTGGGTGCCCATTTTGCCAGAGGTCTCTGGAAAGCTCAAAATGCGTCTTTTGCATTTCCTAACTTCTTGAATAAGAAAATCTTCCTCAGGGCTGCCTCAGCTCCAGCCCCTTTTAGGGGATAGATGGCCATAGACACAAGTGATGAAATGAGCCACATTCTGGTGAGGGGCAGCTGCTGTCTCGGATCACCCCTCCTGTGCTCATCCTTTGCATTGTAGTCAGAAGTAGTTTTTACCCACCAGTAAACCGTAAGCAAAAATTACATCACTGGAGAGATGCTCATAGCTGACACCACTGAGTAGGCTGCTGGTTTCTACAAAATGTGTACACTATAGGGCACAGGTTTATTTGCTGACTCTCTGCCACCAGTCTCCTGATACTATCAGAAGGTTTGCCTGTGTGTCGTTTGCCCTGTATTGTCAACAGTTCCTGGGAATTCCTCTTTTGTTTAATGAAACTTTTGAGGAAAAAGGAGCAGTTTCATACCTGCTGGTCCCAAGAAGGCCTCAATGGCTCTGATGGAGGGCAAAATCACAACATGAATATGCTGCTGAGCCACAGAACATTAAGAGAATTAAGAGAACACTGAGTCAGTATGTTTCACATTGCCATCCAGCTCCAAGCCAGCAGCTGATTTCTTGGCTCTGAAAAACTCTAAGGTTTTCTACATGTAACTATCTCTTCAGATTTGTTTTTCTAATGACAAGTCAAAATATGGTTTCAATTTCATCCAAAAAAGTCCTGTTTATACAAGTGTTTGCAGTGGAGTTTTATGGTCTTTTCCCAGTTGGATCAGACCATTACACAGCGTTCTGTTGAAGCGCGTGCTGTGTGTGCTGCAGCCAATGCTGATGGGCGGCGAATGCACCTTACATTCAGCATATCGCTCTTCCTTTTTCTTCCTCATTAACACCGAGGGAAATAATTGAGGAAAAGCCAGGAAGACTCCTTACGGCATGTTTCCAAGGCAGGACCTGGGATGTGGCCAGGTAGCTTTCAGTAACATGACAGGGAGCCAGTTTCCCATAAACCTTTTCAAGAACGCACCCTCCATCTTCACAGTCCAGTTTCACCATAAATACTGAGGATTCACACACACACACAAAGAACAAAGCAGAAGAACACATGGCAAAGCAATCAAATATAAAATATAGGCATTCCTGAATTTCATTTTACTTCAGTGTTTTGGACTCTTTCCTTTAGAGAATTCACTTGGTCAAATGCATACAGTGGTTGAGTTGCTATCATGGACAGACTCAGCCTGTGATGAACACCTTGGTGTCTGCCTCTTCTTTCTTTTTTTCTTTCCTTTTTTTTTCCTTTTCTTCCTCTTCCCCCCCCCCCCCTTTTTTTCCTTTGTTCTTATTTTTCCTGTTCCCGCTGGTCACTAGGATGGGTTTTTATTTACCCACCAACTAGTGAGATGGGAATTTGCATTGGAGATCATCAATTACTCCCTTCACCTCTCCAGTTCCCTTATCAGCAAACAAAAACAAATTAGTGGAGTTAAGCACAGTGAGAGAGCCACTGAATGTGCAAGCACTATTTTTGATCAAAGACTTGTGTACAGGGCCATAAAAATGATGTTTCTGTAAATGGGAAACCTTTTCTTTTCACCAAAGCAGTCCCTGTATTTGTAACACTACTCTATAGCCCAGGTAAGTAGCTGCTTATTGAAAATGCTCAGTTCCAAGAAAATCAAAGAGCATATTTCAAACTGATGTTGACAAATGCATTATGAGCTGTTTATTTTACTAGAAATAGTCTCAAAAAGAGACCAAATTCCCTTCATAGTCTAGTTACAAACAGCAACTTGCCCATCTCTTCTTCTCAGTGGAATGTCAACACAAAACTGCACAGCAGACTGTAAAACTGTGCGTTGAAATTCAACAGGTTAGTTCCTTGGCATGCAATCCCAAGCAAATGGTGCTTTAAATCCTATCAGCATCCTGCTCATGAAAACAGGAATATCAGTTTCTTAGTTGACTGGCCAAACAGAAATATTATGTTTTCAAATCCCATTGAAGTGCTTATGATTATTTTTAGGTTTCCCACTATAAGATGTAAAAAAATGTTTTTTAAGATAATGTATTTTCTTTCCTTTTTTTATTCCCGAATTTTTCTTTTATAATAATTTAATGAACTTCAGAGACCAATAACGATTTTATAAAATAAAAACCTGTATTTTAAACTATGTTACTGCAAAATTTTAATATTTCTCAAGGTTTTAATTTTTAAAATGTAGTTAATATATAAATCTGTACAGTTTTTGTCATCACAAATACACATTTCTCTGTGGAAATTGGTTTGCCTGAGATGATATACTTTGCTCAGCATCCATGATATGGAGGAAGCAGAGAGAATATTTTGAGTACTTAAAGATTTTCACATGAAAAATAGTGTTTCATTTGTTTTTTTTCTAATAGTGTATTCTGAGTTCCTCAAATTAATTTAAGGAATCAATTCAGTGAAGCCATCAAAGCTGAATTTAACCATGACTTAAGCATGACTCTACTCCCAATTCCAGTCCATTTCTGTGTCTAAATAAACACAAAGCTCTGCAGCACAGCTCTGGTATCCACATTTCTCCGAGTCACAGCTCTCACTACAATATATTACTCCCTATATAAATGACAACAGAGAGAATTTTTTAACTGCAGTTAAAATGCAAAAACAAAGCAGGAATCCCTTTTCCAGCCCTTACCATGTTAGATTTATGATCAAAAATACGATGTGTCTCTCAACAGGGGGAGGTCACAGAATGGTCTGAGCTAATATCGGAGCCTGCGAAAAAATGCATTGTTGTTTGGTTAACCAGTGTCACACAATTAGGCAATGCTCAAAAATCAATTAGTTATACATTGTAGCCAAAATGGCATGTTTTCCTAACTGTGGTATATTTTATTTCCTCTTGCATCCCTAATAATAGTTCTAACCAAGATGTTTTTAAGTCCTATATGACTTGAAAATAATGGTTTCTTAGAAAAAAAATAGTTTTTCAAATCTGGAAATGATAGAGTTCCTAAAACATCCAGAACAGCTTTAGAACAATTACTTTTGTCTGACCTGGTCTGTATTTTCAAAAGCTTTTAGGTCAGTTTGTCTTTCTTCTTCTTTTTTGCCTTTTTTTTTTTTTTTTTTTAATTTAACTAAGATGCAGCTGTGAAAACTGGATTCTTCTTTTGAACTCCTGTATTTATGTTTGCTTCTGGCAGCCCTGAGGAAATGTGATTGTTTAAAGCTTGCTGCAGAGTTTAAAAGGTTTTAATATGGGAGGCCAAAAGTAACATGTTACACAGTTCAGTGGAATTAGAGGTCCATACTGCCTCAATCTTTGTCCGTGGTGATCAGGTGAAGCTGGGGTGTAACTGCAGCATAGGTATGCTGGTGATTTCTAGTGTTTAAGGCATCTAATAAAAAGATTAAGGAGTGAAATGGTTCCAGACTTTCCCCAAGGTCAAGACCATTTGTGCACAAGGCAATGTATCTGATGTGTCTCAATGTAAAATCTACCAGGTTTTAGTAGATACTGCTTTTATGTACTTAACTTACATTTTAAGACAGATGGAAGCCAAGACTGTTTTGTTCAAGATATACCGACTAACACACTGATAAGCGAAATGCCCAGAATGGGACTCCTGACACAGACAGTCCTTATTGCAGAAGTGCCATTGCCACAAGGCAAATTGGTCACACTTGTGGCATGAAAGACAGCACCCACTGGCCCCAGGTAAGCCTGTCCCCGGGCAGAAGCAGTGTCAGCCTTCCAGCTGGCTTCCTTTGGGGCACTCCTGTGGTTTTCTGTGTGTATCATGCATGGAGGTGGACTTTTAACCTCAGCTAAGAGTCACACCTTAAATCTTAGATCAAAAAATAGTCTCCGTCATAATCTCAGTCCTAATCAAAGAAAGGTTTAAACTGAGTTTTAATCTGCTAGTTAATGCAAATTAGCGTCAATTCATTTAAACACTATCAGCATACCAAAATGAAAAGAATTTTCTGATGAACTAAAGGTCTCGAGTTTGCTCCAGAGAAACACTTAGGCACACCTCGTCATAGTACATGTGTAAGTAGTCCTGCTAAAATCAGTGGGACTACTCATCCAGTAGGAATGTCCCTTTGGTACACTGCTAGATCAAGGTATCAAGTGATATATGGCTGGAGATAGGTTATATATTTCAGCCAACACAGATGGTGCCATGGGCAAACTCCTATGAAGCTTTGATCCTACTTCACCTGCGGCTGGAAATCAGCATTACTTGGCATCTTGTGTGTGGGCTGCTCTGCAGTGAGGTGGTGGGAAACACTGCTGCAGAATCTACAGCTGCTGCCTCCAGAAGAAGGGCCCCTGGGACGAATTTTCAGAAAGCAATAGGCTGGTAATACAAGTGAAGAAGGGCAGGAAAATGTTATAAACATCTGTTCTGTAATGTTCAATTAATTAAATGACTGTGTCCAGATCAGTTTCCTCTTCTGCTTTGCTTTATCTCTAGTAGGAAGAGATTATGAGTCAGATTACTCTTTCATCTTTTTCCTTTAACCTGAGGGTACAAGCAAAATCTAATGGCCAAAACCAAAATTAACTGTTATGTTGCATTCAACAGCAAAGGGCTACTTTAAATATTCTGGCTTTTGTTGTTCTAGTTACATGTGGTCCCAAAAGCATGGGAATCCATGGTGAGGAGCTCTGTTTTAATTAATCCTAACTTTATGTGCTCGGATTCAACTCCATGATCTAGTGGGAAATTGAAAAGAGCCATGTCACCAGAGTAAGTTCACTGTCACTTAAATAAAATTGTTTTCTACATGTTGGTGTAAATCGACCAGATCCAGTGAGGACTCCTTAGTCTTTTCACCAGCGTGACTTCATTAGTCACAGAAAAAAGTTACGTTGGGTCAAATATCCATACAATGGTTTTCTTTTTTTGGGGGGTTCGAAGTGCTTCTATGCCTAAATTTTGATTCTGAGAATGGGTAAAGTGTTCAGTTGTGTCAGGATCCATATGAAGTCTCCTCAGTACAGCATGTGCCTGGCTCAGCTGACCTGAGTGTCACTGAAGAGGAATGTGTGTGGGCCGTGAACTGCTTTCATCAGCAATATTTGCTGATCACTGCAGTGCTTACAGTGGCAAGAGATCACAGCCCTGTTGCTTTTGGGGATATATCAAGGAGCATTTGGGAGGTAACTGTCCGGAACGACATGCTCTGGTGTGTGAAAGGGCAGGGGGAAAACGTGAGTTACTACCAGCCCCCTTTAGTAAAAGAAAAAGCATATTTTCATAAAAAAAAAAAAAATTAGTTGGTGTCCCAAGGAGGGAAGGAGGTGTGAGAAGCCACGGTCCTCTTTCTGAGGAGGCCCATGTTGCTGAGCTCATTATGCCAGAGTATCACCCTGGAACCATGAGACCCTCAATCTGGCAGGACTCAGGCTGCATCATTTCACAGGTTAAAATGCAATTGCTTTCTCCAGTTATGGTGAAGGGCTGAGAAAAATTTCTGTAACATTCAGCAGAAAATGGAAGGAACAATATTCTGCTTAAAGTATGATAGAACTGAATCCACAGTCAGCATTATTACTTGAGAACTTGAAAATATGAAACAGGGATATGAAGTTTATTTTCAAAATGTCTTTTTCTTAAGAGACATTTGTTCGTTTATAATTTCTTAAATCTAAAAGGAAAAAAGGACACTAAATAGATGGGACAGCACCCCCATATCACAGTTTCACTGTGTATCTCTCTCCCCACAAGGAAAGCTGCAATCAGAGAGTAGTGATGAGGTGTACAGCCCAAACCTGGGGATGTTCTGGCTCGGACAGCTGACTGGATGTATGCATTTTCCTCACAAATGGTGGCTGTGCAGAGGTCATGCATATCCCAATCCTCCTCCTAAATTGGGGTGACTAAACCTTTGCCTTCTGGCCAGTATGCAAGAGGCCTGTTTGATCTCTTGTTTGTACATGATTTCCACTCATCCCCTTCCAGAGAAACTTGCTGTCCTGTTGAAGAAAGCCCTCCCTTCCGAGACAGAGCACAGACCCTTGGTGGGTGATCCTCTGCACACATGTTTCCAGATAGCAACTTTGCCAAAGAGAAGTGCATGCTCCTTTTCCACTGTGTGTTACGTTCGGGTTTTTGACTGCACTGCAAGTTCCTGTCACTGTCAGGGAGGAGGGATTGACAGAGGACAGAAGTCCCCATCTTGGATATATCATTTCTTTTCCCTTTAAAATATGCAAAACAGTTACCTTAAACTAGACATGAGTCAGACATGAATGCTTAAGATTCAGATTTTGTCTGTCCTGGAGTCCAGACATTTAGTTCAGGCTTGTTTGATAGCAAGTCCTGACCTTGAGTCAGGACACCCAGGGAGTATGCATCCCAGTCCTGGCCAAACTTTGCTGTCTCTCTCTGGGTCAGTGGCTGGGAAATGACTTGTGGGTCTCTTCCAAATCTCTCATCGTTTTTCTGCACCTCCCTACTGGTTCTTGATAATCTCTTCCCTTCCTACAGTGAAGAATCTCTTGACTCCTCAGGATGTTCAGAGATTCTGGGATTATTTTACATTGCCAATTTCTTCTTATTTCTCTTAATTTTTCCTTCTCTCCTCATTAGCCTTTAATGTTTTACCCACCACTTATTTTCAGGTCTGGGAGATACATTTTCATCAGCTGATCTGGAAGATAACAGAGAAACAAGACTTCCTTGATGTTCTGCCTTACCTGTCAGTTGCTTAATTCCTTCTACTGATCCTAACTCGACACCCTGAGAGAACTCCAAGTAATTTACTTTCCTCCTGTAGTGCCTCCCCTCCAGACACCCAAAGATGCTCTTACGACTCTGCGAATCACTCTTTCTCCCTCACATTTTGGCCAAGACAGAAGACACAGTTCTTTTGATATAACCCCACATAAATTAGTCTCTCTAGCCACTCCATCATTTTGCTGTGGTTCTCTGAATTCCTTCCAATTTGTTCTCACTACTGTTACTGAGCTGTCCAGAACTGAATGCAATATTAATATTCCACACACTGTATATAGTGCCTGTCAGGCAAAGATTAGAAGTTTTATGAAGATTGATTATTTAAACCTTCCAATACCACCAGTGATCATGAAGTCACTGACTACTAATTACCCCAAATTCGAAAAATTCCACTCATCTACTTATCAAGGTCAATTCATGTTTCTGATGGTTGAGTGAAATGTTAGCTTTTCTTATCCTTACTACAGTGGAGGGTAAGCCAGTAGACTTTGGCATCCAGCCACAAAAAGCCTCATATTGTAACAACATTATGGTATTTGCCGGCGCCTAATGGAGCTGCCAGCCCTGGGTTCAGTGAGTGCTCTGCCTGTTCACTGCACAGGAGGGCTTGGTGCTTCAGGAGTCAACCTCAAACCAGCATGCTGGATGAGGAGTGGCTCAGTGAGCTGACAAAAAAATGCTGATGCGGAAGACAGTTTTCAAATCCCTGTTCTGGTCTGGGACAGGAATCTATGTCCGCCCTTTACTCCCCAAAACAGAAGTGGGACATGGGGGGAACAGGTCATTTCATACAACCTCTCTGAGGTCAGCAATCATTTTTTTTCTGCAACAAGCAGCTTAAGACAACTCCTCTGCCTTTCCACGCTGGTGCTCAGCTCTAAGAACCTGTAGTACTTCAGTATCCAGGTCTTTGATTTACATCAAGTAAAGTACTTTGTAAGGAAGGCTGCAACTAAAACATTTCAAAACATGATGTTAAAACTGCTATCAAAAAATGATTGTAATAAGAACAGTATTTTATGGTGGGACATGCTACATTATACAGATGAACAGTTTTTTATAGTTCCTACAAAGAGCTAGCGAGGAGCTGTAGGCTTCGGGTTTTGCTTATATGAAACCTTGAAAGATGCCAAAAGCAGAGAACCTAGACCTGCACAGTGTATGTTGTTGCAAAGATTTCAAGGGGGCATAGTTATCTCCTTTCTCCAACTGCCTTGTGCTAGGCTTCTGAGGGATGTGTGCCTTGGTCATGGCCCCAGTTGGGGGCTCCCATGAAGGACTAGCCGGCCCTTCATGCAGTGACACAGAAATCGTGCAGGCTGCAGTCCGGCTACTCTTGGGCATAGAAAATGCTGGATATATGTCCTGTCCAATACACCCTTGTCTTCTGCGTAGATTCAGTAGAGATGGAATGAAAATTTGCAGTGTTCTCTTTTCACAAAAGTAAACTGCCAACAAATAACTAAACAAAACACTTTTGCATAGAGAATTGAAACAATATCATATATTTCTCCACTTCAGCAGAAAGTGGAGTTTATATTTTAATGAAAAAAACCTGTCCTACCTGTAGGCTTGTTCACCAGACATTTCCAGTAAGGGGTCAGCAGTATCTAAGGCTTATTTGTTTCCATGTTGTTGGCAGATGAATGAGACTTTTCAGCCATGGCTATGCTTGGGAGCCTCTCCTGCTATTCTCTGCACATAGACTTAGGCACTATCCCAGATTGCTAGATAATTGTTGCCACACAGTCTGCTGAGTTGATCAATCCTACTGTGGGATCAGTCAGGTGTCCTTAAGCTTCACAAGTCTGACCCAGGGCTTGAGCTTATCAGATGCTGAAGTGTAGATGGGGGAATGACCGGAAAAAAAAAGTAGCTGATTTTCTGGAAATTAACAGAAAAATATAGATTTGCCATGACAATACAAGTAAAAAAAGCATATTAACCACTTCCTGGCTTTCCTCAGCATCTTTGTAGGTGATGGGTAAAAGTAATGAAAGACCAAGTAGTGTGAAGTCAGTTTCTTCACTGCTAATGTCCACTTGCTGAGACTCAAGACAGTAACCTGTAATACTTACATGTTAATACTTAAATGTGGAGCCACTGATCACTGCAGTATGAGGCTGTAAATAAGGATGGTGGCTCAAGAGTTTCTGCTCTGAGATTCTGGTGGTGCTGGAGGATATTTGCTACACTGGGGGAACAGGACTGGTCTGAAGCAAGTCCAAGTTCAAAATCAAGTCTCTGTTCTGAAGGAAGTAATAAGTGATAAGTGTGAGATATGAGACTGAAATTATGGGCTGCTAACAACTCTCAAAGGCTTCTAGCTTTAGTTCCTGGAGCTATCCTGGGCCAGATTCTCATGCCAGCAAGTTTCCTGAGGAAAATATGTCTGTTCTACACACACTGATGAGAAAGCACTGCAGAATTGCCATGGAAAACCAATCCATATGAAGTGCTTTCCAATAGTTTTTAAAGTTAATGGAAAGAGTCCAGTGGTTTAATTGTGCATAGTACATCACCCTTCTCTGAAAGGTTGCCTGGCTTTGCTGAGCTCATGAAAAGGACTGAATCAAATGCTCCTAAACTTGCAGGTCCTAATGTGGAGGAGGAAATTCCCAGTTAACCTTTGGTCTATTTCCAGATGCTGTTCATCACAATTGTATCACTAATTTGCTGAGTTAATGACTTCTTCAGAACATCTTTTAGCAAGTTGCTATGCATATTTGAAAGAAACATTAGCTTCACGCAGACTATGTGGTTTTTTTAAAAGTGAACAGTGATGCCAACTTATTTCAGATTTACGAATTGCAGAAAGAGAAACTGCTGACAGAACTTCATGGTCACTAGGTTTCAAGAGAGATATCAACACTAACTTGACTTTTCGTGCACAGTTCTCATAGTATGACAGCTAAGTAACTATTTCTTGAAGGAAAAGGTTTTGAAGAATACCCAAGGGAAGGTTTGGGACCTAATTTTTAATCAAATTGTCCCACAGTTACACCAGTGGCAGTAATATATTCTTGTGTATGATACTGACATTTTCAGAGGATTCAGTCTGTACAGCATCTGTACCAGCTAAGGATTTTTGGCATTTTCACACAGCTTCTGCCAAAATTCATCTGCCTGCCTGCATACTTTGCAGGCAAACCAGTATTTACATATGCGTTGGCTTTTAAGTATAAACTGGGATATTAAAGAGCATTAGTGGCTGGAAAATGTAACAACATCAGTGTGAAGAGATTTGCCTTTAGGATATTATTTCTGTACGCAGAGCATTAGAGTTTGGAGCATTGTGCAATGCATGACCGAGAAACTCTCACCTCTCTGGTTAGTTTTTGATGTCTTAATGAGGCATGAAGACAGCAAATCCCTTGGTGGTTGGCAGGAGACATTGATTCATTTCACGGGTCTCAAGAGGGCAAAGACCAAACTTAATAACCTGAGAAGTGAACGTTTTGAGAAGTCTGATATGGAGTCAGGCCTCCTATTTGAGCTCCTGACGCTTACTCAGCTGAAAGTTGTTCTCTTCATGAAAATTTTGGAGGCCAAAAATAACAGCATTCTGTGCCTCTTTAGAAATCCTTATTCCCTACACCCTTTCTTTCCATTCGGGAGTTCTGAATGAAGGGCCCAGCCTCTGCTCATTCTCTTTCCACCCTTGAATCCATGAAAACATGTCGGTGGAGGTGAATCACAAGCACAGTACGGAGGTAGGCTGCTGTGTTTCACCATGGAAAAGGGTGATTCCTTGAACCATGTGCCCTTGTACCTCACTGCTTGCTTAGCTCTTGTTCCTGCCACAGGCCACTGGCTCTCTCACTCATGGCCAGTGGTACACAACTTCTGGGGCACTAAGAATTACTGCTCCCATCAGGTCATCCTCCTGTTTCCAGGAAAAGCAGTGAATACAAACAAGGATCACAGTTTTTATGGCAATCTTCAATAAAGTAACGTGAAGTTTCAGTGGGAAATAGCGATTATTTACCAAAAAGAACAACTGCAAGTTTCTTACAAGCAGCAATAGGATGTTTCAGATTTCTAGCCTATCAGAAGGAATCATAAAGAAAAAAAACACAAGCAACAAACACAAGGAAAGCAGATGTTCTACAGAAATCTTTAGTTAATAAAAGATTTCTTTCCAAATTCCACCTGAGTTTCTCAGCCCTCAGGTTTCTATGGACAAAGTACTTTTGAGGGCCCAAAGAAAGCTGGTAGGAAAAACACTAAAACCCAAGGAATCAGATGGAATACAGGCCATGTGAATTTGAGCTGTAAAAGCTTAACATAAGAGTGTCAAAGTGAGCAGAGATTTTATGCTTGCAAAGCTGTGAAAGGTGGGCCTAAAAGTCAGAAAACGGTCATTCTTTGATGTCTAAACTTTCTTTTATTTCCCACACTTTTTTTTTTTTTTTTTTTTTGGTGACTTCAGTTTACATTTGTCAAACTAGACCACCTTCTTTTGGTTTGATACACACTGCTGTGGTCCAGGTAGGAATGCAGCAGATATGTAGAAAATTTGAGCACACCATAAAAGAAACAAAAAGCATTATAAATAGAGGCTTTGGAAGGTGTTTAAGGCTATGCTTATGGTCGTTCAATGAAATTTAAGGCAGTGGAATGACTGACATTAAAGGGTACAGAAAAATATAATGGCCTTCCCATGGGAAAAATGTAATTTCATCACTAAGGACAAACAAACAATTTGGACAAGCAGTTGAAATAAAATTTAACTGAGTTTATTTTTTAAAGAAAATCATGGGTTTAGAAATGCTGAAAAGCTGCCTTCCGTTTTTGGTTTGACCTTTTTCTTGGCATATCCTTTTCCCACAAGGGCCTGTGGTGCCCCATGGTCCATGAGGTCTCCTGGCTGCCCTTTGCCACCCTTCATCCATGTGTCAGGCCATGCAAGCGGCTGCAGGGCAGGGTTGCACAGTATGTCCCTGCGCGGTCCCTGTGGCACAGTGCAGACACCAAGCATCATGTCAGCTTTTGGACAAAATGCTGCAGGTTTTCTGCTCTCCATTTTGTGACTTCTGTGGAAAATTCCACTGGAAAGGATGCATTTAAATGGAAAATGTTTATAATATTGAAACAGACCCATTTTGATATGAGAAAGTGTGGGGGTGGAGGGATGCTCTGCTCAAAATATTTCAACTAACTTTGCTTAACAGAAGAACTACTCATCTCACTGTTGGTCTAAAAACAATGGATTTACTATATTTGTTGTTAAATAGAGTTCCAGGGAACAAAACTCACTAATGAAGCAGGAACAAAACTCAGCTTGCTTTTATTATTCATCCAAAACTAACAAGGAACCATAAGTTTTAAAACAATGCACTATACTGCTGGACAGCCTAATTTTTCACTGTTTTGTTTCAAAACAATGAAATGCCAATAAACATAATGACCTGCATTGGAAGGACTCAACAGCGGTTTTTAAATGCTTCAGGGTGATCAAAATGTTTCAGGTTGATCCACGTTAATTCTTTCAGTATGTCTTACTTTTCTGAAAACTCCAGAAATGTTTTTGGTCCAAGCCATGTTAATGTAGCTCTAATCATTACAATTTAATGCAATTTGTAATGTACTTATGAAAACAGAGCTTATCAACTTTAATGAGACTTAACCCTCCCTGAAAAAAAATATCCAAAATCACACCTGGAAACAAGATTCCCAAATTTCTTGGATAATTCAGAAAATCTTACAGTTCTGTATATACTTCCTGCAAGGCAGACTGATGAATGTGCATAGTCTGTTAGAAATGCATGGTTGATCAGAGCATGCATGGCTCAGCAATGGCATATTAATTCCTTCTGAAAGACCAAAATATGAGATCTGCTGTTTCTGATCACATCAGGCCACAGTATGTGGGTCATTTATACTTGCCCAGTGACTGACTGAGCAAATGATGTGAAATGATCCATACCTGCAGCTCTGACCTCACGGTACTGAGAGGGGCCCACAAGGAGACGGAGTGCACTGAGTCATCTTTTCAAAGTTTATTTCAGATTTGGTGGAGCATGAGGTCTTCTGTTTAGGATTTTATTATCTAATCTGTTGCCTAACATACTGCATTTAAAACAAACACTCAGTGTCTGTTTCCAGACACAAAAATGTCCTCTATTCCATCCACCTTTGTGCAATGCATTCCAGCCACAAATACTGTTTTTTCACTATCCCTGATGTCCTGTTTAGAATGAAGAATGACTCTCTGTTTGGCCTGGGTATGGTTATTTACAAGTGTTTGTAAAATGTCTAGGACTTAGAAGGGGAGAAAAAAGGCCAAAGGGACAGAAAGTGGGAAAGTACCATTAGCAATTGTTTGTTTTATTAAAAGTAAAAGTTCATTCTGGGGCTGTTAAAAAAAAAAATAAACTCATACATCTTATTGCATGTGCTTGGGCCCAGCAAAGGCTACTTCAGGCAGAGGGCTGCAGTGAAAAGTGGGATTTTTCCCACTGATAATGTGCGGGGTCTAATTCGCGTATTTGCTGAGTGATGCTTGTAAGATCCACCACAGCTCAGCTATCCAGGGACTGGCATTAGCCTGTCGTGTTTCATTTGTGTTTGTTTTAGTGAAATCTGTAAATGCTGGAGCTCATGCATGTGCCAGCCCCAGCTGGTACCGTGCTGGAGGCTTTACTCTGGTCAGCGAGTCATGGGCAGCAGTGCCAGGCTGAAAGCCTCTGTCTTTCTTCCTTCATTGCTACCACATTAACATCCTAAGCTGAAGTCCCTCTTGAAATACTCTATCCTTCAAACTTTTGTGGCTTTCCCACAGAAATGTGCATTTGCTTTTCACTTTAGGAGGTAGTCTGAAAATAAACATAACCTCTAAGTCCTCTTAATCAAGATGTCCACAGAATTTATTAATTTATCCAATTCTGAGAAAAGACCAATCATTAAATTTTTTGTTTTCTGTGAGTTTAGGGGCCTCCAGCATTCCTATAACATTTTCTGCTTGTTTAGGTGTCTGTGCTCTTTCTCTACTAACGCTCTTTGTACAGACACTTCCTTATCTTCTGAGTCTCTCTTTCTAGGAAACAGTAGGTATATTCACACAGTCTGGATTTTTTCATCTTCGCTCTTTTGTACTCTTAGACCTCTTTGGGTGGAGGAGAAGGGAGGGAAGAGACCAAAAGTGAGGGGAGGAGGGGGGGGGGACGGAGGAATAGTGAAACTCTGCCTGCTCCAAACTTTTGGCTCCAGATAAAGCTGAAGTTCCATATATGAGGCCACATATATCTAAGTCAAAAATTAGCACTAACACAGTTTTCCAACATACAGATCCTCTTCTCAGTTTCCATCTGGAAAATTTAACTTTCCTAACATTTGATATCTTGAGAACGCTTCTGGTTTTGATAAGGCTGTATTTTCTGTCAGAAGAATTTTTCAGTTACAAACATTTGATCAGATCCAGCGTTGCACATACCCCACTCTGCTCCTGTGCCTTGGACACCTAACTTAAATACACTCAACACATCCAAGAGTTGTAGTTTTCAGCTAATTGAAAGGTAGAATATTTTCCCTTTTTTTTTGACAGAAGGAGGATACCAGACCAAAATGACCCTTGCCTTGTTTCTGTTGGTTTCTTTCCTCAGTGCTGGTATCTTCTAAAGAGTTATGAAAATATTTCTATTTATGGTACAGTCCCACACACTCACTCTCAGTCTTGTCATCTTGCTGCCTCATCCCACTGTTGCCTACAAATGTGTGTGTAAGTATTTCTGTTTCATTATTCCCATTATTCCTGTGAGGCAGAGGGTCCATGATCAAAGTCAGCAAATGGAATTTAATGAGGAAAAAAGAGAACTAATGTTACAACAGAAAGCCATAACAGTTCTTCAAGAAGGACAAGCTGTGCAGTTTACTGAGCCATACCTGTTATAAACCTGCTGCCTGACCAAGTCTGACCAAGGACATTGCTGGTAGGCTTCCAAATATTATATAGGCCAAATACACCTAATTTGGAAGACAAAAAAAGAGTCAGGATTTTGTGTGTGTGGTCTGATTGAGGAGCACTGTTTTCTGTGTTATTTAATTTGGAGAGAGGAATGCATATTATGAGACAGTTTATTTTATTTTATAATTTACTACTCAGTAAAGAAAAAAAATTCCTTCAGGGCCCTAATTAGCATGTAACAGTGTCAATTAGAGACTGCAATGTGCCAGACACAGAAGTAAGACCTTTGCACTCTAGCAATAAGGAAAGGTTCAAATCAGGGAGGAACACCTGAGCTGTGGCTGGCAGTGACCACCCCAGGAGGTGCACGTGAACTTGGTTTTAATTTTTCACTATGTGCTGATCAGAGAGTCTTACTTTAAACTCGTTACGCTGCATGTTGAATCAACAAACTGTGCTTGATAAGCAGGCACAGGATTGATAGTATTGATATATTGTGTGGGACAAATCCACTTCCACTGGCTTCCTGCAGCCCTGTGGGTCTGTGCAGAACATGTGTCTCCTGTGGTGGGCAACAGCTGCCTTTAGCACCCCCATAAAAAAAAAAAAAAAGAAAACTGGGATTGTTCATCACCTGCTTTCCACAGACACAGAGGGGAACATGGGGTGCAGGAGTGATGAGTGTTGACTTTAACAACAATAACCTTTACCTTGTCTGGAACCGATGTGCAGAGGACATCAGTCCTGGTTTTGTTGCTACTTGTCAATGAACTGGGTTTTCAGCGAACCAACATGGTGTTCTGAATTCCTTTAGGGATTTTTTGTTTGCAAAATTGCTCTTGGAGGTTTTGTGGTATCCCTCCTTATTGCACCACAGCTCCATTGTGAATGCACTGTGAGGACAGAAAGAACCAGGAATAAAGGATGAGGGAGGCAAAGAAAATGTCAGTTGGGTTCTTGGAGTTCCTGAAGGATTACATTGTCCCCACGAGAGCTCAAGGCAGTTTGGTCTCTGTCAGGCAGCCACAACTGGTCCTGTCCCTTGGGTCTGCCCAAGGCAGCTGCAGCCAGAGGCATCAAGCCAGAGCTGGCAGTAAGGCTGGGATGGGAATCCTTCAATTATAAGGAAGCAGCATTGCTGCCAAGGCTAGAAAACTACACCTGTTTGACTCAGAAACAAGAGAAGCCACAGACCTTTATAGATATTCTGTATAAGCACTTGTAGACACCTGTATAGCAAGCATATGGCATCCCGATGTGAGCTCACACAGCACTCAGGAGAAGAGTTACTTGACATGGGCAAAAAATTGTACTTGCCTCCACATCAGAATGGTTTAACAAAACCTAACATGCAGTGAAATCCTTTGGCTCACAGTGGGGACCTCAGTCCTTTTGGTGGCTGACTTTCTCAGTGAAGTACTGGGAGGGGGAGAGTGGCTTAGCACAGTGATGACCAGTCAGGGAACAGGCCATGGACCTCCCTGGGACAATTCTGCTCTCAGTCCCTGCACGTGAACTCCACTGCTTGTTTTATTGTTTCACATGCTACTGTAGGCTCTGGCCAGCAAGTACATGCTACTTTCCTGCCATGCTTTCAGGGGTTAAAACCATCTTAGGAAAGATGCTCTCAGCATAGAAGGGCTTCTTGTCCATGGAGGGGCTGCTTCCTCTTCCATTTGTAATGGGCAATTGGGTGTTTGGGCTCACTGGACTCCTGCACCTCCAAAGAGAAAGGAAACATAAGTGAGACTTGCAATGGGCTGCAGTGAGTACCTATGATCTGACAAAAACCTGGCTTTCCAGGACCCACTGGGTCTTGGGTATGGCTGGTCCTTGATCTGCAGCCTCAGGGGCATGGCTGGAGAGGAGTGGTGCTACTGAAAGTGAAGGAGTTGGGAGGGTGAAGTTTTGTGAGCTGGAACATGGCCACAGTGCTCTGCTGAGCGTTTCTGCACTTGCAGAAGTTGCTATGGTGTTTTAATAACTGTGGGTGATTTAATGGCCCATCTGGAAGACAGAAGCACTGGTACAGCTGGGTTCGTGCCACACACATCATTGCTTATGATTTTGTAGTGAAGCAGTTTTCTTTTAGAAATCAAGGGGGAACCTATTTTGTACCTCCCTTTATACCAGCATGTTCACATGTGTTGGCAGGTCTATCCTTTCGTGTTCCCTGGTTACAGACGTCCTGTATGTTCAGTTGGCAATGTTCTTCATTTATAGCAGAGGACCAGGGCAGATGTGGAGAAAAAGCAAATTGGGTACACTTGCAGGACATAGACAAATTTTTCTCTGCCCTTTTGTTTGTAATTCATCTCAGATGGAGCCAGAAGCATTGACTTTCATTCAGCAAAAGCATCTGTTCTGTCCAGCTTTCTGTGAACAGTGGCACAGAAAAAGTAGTGTTCCCACTCTTCACTAGAGCTTTGCAGTGGCATGTAAAAAGTCTTAAAGAAGTTCTGTTGTAGAGCCTGAAGCCCAAAACCCACTTAATGCCTCTTGGTGAATGTGGTTTCCCTGATTTATTTCAAAATTTCTCCACTTTGGGCTGGTACAGACTGTACTGAACAATCCAGTTTCAAAATGCTGCCCTTGCAACTGTTATACAGTTGTTTTCTAGTCCTTTCCTCTAATTCTTCTTGCCTTTTGATAGGGACTATCAAGAGACTCAGGAAACAATAAATAGAAATATTGTTTAAGTTTATTTTAGGAGAATATGGGATGTTGGCTCAAGGAACTTTGCTGATTATCTTGGCTAGCCTTGGACATTTCCTTTTGCATGTCTATAATTGCTTTAAGAAACATGTTCATGCTGAGCCAACTTCTAATACTGTGGATTCAACTACTTGATTTCAGATATATATGGCCAAGTTCTGCCCCTGCCTTACTGGGATTACCCCAGCATAACAAAAGTGTAATTTGTTCCATGGGTCTAAGGTATGTGATTTCTTCATTGTAACTTACTTATTGCTTTCAGGATATTTGTGTCTTGGATGAAATTTCAAACTTCTGGGAGAGATAGTTAATAGGAGGGAGAGGGAGAAAAGCAAACTACACAATATATCTAAGAAATATGTGACATCTAATTTAAAAATCTGTTGTTTTCTTTCACCAAAAGGAGAAGAAAGCAATTCAGCCATATTCCCTCTTTCCCCAGGATATTGGCACAAGTCCCGGATCCACTGAAATTTATAGGGAGATGTAATTAATTAACTTCAAATACCAGATTAGCTCATGGATTCAATATATCTCCATTCTGATGTGGACGTAAAAAAGCTTTTGATTAATGATCACAACCTTGCTCAGGTATTTGAGGGCTTTTACTTAGAAGAGACAGCTTTTTTCTGGGGTTCTATATCATCAGTGCTCAAAGTGGCTTCAAAGTCAGTACCTGGTATTCATTATTGGTAGTGCAGATAAAGCCTACAGGCTACAGCCTTGGCCCTCTTAAGTCACTTGCAGTTTAATCATTGACTTCAGTGGCATCCAGATTTCGTTCTGATGCTTCTCTTGACAAACTTCTTTAGCAAACAAAACAAAAAAACCCTACATGACCCAAGTCTATTGCCTGCCTGAAGAGCCAGTGTAAGTTAGGCAGAAGGCAGTGTCTAGTCCTAAACATCAATCCAAAGCCCAGAGCTTGAGGAAAGGAGCAGGTGAGGCTCGTCACAGAGAGAGGGCAGATGTGGCTGCAGGAGACTGTCACCATGCATAAGCTATCACTGCCACTCTCCAGACTTCAGGCAGTAGGTCATAACAGTTTGCTGTCTTTCCAATAATGCTTGTTTCAGAATATTCTTACTGTTTCAGTCTCATTCCTGGATCCTACTCTCTCAGATGTTGCAGTTGGACAGGTTCATTTAAACTGCTTTGAATCCAGTACTTCTACAGAAAAATATAATGCAGATGCAGTTCAGTTCTTCCAAATCACAACTCCAAGACGAGGGACATATTCTAACCCTAAGACCAGAAACATAACTACTTCATCTGTTAACAGGCATGGCAAAGCACAGCCCTGTCCAGCCTAGTCAGTCACAAGGCGTGGGCTAGGACTGCTTTCTGCCCAGGGTCACTGGCCACGTGATGATGAGCCATTTTCATTGTGTAAGTCATGCAACTGGATCATGCTGTACTGCCCAGTAAGAAGTCCTTCATCTGCAGACCAGGGAACATCCAGCAGTGGATCTGAGTCTCCTCTGAGGCCAGTTGAAAAACTTCCCTGTTTTGTGCTCTTCAGAAGCCAGGTGTTAATATTTTATCAGGTGATAAAATGTGTCGGAGAAGCTCCTGGCCCTGGCAGGTCTGCTTTCCTCCCCTGCACGTGGACAGCCTTTCCTGGCAGCCTGGGTAACAGCTGACTGCCACCAGGCGAGTCCAGACAGGCTCTTCCAGGCTGATGGGAACAAGTTAGGGAGTTGTGCACAGAGTATCTTACATGTAAAGACCCATTTTATATGAACCCTGTGGTCCTGGTTTCCTATCTATTTCACACTGCACATATTGTGAGAGATTCTATGGAAACCACAGAGTGTTTCTTTAGAACAGAGAAGGGAGGTCTCCACTTAAATCTCCCTTTAAATGTTGCATCAGGATTCCAATGTAAGATGGCACGGAAAACAGACACTTCGTTAGGAACCCCTTTAATTGGATAATTGTATCTCTGAAATAATAAATTACTTAGGTAAAAGCTATAGTCTGATTTACTGTCAAGCATGTGGAATGGGCTCCCCTTCTGGGTCCAAATGAAATAGCATAACAGGCTGTTACAGACTGACCTGTGAAAGTATGTGGATTTTTCACTTCAGGCTGCAGTACTAGGGAGGGCAATGACTCAGTCCCAATAGTACTTCACAAAATGAGGACTATTGCATAACTCCAGGCCTGAGTTTCCTTGCACTGACACTGTTTTTTAGCTCCGCAGTTGCTCCATTCCACTCTGCAATTGCTTCCACTGAGATTTTAAGCAAACCAGCTTTTAGGGCTGCTCATTGCTCGCAGGTCTCCTGGATGCTCTTAGGAAGGAGCCATGTAATTGTTCTCTGGGTGTAAATCAGTGTCATGTCGTGGGAGAGGTCTCACTATCAAAATGTGAAGTCTGTTTATGTCACCATGTTCTGGCCTGCCGTGGTAAATTCCCCCACTTCAAAGGCTGACAGCACCAATGAGTTTTAGAAAACCACTGGCAAAGTTCAGGGACTGCAGCAAGTCCTCTCATCCTTCAAGGTGAGAACCTGGTTCCATAAACATGCTTTGGGGAACATTTGCAGGAATGTTTATTCTGAGGTTTGGAGTAACTTGGTGCTCAAACCCATTCATAAACTGTTTCTATCTTCCAGTCCCCTTGCACCAGTCACTTAGATTTATTTCATTTTTAAGGATGATTCAATTTTAAAAATAAAATGTGGCATGTGAGCAGCTTCCAGCATGTGTCAGGAAGAGATAAGTCACCCAAAGCTATGATGGCCCACCAGGGTCCCTTCAGTGGAATCAGACTGCTGTCTACACAGTCCTTATTAGGATCTTTCTCTCCCTCTCCCTCTCTCTCTCACTTCCTTTTGGCATTTGCTCTGTAAACTGAACAGCACCTGAGCCGGCATCATGAACCTCACCAGCCTTTGTGGAGTTCAAATCGAGTTCAGATGTTCTAATTAAAATGTGCTCTTCCTCTCTATCATTAGATAGCTGCAAACAGATGACTGGAGCTTCCTGACTGGGAAAAGTTGGTCAATGGCCTTATATTCAAGGGGTGAAACATCTCTGCTGAGAAAAAAGTCTTGACTCAAATGGTCTGTATAAGGACATCTATTAAGTTGGAGCAGTGGCAGCTGCATTAAGACTTGAACTCTTCTCACCATGATCTTGTGGGAAAGAATTTTGTCCTCCATAGTTGGTATATGGGGATTTTGACTCCTTGTTAAGAGCTGATATGCATGACTGGCTCTTTGCCTCCAAGCACCCAGAATATTGAGCACACGTTAACTGTTGTCTTTTCCTGGAGTGAGATTTGCTCTTTCCATTGAAATAGCATCGAGAACTGAAGGCAAAGAAGAAGGAATAGGATCTTTGCGAGCAACTGACTTTCTGCTACAGCTGCTAAAAGACTTGGGGTCATCCCAAAATGAAAAATATGCCTCCTTCTTATAAATGTGCTGACCCCCAGTCATACTGCATTTTCTCTGCCCAGAAGCGATGATTCATCAAATTTCTGGCACTTTTCTTTCTTTAAAGAAATTAAACACCAGTCTCCATGGTCCCAAGTTTGTTTTAGAATAGGGAATGAAAACATATTCCCTTGAAAAACAAAAGCCAAATATTTTGAAACCTTCTCAGTTCATTTTTTTAAGCCAAAACCCAATACAGCCCTGCCACTTGCAGTACTTGCCCTAGAACAAAATTTTCCAGGAAACTACGGTTGCAGTTGAACCTTTGGCCCATTCAGAATCCACTTCAGCTTGAGCTTGTGCTGTTTGTATCTCCTAATTGCTTCCTTTTTCAGAGGAGAAATGAGTACAAACCTGCCCTATAGATGGGCAAATTCTAGCCCAACTCCTTCTCCAACTTTAAACTAGAAAAAAAAGTGACCTGGTGTCAGTAGAAAGCATAGAGGAACCGTTTCCCTTCAAACTCTAGAGGTGCTTGAAAACCTCTAATTTCAGGCCTGAAGCTCCTGTTTGCCCCTTAAACCATGCAACACTATCTTCACCATGGCTAATATGCCAAGGCTGATCAGAGGGCTCTTGAGCATCAAGCCTGTGCTGCTCCAAGTTAACGTATCAGATACAGTTGTAATGGTCCCAGTGCCACTTCTGACTCAGGAGAAGGGCAATTCCACAGGGTGCCCAGTAGCAAATCACTGAGGATCTCCCCTTCCGGAGGAATTACTGCACCCTTTGCAGAACCTGATTCATTCCTCCCTTGACAGCTCTGGTGTTTAGGCAGTTGATTAGGCTGTGGCTCCATTAGCAGTCTATGTAGAGACCCAGCATGCAGAAGCTGGGGCTAATGCTGAAGGCAACACCAGAGCTCCACTCTGCCCTTCAGCTCCTTCTTCCTTTCTTATGACAACACAAGAGGTGCAACAATAAAAAGCAAAATCATCACATTGTTGTTGCTTTACTATTCCAATGCAGAGCAGAGTGGCTGTGTTTCCTTTGGGAATAGGGTTGTCTGAAAGGGCTGTGGAGAAATATTTCCCTGGGGAGCTTTCCCTTCCAGTTGCTGGTGCAACCCATCACTACAGAATCAGGGGCTTTTTTTGCCAGCAAATGTTTTTATTGCAGTAGTAACATTGTTGAAGCAGTGATGAAAGGATATAAGCCAGTCAAGGTTTGTAGGGAGAGATAACATCTTTTATTAGAGTAGCTAATACTGTAGGAAAAACCAGACACACTTCTGGAAGCAATATTATCCTTTATTATCTCACTGTTCCCCCTCCCCTGTGACCCCCTACCATCCTTCATCTGAAACAATAAATACTTATAAAGTGGAAGGAAACTTGACCCTGTGGGACAGGTAAGAGACAAAGGCTTGTATTTGACTCCTGATCCCTGTACCTCTCCCCCTGGTACGGGTAAAGAATCGCCCAATGCTCAAGAGCATTGCTTGGCCCCCGCCTGCCCTGCTGTTCTGTGCCAGAAACAACAACAACGAGAAAACCCTCTTGCAGTGGCGTCAGTAATGAGCATTTCTGATTAGGGTCCCTTGTCAGGCCTCTTTGTGCCCCTCCATCAGCACCTTGTGGGTCAGTAAAAGCCAAATGGCAGCTGAAAGTTATAGGCTCATAATTTGCTTAGCATCCAGTGAAGGGATGTTAGGTTTGATATCAGAAAAATCTTTCTGTGACATGGTTACTTACGCAACAAGAAAGATTTGTCTGGGGTCATTGCAGGATCTCATTTGCCGAAGGGTCTCAAGAGCTGAGAGGAACATTTGTAAAAAATGACATTACTTAAAAATACCTTACACCACCTGGGAGTAAGGAGACTAAGTAATGGTGGTGTCAGCTCCTTTGCTGGAAGCCGATTTTCATTTTGTGGCTCTCCATTTCCCTGCCACACCTTTGCAGGCCAGCCTCAGCTCTGCAGTCTTGATTTGCTGATCCAGCACAGGGACCACACAACTGATTTTAGCACTCCACGAATTCAGGGCTTCGTGTTTTCCAACTGGATGTCCTGTAGGGAAAATCACTACTGAAAAGGGTAGCCACATGTAACATAACAAGAACATTTTGTTGGCCTTCCTACGACTGTCATGCAAGTGAGGCATCTCTAGCTCAGGGTGATGTAGCCACCAATCCCTTTCTCAGACAAAGAAAGAAGAAGAAAGTTTCTTCACACACCATGGCCCCCTCACTCTTGATGAATTTCCAACAGGTTTTCAGGAGGAGGTCCCAGAGCAGCACCTTGTCAAAGGCAGCAATAGGGGGAGGAAAGAGAAGAGGATCATAATGTGGGTTTGGACAACACTTTTCAACTACCAGAAGAGTATAATGGAGACCAGGCCCTGAGTAATTTGCTTAGACTAGGAATAACACTTACAGGGGATGGGGTGGAGTCTGGGGTGATAGTTGGATGTCAATGGGAATACATCTGGTTTAAATTAAATCCATACAAGGATTTTGAGAATAGGGAAGACCTTGGTCTCATGCTGATGGGGACAGACAGGCTGCCAAACCTATTCAGAGCAGACTTTCAACTGTCTGAACGACAACATGCCATGTTGTCTCCATGTTATTTCATACCACAGAAATCTCCTCCACACTCTGATTGTTGCCCAGGGCAGATACGACCTGAGAACTCTGCTCAAATTAGGGAATATTGCCCCATTTCAGGAGCCATGGACATCAGATATACAGGCTATCCAGCTCTGCTTTGCAAATGAGGTTATATAAGGTTTGCTAGAAGGTTTTCCTTCTCTAAAGAATATAGTTGTCTGGAAGACTCTCAGCAGAAAAATTTCTAGTTGGTTCAGAGAAAGGAGGAAGGGGAGGAAGAAGGGAGGCAGTGATGGAGGGGTTGTGAAAACATGTCAATTTAAACAGAAACTTGTTTTCAGTAGTGTCGGAGTTTCTTTTTAGCTCTTGTTCTGATCCATATCAGCTTTTTTATTATATTACAAATCTAGATGAATTTCATATTAGTGTTTTAGGTTACATTGGTGTTATTTAATCTGTACAATGTTTTAAAAGAAAAAACCCCAACAGCTACCTACCTTCTCTCGGGATGTTATTGTTACCCTGAGTTCTTGCAGCTGCTGGTTTTAATTCCTTCTAGGTTAACAAAAATATCCACCTTTACAGGGCAATGAGTATAGAACAGCTTGTTTTCCTGCCAATTGGCACTCCTCACGCTGTAATACTCAGGTCTATCTGGTCCTTCAGTCGTAAATTTTCATAGTGCTCTTTCATGAAGAAGGTGGGTTTCGCTAGGGCCTATCATCTTGTCCTGCAGGTCCCTGGGGCTGAGCAGTTTTTGCTTATGAAAGGATTTTGAAAGGCTTTGGAATAAGAAGCTAAACCACAAGATAAAATGAAGAAATAAAAATTCAAAATGGATCAGAGGAAACACTTTTTAGCCAATGTGTGATCAAGCTACAAAACTCATTTCCCATAATATTTTTAAACATTAAAAAAAAGTTTGGCAAGATCCTAAAAGGAATACATTTCTCTATAGATAACAAGGATATCCAATGTTTTAAATAATGAATGATAACTTTGTTTTAAAGGCTTACTAAAACCTCTGGTTTCAGCACTGAGACTAATAGGACATGTAAGGAGACCTTCTTAGAGCAGATAATTTAATTATCTCCTGCTTTGGAGAATCTGTTCCAAAAGGATTGGTGCTTACTAGCTATGGTCAGAACATGAGGAGTCACACTACATGAACTTTCTTCAGTGCTGTCTTTTTCATACTCTCTAAAACTGAGTAGACAGTGACATAAAATATTTTGTAATATTTAAAAAGGACTGGATAAATCTGTAGATAACAAAAATATCCTGAACTTCATTGAAGGAAAAGCAAAGATCCCTCTTTACAAGACTGTGATTCTGCACTAGATAAATCAATATCTTCATATATATATTTTATATATATATAATATATGTGTTTATATACATGAATTTTATTAAGTAAAAGACTCCCTAAGAGGCTCAAAGATGGTCCATATATTTGCAGAGCCCTGTCTTTCCCGTATATAGCCAAAGCAATTGCAGCAAGAACAGTTTAAGACTGACATATGGCTGGCTGAATGGGGATTTAATTTTTTGCACAATGTACCCCAAACATCAGAAAAACTAAAGGAAAGACTAATTTCTTTCCATCCGTTTTGACTACATAAAATCTTGTAATCAAAATGACCCACAGGGTGTTCCAGCCTGTTCTCCCTGCCAGTGCTTCATGTCCCCTCTGGCAGAGCTGCTGTGCTGATAGGCCTTATACTGTTTTATGTTATCTCTAATGTCATCTGGCTGGTCTAATTGGAGCTGACTGGGTCTCTGATCTACTGAGCCTACACATCTCTGTCTTCACACCTCTCTTGGCCACAGTAGCTGCTAAAAAGAGCCCTAGGGACAACTAACATTCTTGACTGCCAGCCCAAATGTGTCAGCTGGAAGGAAGACTATTTCCCAAATGACAACCCTGTCCTACAGAGTTTTGGCAGTCACCCCAGTGCCATCTCTAGTCAAGAATATCTGGCTGTCAGATGACACAGAGGCAGTGACCCCTGATCCTGGCTGCCCTCTCCCTAACCCTAAAAGAGGGCCTGCCATTTCCTACCGAAGTGGCCTCAGGCTGGTTCCCATGATTGTCCTTCAACCTGGCATCAAAGTCAGGGACTGAGAGGGGCACTGAGCCACCCATGAGGTGATATCCCCTCCAGGATGCTTCCTGCAGGTAGGTTGGAATTGTACCCAACCACTCATGCTGCAGGCTGTCCTGTGCTGCAGACAGATGGTCCTGGGGGCTCTTGTCCTGGCCGAAGCATCAGCAGCCACTTAACATGTTACAGGGGAAAGGTGACACTGGGTCAAACTCAGCTGTTGGTGGTATTGGCAAAAAGCCAGAGCAATTGCACAAAAGCCACAGGAGTCCATTCCTGTATAACTGAGAAGTATGGTTTGTATGCCTGAACTTGTGTCCTTATCACAGAGAAATTTCTGGCTTTGCATTCCCACCCAGGAACACAAGAGACAAAGGAGTTAATGTCACTTTCCAGGTGGCTAACAGAAAGTAAAAATCGCTAGTATATCTTAGCTTTTAGTGAAGCTGCATTTAAGCAATTATGCAACAGCAAAAAAAAAAAAGGCTGCTTAGAGTCCATAGCCACAAAGTTTCCTCCAGAGCCCTTTTCATTGTGTGTTGGGAGCTCTACACCTCCCCCATCTCCTTGCCTTTAATAAAATTGGAATTCATCTGCTCTAGTCCAGCCTGCTGCAGCTTGGGGAATCTCATGTCACTCCTGCCTCAGCTAGAGATGAGCCTGAGCTACACAGTTTTCGATGAAGAGGCCTGTGCTTATTTTCCACTTGTAGATTTATGGGAAGAGATGGGGTAGTCTTTTCAATTTTACCCTGGTTCCTTAAAAACAAAAAGCCATTAAGGATAGTCTGCTATAGCTGAGGATTGGGCTTGCTCTCCATGGCAATGGGCTGCTGTGTCATTCCCGAGGAGCTACCATGTCACTCCTGCAATAGGTAAATGGGGAGTGAGGCTTTCCTCTACAAAAAAGGCATCTCAAGAGGCATCAGCATGCCTGCATTACAGCCTTTCTGGTTCCTCTCCTGCCTTCACTGCCTGGGGCTGAAGAGACAAGGAGAGAGTCAGCTGCCCCTGGCAGACAGCCAGAAAAGTCAAGGTGAGAATGGATGGATGACTCAAGGTCCCAGCACGAAGGTTGGAGACAGGCCAGGGAGTCAGTGCCCTCCCTGGTTCCACCAGAGACTGTGTGCATGGGGGCTCCCCCAGACCCCTGTTTCTGGTAGTGCACCTTCTGCCCACTCTGCTGGCCCCTGCCTTCAGAAGGGCATAAAACAGGCAGTGAAAGCATTCCAAAGAGTGTATCAGTCCAAGAAATTGCTGCGAAGTAGATGTCTGGGAATCATTATGAGAACACTCTCAATCTTCCCAGAGCAGCTGAAAGCTTTACTGCCAACAGCACTTGGCTGCCAGTCTCCCATTGCTGTATAAATGATGATAATAGTCTTCGCTACTTCTTCTCCACATGTTCCTCTCCTCTCTGTGGGGGTGGGCTCTCCTTGGCAACCACATAAACTCTTGTTATATGTTAGGAGCTGTTGGCAGTGAGGACTGGGATTGAACAGAAGAGAGAGAGGGGGTAAGGTCCCTCCTCAAGCTAATAACCACAAGTGATGGGCCCCTGCTGTGACATTTTGTGCACATTCCATAGCTACTCTGGGTGCCTTTGATAGACAGCACTTGCCTATTAACAAGCACTGAGCTTCAACAGGGACTGAAGAGCCAGGAGCATCCAGTCCTTGCAGGAGAAAAGCTACAAACCTCTTTCCTTGTGGTAGCACTGACCAGAGTCCATTTACTCAGTCCCTGGTGCAAAGGCCTAAGACACAGGTGCCATCTACAACACTTACTTTTCAAGAAGCACGTTTCTACAGCCCTCTAGTTACTCTAGGCTTGTCTCAACTTTTGCAAATGGTTCCTGGTCCTGGACTTAAGTCCACCACTTTCCTCACTTTGTATTTCTTTTGATGACACTTAGCTGAGGCTCAAGTATTTACTTTACCCCTAAGTGCCCTTTCTATGTAGTACCTTGCTGATGAAGAACTGTCTGCTCAGCACTGAATACTCCCAGCACACTGAGTGGTAGCAACACAAACCTACCAAGTAAAGCCTTTTTTGCCACAGAAATATTTCTTTCTGCAAAACAGTAAAGCAGAGTTCCTTGTCCTGCAGCACCTCTTCCTCTGAGAGCATGCGGAGTTAGAGAGGCCCACCAAGCTTCCTAGAGTTGAATTTCTCCCTGCAGCAGCAACATTCCCATACTTGCCTCATGTATGAGAGACAGACACCTTTTCCACCTATAGGGTTTCAGGCTATAGTGCTTATATTTCAGACATGAAGCTTGACAAATAAAAGCAAGAAGTGATCAAATACGCAGAGATTTGTGGACATGTTTGAATTGTGCTCCAGCCCATGTGCCTGGCAGACCTAGTCTGGTCCAGAGGAATCCATATGGCACCTCTGAAAATGAGTTTTCTGTGTCTAGAGATTGTATAGACACACAAGTACCTTCCTTTGAAGGGGATAGGGAACTGTTTTGATTCCCAGATACAAACTCAAGAAATAAATGTTCCAAGTTTGCCATTTTCTTGGATTAAAAAATCCCAGGCTTCTCCAGAAACTTTCAGTGCTCATTCACGTCTGTTGAGCACATGTGATGGCTCTAGCATCATCCCTACTGAATATATAGAGAATTAGTATCAGAGCTGCTGAGCAGAAACCTGGCAGATCCAGTTGTCTCATTGGCAAATAGCAAGATAAGGACAAACCAACAAGCCCTAAAATATCTTTCACAGTAGCCTGCTCCCTAGTTTGCTGGTGGGGTGTTCTGCATGGATTTTCCTATATCAGCCACTCAGGCTTGAACACAGGCCCCTGGCTCCCTGTGGGATGCAGGATTGTTGGATTTCAGTTAGTAGACTCTGGCACGAATAAAAGACAAGTGATTCCTCCTTTGACTTTCTCAAAAATGAGAAGCAGGCACATGCAGGATTGCACCAGCCAAAAAAACATTTCTCTGTAAATCTCCCCGTGCCTTTTTGGTGGGATTACTAACAGCACAGAGCTGTTTTGCAGCACAAATGCTCATGTACTAGTTTTGGCCTCTTTCAAGCAGCAAAACCTGCAGGCAGCTCCATGATCTGCAGAGAAAAGCAAACTTGATGCAATTACTGGGCTTCTTTCAGATTAAAATGGTGCAGTGCAACAAACAGATAAACCCTATGCCAAAGCTTTTCCTAAAGAAAGCTTTATAGCAAGACTCCATTCATAGAGGCCTTTCATGTGCTTTGTACTACAAAGTCATGGGCTGACATCCAAAACGACTTGCATTCTAAAACTGCACTGCTTCTCTTTTGCTGTATTATTGTAAAACCTTGAGTTTTCTAAATCACCTTAGAAAGTTCTCAGTGGGTTTGACTGGAGAAAATGGGAGAAACCAGCCATGTGCAACATTCCAGGACCAGCTTTCCATGCTGGGAAAGCCCTAAAAACTGAGGTTAATGGCCTGACTTACGTCAGCTGAGTCTGTCAGATAGAGAGGTATACTACCAAAGATCTACTACACCTTGTGGTCCTTTCCTACCCTTTGCTCTCCCCCTGTACCAAGTTCATCCTTGCTTGGTGCTGACTAGGTTCTAAGCAGAGCATCTTTTCTCTAAAAGCTGAAAAAATTGAGCTTTTACTGCAGCCATGGGAGGAACTAATTAGTTCAGCTTGCACTGCTGTTTGCAGTTAAGGAAGAACCTAAACTTCTTAAGGTGGAGGTGCTGATTAGTTCTGGGTTTTTTTGTAAATAGAAAAAGTCCACCAAAGAAAAAAATCAATGGCCATTGCATTGAAATTTTTTCTTTAATGATAAAAGGGTGAATTAATTGGCCAAAAGTAAGATCATCACTGATCTAAAAAGCTATCATGCAGCTTCATGGGAGCAGCATCTGGAACATTTCATGCTGCTCCTCTCCTCTCCTTCGTGGAGTGAGACGCATGGATGGATCACATCTCCCAGGGTCAAAGATAGCGTGGGCTCCCAGACTCAGGGAATCTGCACAACCAAGCATGAGCAATGGCACTTGGATTAATTTCTGAAGACTGAAGGGGCATTAAAATGCAGGGGTGTTAAAGGAAAGGCAGGTGGGTCACAAGCAGTGGTGATGTTACATCCATCGCTTTGCCTTGCCATGAAAATCCTTTGCTTTTGCTGGAACACAAAGTGGCACTTTACAGCCCAGGAGTAGGAAATAATCTGTTTTTAGATGTCTGTGTTTTCCCATTGTTTATCGAACCTCATTTCCCTTCTCTGGCTGCCTGCACCTAAATAAAGCACATTAAAAATACAGACAATGCATATTGCACATGTTGAAGCTGTATTAGATCATTCCCGTGGCTCTACCACAGCAGCAGAGAGGCTGCCTGTGTCCTCAGGGGTCAGCCCCAGTGCTTGCTCCTCCCACTCCACTGCTTCCCATTGCACCAGCAGTGATGTACATTACTGCAGAGCCACGTGGGTGCCCAGAAAGGCAGATAAACGCACACAAAGAACAGGAAAGGGGAATGAAAGCCAGGGGGATACAGTGGTGTGCAGGGCTGCCTGACAATCTGGGGGCTTTAAATCTTTTGTTTCAAATAGGGGCTTTCTTTGAACGACAATGTCTAAGCCCGTTATCTAATACACAGGTGTTAAAACCTCAGCAAGAACATATAAGGTATAAAAGACAACTCCTGCGTCCCCCAGGACTGTGAGTAACAGCTGCTTTTGCAGGGTTCCTTGTGACCATGTAAGGCTTTTCTCCAAAGAAACACCAGAGAAAGTCCTGTTTTGTTCAATGAGGGGAATGCCAGAGAGATGGTTTTCTCATATATCCAACACACTTTCAGGTCCCAAGGTGGAACTCACTGACTTGTCTCCCCAACATCGACAAAATGCAGCATCAGAAGTGCAGCCCTGAGCAAAAAGGTGGTCACAAGCAAAATGGCCAAGGGGGAGAAGTTTTGCCATTGGGATGGCTCCTCGTGTTGCTGTGTAGCACTGGTTTATGGCAGTTGTGGGAGCAACAGGGATGTGGGAGGTTGTGATCGGATGCTGGTTTTTCATTTGAGGTTTTAGAGGTTTGCATACTTTACATTTGCTGGTGGTGATGAATAGTCAGGTTTGGCCTGATCTTTAATGAAATGGTGTACAAAATATTTGACAAACTGAAAAAAAAAAAATGTTTTAAAACATACTTTCTGTACTGGATAAATGAAATTAGGCTTTTCCAACATGGAAAACCCTTTCAGATTTCTTTTTGTTTTGAAAATGAAAAAAAAAATTTTGACTTTGTTATGAGTAATTTTTTAGAATCGATCAATTCTGTGAAAATTTTCTTAAAATATTTTGGTACTACTGAGCATATGTGTTTTGCCTTATGCTGAAATGAGCCAAAAACTTTTCCACTATGGGGCTAATCTGTGAGTATTTCATAAACAGGTCATTCATTTGCTGATAATTCTGAGAAAACTGAGCAGCCTCCACTAAGTCTTAAATGGACATTGCAGAAAAAAAATAAAGTTTTTCAAAACTGACACTTCTCACATTAGAATAGCCATTCCAGCCCTCAAAGTACTGTCTTCATATGCATGGAGTGTGCAATAATGGCACCTCACTGCATCGCAAGAGTTTCAGAAAACAATTGTGCTCGTTACCCGCACGTTGCCTGTAGTTTTTTCTAGCCAGAACATCAGTTGTTGCACCCAAGCCATGAGCATTTTGATTCATTACTTCATATTTATATCTCATTTAACACTGTTTTTCCCATCTGACTCCCAAGCTCAGGTGCTGCAATAGATGTGCAATCGAAAAGTCGCTGCCAGAGAAAGGTGTCAACAAGTCTCGTATTCTTTGTGTCCTCAGAAAGCAGCATGCTGCTCCCTGCACTTGGCTTTTACAAGCCTTTATCACTGTTTCAGTACTCCTATTTGGTATCTGCATTTACCTCCACTTCCTATATAGCCCATCTCATCCCAGAATTATTACTACAAACAACTGATCTGCCAAGCCCATTATAAAGTGCTGAGGATCTTTAAAATGGTCCTGCACCAGAAAACCCTGCATTCTCTCTCATTTAAGTTATCGATGTTCTGTTGTTAAGAGTTTTCATTTGGGGGTGTTTTGACCCTCTTTGGTTTTATTTATCCTTAGTGCAATTTTTGGTTTCCGGTGAGATTTCAAACTTTTCTTGGCAGTATTAGCTAGAAATTTTTCACAGCTACCCTCCCACACCAAAACACTTGTGACCCAGATGCTGATTGGACACATAATGGCTTTTATTTTGTATTTCAGTGCTCAATTTATGTAGTAAGGAGAAAAGCAATCCTCTGGCTGATGGAGAATAATCTGAAAAGCATATTAAGCCTACATATAGCCCTAGGTCTGCTTTCTTGTACACACACTCTGTCCTCCCAATTTACATGTGGTCTCATTAACAAACCTTGCTCAAAATCATATTGTGTGATATTTTCTAGAGCTGGATCCTGGCCAGATTCATGCTGAAGTCAAAGCATTTAAAGTCCAGCCCTGTTTTTTTCTCTCATCTTGTTCCTCTGGTGCAGGTTTTGCAGATCAGACTTTTACTCAAAAGTGTTGCACAGTGTAAAGCTCGTGCCTAGGTTAGTAAAGCATCACAGCACAGAGGGTCTTACTGCCTAATGATAGATCTAATGCTGAAGCACTTGGCACAAGAAGGATTGTCTGAGGAAGGGATTACCACACTGGGTCTAGGACAAACTGTGTTCAATTCCTTGAGGAGCATTCTCAAACTTCCTTCCTTCAGCTAAATCACTTCAACTGGCGTGTGCTTCAGTTGCCATCTGTGTAGGGTGGATAATGTTTACCTCCAGTAAATAGAGTCATCTAAATCTTTACAAGTCTGGTGTATTTTGATATCACAAGAATGAGGAAAAGAACCAGTGGCCTACAGGCCCATAGAAGCACAGATGGATTTCAGTGAAATACCTGAATAACCTGCAAAATACAGAATTGATAAATGTTCCAAAAGCAAGATGCAACTGTTAACTGGGTCCATCTGATCATTGTGCACTAGGATCACATTTTGGAAGACTGAGAAATTACTTTCTTTGCAAAGGGGGGGAAATTCTCTATCAAAAAGCAATCTGTATCTTCAGTTTCCTGGGGATACATTTAGCTTAAATAGCTATAAAAGCTTTTCCTGGGTCTGGAGGCATGTGGAGGCAAGGATAAACCCCACATTAATACTTGGGATATAATTTTCTCGTTAACTTCTAGAGATACCCAGCACTTCTGGTTTGTATACATCACGAGTATACATCTTGGTGCTGTGAGCATTTCTCTGGGGAGCCTGTTTCAGTATCCAAGCACCCTCTGGGTGAAGAACCCTTTCTAATATCTGACCCAAACCTCCCCTGACATAACTTCATGACACTCCCTCAGGTCCCGTCACTGGTCACCAAAGAGGGGAGGTCAATGCCTGCCCCTCCACCTCCTTGCTTGAGGAAGCTCTAGACTGCTTTGAGGTCTCCCCAGTGCAGGTCCAGGAGCTGGACCTTGATGATCCTTGTCAGTCCCTTCCATCTCAGGATATTCTATTCTGTAGTAGAATACCATTACCATTCTATGATCATTAATTACCACATGCTGAAGCATTTCTGATGCTGTGTGAAATGTGGAATTTTTGAGTATGGAGAAGACCTGATGTGGGTCTGATTGTGATCAGGATTCAGCTGTTACCTTGCTCTGCAGTGGGTAATTTACTGGGAAGAGATGGTGACATGCTCAGTACACATAAGGTTGGGGCCCTAGGAATCCCTTTCTTAACCAACCCCACATACCATCATGTAATCTCTGAATTATTGTTAAGGCTAGTTTTCTGTAATTTCACATTAATAAATATCTCTCAACTTCAGACTATTTCCGTGAAGTACAGTAAATGTTTCACAGCTTCAGCCTCTTGGAAATAAAGCATAATCCTTTGCAGTGACCTGTGGTTTTCCTCATAGTGAAATTTCTCCTTTTATTGTGCCTGTTGTAGCTTTCCCTGCACTGCCCATCAATTAACAATGGTGCCTACAAAGTAGGGGTTTTATATATGGAGTTAAAACAGAGCCATCAGGCATGGGGTGTTGAATCTCTCCTTGTGTTTCTGTACAAGTAACATGAGGTGAAAGTGGAAGGAAAGGATGCTCTCAGGGGAGTGGGTAACCAAGATAAAAGTCTTCATTTAACACCATTTAGATGTAAATTGTAGTGAAACATGTTAGTGACAGAAGGGAGGTTATGACTGATCAGATATGAGGCTTTGAATCTTTGCCAAACCAAACTTTTCAGTATTTTGCTTCTTTCTTTTTTGTATTCTTCTCCTCTCACCACTTTTGATCAGTGACATGTACAGTGATGGCTGCTATCAGGGAGTCAACTAACAATACTGTCCAGAGCAGGAGTGGGAATATGGATTACAAAAGGAAACTTCGGCATATCAAAGATATTAAAGAATAGAGGGAACATCAAGGGTTTCCTTCCAGAGATAATGAACAGACTAATGCAAAGTTAAACTGAAGATGAGGAAAGAAAGTGAGAAAGAGATCTGAGAATATTCTAGCAGGGGAGGAAAAGAGTTTTGTCATGTGAAAAATGGAACAAATAATAACACTTTTTCAAAAGGGAAAGACTAAGAAATACAGTAATTTTGCTTCTAATCACTTCAGATGCAGGTCTGGAGCTTGGATGAGATCTTGAGCTAAATTCCGACAGAAAAACATCTAGGGAGTTCATGCAGTGGAGAAGCTGCTCCCAAAAAACAAGCTGATGTGCTGATGACAGCATGAAGACTAAAATCATTCAGATTTGGAATGGAGAATTCTGAGAAAATGAGTTTACAAATGTAAGGTTTTGAACAAAATATGGCTTGTTTTTTATTCACTGTGTTATCATATATCCTACTGACATTAGTAATTCCCTCTGGGGAAATCCAGAACCAGCCCTTGTTTAAATTAGAAGATTTTTCACACAACGAAAATTTTGAAGAGCTCTGAATGTAACAAGTGAGATCATCTTCCTAATTTGCACAAGTTGCCATATAAGTGGCACCTCATGAACTCTCTCTGAATTTTCAAAGCCCAGACATGAATCTGGGCCCTCAGATCACTCCTTGGAGAACCTGGTGTATTTCATCATTGACAAAAATATACAGAATCCAAAAGTCCTGAATGAACACTCACTTGCTGTTTCCTTGAACATATATATACCTCAATGCCTCTTAAGTCTTTTGCAGAAACTTCCATGAGCTGTCTGAATATGGCCTTTTATTTTTCTCTGCTGCCTGTCTTGAGAAAGACCTAATCTGTGTCAGGATGCTGGTCTCTGAGCGTTGATGTTACACATAGATTGATTTTAAAGTCTTTTGCCTTTTACACACTCAGTAAATAATAAATTCCAGGGACAAAATCCACAAGTCGTCTATAGGGGTGAATCAGGAGTCACTAAAATCCTTGGAATTTTTCCATATTTTTGTATGTACATAAGATTGTGTCTTAGATCTTGAGTACTCTTGGCTTAGCCCTTGCCTAAGTTACTGGCACATTTATCTGCCATGATTTCAATTCAGTTGCCCAGATGACACCCAGATTTAGTGTCAGGTTTTTAAATCTCACAGTCAAGTATTTTTCTGGTGGCTTCAATTTACAAAGCCACCAAAGTCCTGTTGCTGGAGTCTGCCTCGTTCTCAAATCATGGCTCTAAATCACTAAAAAATTCTAATTCTGTTCGCATAGATGCTTATGGGATATTCAGTTAAATGGAACTGTCCCTGAAGAAAACTGTGATTCACAATTACGTATGTTATTTCTGAGCTGGGAAAATTTTCAAACTTCTAGAGATCAGTTGTAATAAAATGCAGTATAAGGTAATGTTCTGCAGTCAAAACATGGAACCTGGCACAGAACAATGTAAACCCTACCTACCCCGTGCAATAATGGTAAAAACACCTTATCAAATTTTGACCCAGAAACACACATGTATCAAGATAACAAATACCTCGTTCTTGGAGAAAGGCCAGTACTGATTTATATCTTGCAACCCAAATAAATATAAAAAGCCTGCCAGAGCTGACTGTGTAAATCTTAACCACCTCATATGGTTTCATTCTATGAAGTGAAAAATATGAGGAAGAAGGTGTTTTTGCACTGTGAATGAGCTATTCAGGAAAAGTGTTATTTACTGAACTCTATGGGAGGGAAGTTAATTTCAGAAGTTATAAACATGATGAATTATACCCAATATCTTGGAGGAATTAAATGGAATTGAAAGGAAAGAAGGTCCCCATTTTCATTTAAATAACAATTGGGGCTAAGTAATGTTAAATATAGGCTTGCACCTGCCAGGAACTGGCTGACTAGAAAGCTTTGAAATCATCACTGATTAACCAGAGCGGGTGCCGTCCCATGAAGCAGTGGCACTCGTGTTTGTGTGTTCAGTCTTCATGGGGATTCATGGGACAGTGCTGGGTAGCAATCTCAGCCTAGGGGTGGTTTGTGACCTATTTGCTTTCTCTCTTTGTTTTTCTTATGGTGTGGATGATTGCCTAAGAAACCTGGCAGAGTCCTTGCTCCCAGAGTGAATACTTTAAACTAGTAGCTGGAGGGAAGTGGGAGAAGAATAGTTCCATGGTTACTGTGGGCTCAGTGCAGTGCAGTTTAGTGCCCTGAATCTGTGAATACAGGTCCCAAGGCTGTCAGGTTGTGTCACCTAGGGCAAGTCACCATCAGCCCCATTTCTAAAGTTCCCCCTCAGCACATGTACCTGATTTAAGATGCTCTGGAATGCTTTCAAGAGGACTGAGTACTTTTAAGTCCCACCACACATATAAGTCTCACACACTGAGAAGGGCAAAAGGAGAGATTGAATATCTGGATGCAGAAGTAAGGATGTTGCATTAGGAAAGTAGGTAAAGAGACATGAGACTGTGAAGGAAAATCACTGGTGGAGGAAGGTAGGACTGGATAGGCTGTGGGGCAGGACAATGCAGAGGGCATGGGGATATTGAGGATGGTGCTGTAAGTAGGTGTGTGAGGGGGTAAAGCACTGCATCAGGAGAGAAGGGTAGAGAGTAGCTTGGTGTTGAAGAAAGTTACTGAGAACCCAGCCACTCGTTGGTTTGGTGAGCTGCTGGTCTTGTCTTCAGGTAAGAGAGTGTTAGTGTCTCCAAGCTACATTCCCTTGTCCATTCCCATCATCTTGTCTGTGTTCAGCACTGGGTGCATGCACAGGCACCTTCATATTCAGACACCCTACACACACCACACACACATCACCCGTGATTACATCAGCAGGCACAATGTGCAGATGTTTGCTGTAACTTTACCTCCTTAAACATCGGCTTTCTGTGGCTCCCAGCACACAAAGATGCCTCAGCCTCGCATGACCTTGATGTTGTAAGCCTATGCTAATAAATCTGAATAAGTAATAGACAGATACAAATCTGGGTAATAGAGTTAAATATCCCTTCTTAACTCAAACACAAACCAGATGTTTTCCATCTACCAGTAGGCCTCCACAGTTATCCACACTGCCCATGCTGTCCCCCCGGCTCCCTACTGGCCCCTTTCTCCTGGGTGATGAATATGATGCATCACCGTAACTACCTCAGAGATCATGTTGCATTAATTCAACAGTACTTTGTCAGGCAGGTTTGTTGTGTGTCTTTATTCAGCTGCTTTAAAGCACCTCCTGTTTTGTTCTGCTTTGTTTTATTTTGCTCCCCACAATCACAACCTCTGCTTGCAGTCAGGGCTTTGCTGTGGAACTCAGCTCAGTCACCTGTACAGAGGCTGTAATAATATTTGGTGGCTTTTTCCACAGTGCAGTAAGTGTTCCTTGTGAGCAGCATAGGGGCAGTAATTCACACTTGACATGTAGTGTAAGGGAGAGCTTGGCTGGTAGGAACCAAGACCATGTACTGTTGTTCACAGCCCTTGGGGCAGAGCTGGGATGTGGACACGTGCTCCCTCGTGCAGCCTCTTGGTTTCGTGCAAGCGCACCCACAATTCCTCCCATTCCAGCTGCTCAGAAGAGCTGCCAAACAGGTGAAAATTGACAGGCAGAGGCTTACGTGTACAGCATGATCAAGAGCCCACTATTTTTTACTGTTTAACTATGTTATAATCAACACTGGATTCTCATAATGCTCTTATAAGCTACTGTGCCTAAAACCATCACTGGGAGCACCACCGTGCAGCAGCTGGAGAGCTTTGGCAGCCCATGCAACAGCCTCACCAGCAGGGCTCATGGGAGTCTTTCCAGCCACCTCATGCCTGAGGACAAGAGGCCGACTGTACCTGCTGAAGTGGAGGAAATTTATTGATCTGCCTATGTGGGATCACCACGATGGAGATGAAAAGGTAGTGCTAAGCTGAACAATGAACTGTCAAGATGCTCCTAAAATTAGTCTGACTTATTTGTTTTTAATTTAAAAACCACTTTTTCTCCTGTTTTTTCTCTATCTGGAACAAATTGAGAGCAGTCCAATCTTGTAATTGTATTTCCACCACAGTGTGCCAAGGCAATCAGAGTTGTCAGGACCAAGCCGTCTTCTTTAAGAGTTAAATTTTATTAACAAGCTTGCTTGCAAGTCAGCTACATGAACTCCAATTTATCCCTTGGATCTGCACAGCAGAGCCTCAGCATGAACCTCCTAGTTTTTCTACACAGAGAACCCTCCCAGCTGGATGATTAGAATAACGTGTGCAAAGATTGCACCAAAATTCAATTAAAACCGGCACTTTTTGTTGGAAACAGACTAGGAGAGCAACTCACATCTCAAAAGCCAGCTTGTACACTGAGCCAGAAAGCATGGTTTTACAGGAAAGGTCTGTTATGGGGATTGCGTGACTTGGACATTTGACACTGGCAGATAGGGGTTCTAAAATCTGGGACACACAGAATATTTGCTACCAAACTAACTTTCAAATGCTATCATTGCCTTCTTCCCTACTTCCCCCCTGAAATTCTTTGGAACTTAAGAAGTAATCTGAATTGACCTTTAACTATGAAATGTTGGCTGGCAGCACAGCCAATGCCTTCAGAAGGTCAAAGCTGGTTGGATACAAACCAGATCCTAGAGCTCTGACCTTGTCATACTTAGCAATCTCTAAAGAGAGTCCAAGAAAATGTGAAGAGTGATCAAGCTCTTCTCCAAAGAGAAATTCCCTCTAGGGCAGGATTTAAGACAGAAAAGTTTCCATTGCTGCAGCCTGAATTAGACCTGACCAGTGAATATTTAGAAATTCAGGGTGGTTTTGTGACTTCAGTTGGACTGAAGTTTGATCAGTGCTCCTATCCTGGGGATTTCGGAGATTTCTTTCCTAGCACCAAGTCCAAAGAAATGAATAGCATTCACATTAAAAAAAAATAAAAAAAAAGTAAAATAACATGAACATCTGGAAGTTAGCCCTCACAAATGGCTGTGTATAATCAGGATTAAGCCATTACTGTGTCTTGCTTCTTAAATGATGGAAAATTGAATTGTTCTGAATTACAGTTCTCTCTGCTAAGAACCTGCTACAGGCAGAAAAGAAAGCACTGCTTAAACAGCAGCAGCAGTAGAATTCTTGCTTTTGAAAAACTCAGGTTTCCCCTTCACAAACCATTCAAACACTGGAATGTAAAGTAGTGATGAAAAATGAAAACCATGTCAGCCCAGAAAGCGATATATTAAAGCAAAGTGTTTCGGAGTCAAAGGCCCTTAAATAAATCTAAAATACATACTTTATTTTAAGCCCTAAATCTCCTGCTGCTAATCCTCATATTTAAAACCAGAAATCTATTTTCCTGGAAAGCAGCTGAAGCAAAATGGAATTTGACATGACTAGCACCACACTAAGTTATTGTCTTCAATATTTGTTGTGTCCATTGCTACCAGCATTATATCTCTGATGTATTTCAAAATTACTCTGATACCTTAATGCACTCTGATAAATAGAAAATAGCACTGGAAACAAAAGCCCTGCTCCCTGTCCCATGCTGCAGTTGTTGTAGGTGGTATACAACAGAAGTTGTAGGTGGTATCCTAGCCTGCTAACCCGCCCCATTTCCTTTGCTGACAGCAGCCAGCATTTACACCTTGTCTTTTCATCAAACTTTGCACATGTTTAGTCCTAAGCCAATTGTAGGGCTGGCAAGAATCTTTGTCACCCTTTTATAGTGGAAAGAACTGGAAAAGGGAGGTTCAATGAACTGTTCAGGAGCATAGATGTGCGTGATGCTATAAGTTAGAAAATGGTGGTGATGTGGTCCCATGACTATGGCATGTGCTGTTGGGAGCCAGGAAATCTGCATTTGGTGTTGACTGCAGGAGAGAGGTGGATGGGACTCACTGTGAGCTTTTGTCCCCTCTGAACATCTCTTTTCCCACTGGCACCTGCCTCTTCCAGGAGTCCCTGCACAGGAGGGGTCATAGCACAGCAGAACTTTCCTCCAAGTGCCTCTGGATACTTCCGTGGTATGAATGCAAAAGTGAGAATAGATGCGGTAGGAATAGCTAATTTGAGTTGTAACTAAAAGATTTATAAATTATCTTCTCTCCTGTGTGAGAAACATGCAGAAAAAAATGTGACATATTGCTGTGAGATTCTGGTACCTGACTTTTGGGCTCTTCTGTGCCCAGCAATGAGCATTAGCTGTCCCTCTGGAGCCCATGGCCAGCGAGTGCAGCAGGGATCCCTCTAGTCATTAGTGCAAAATAAATACTTGTCTGCAACATGAACCTCTGAATACAGCATCCAGCTCACTCTCAGAGTAGAGAGAGCTTCTAAATTTCTGCTGGCAGGAGCTTTGTGAGGAAGAAGAGCCCAGTCCTTCTGCAAGCGCAGCAGGCACTCCTCCTGGAAGAGCTTATGCCTCAGCTTCAGACCATAGACTTCAGTCCCGCCAGATCTTTCAACCCCCATTTCTCCCTTTTTTAATAGAAAATCCTTTTGGTTTAGGTTAAAATCAGAAAACCCCAAGAGGCTCAGTGGGATGGGACTAATTAGCCAGTATGGACATATCTGGTCTACACAAGCAGTGACTAACTCCTAGCATACTGCTAATGAACAGACCTGACAAATAAATGAAACAGGGCAAAGTTTTCTCCTGCCAAGTAATACAATTTTCTGCCAAAAAATATTTGAAACAAAATCATCCAAGTAATTCTGTTGACTTTAAATTCCAGGTTTTTATTTCCACTGTTTTTTTAAACTTCTCTGATCTTTGTGAAGGGGAGGTGGAGGGACAATAGCTCATGTCCCTCTCTTTTTTCTACAGATAAAGGAAATGGAGAGGAGAGAAATGGGAAAAAAAATGCCAGTGTTCAGTCTCTTTCAATCCCCTCAGATATTTTATTTCTCCCACTTTTATGGATGGGGATTACAGGAGGAGAAAATGTGACATGAGGAAGGATCAAAGATTTCTTTCTTTTATCTCTTTTTGTTTAATTTCTTTTCCCTGTTTTTTACAAGAAGGTAAGAGATTAGATGAAATGATACTAAAAATTCACAAATTCAAATCCTGAAAAGCTAAATCCAGTCAGAGATGTATTGGGCAACACTGAATTAAAAAGCTGAATTTTGATTTACTAAAAATTTTTATTAGAATTGAATACTTAAAAAAAATTGCTTTATAATAAAATGCATATTCCATTTTTTGGAGAATATAGTTGATAAAGGAAGGGTAGAAAAGAGAATAACCGGGAAAACCTAAAATGCAGAAACAAATATTTTCAGAGTATGATTCTAGAATCTGTGATGTTTCCCATAATATAGAGGGCATTATAGAAATACCTGAGTTTTCTCAGCACCTTGCCATTTCCACTGAAGTGAAACATCTTCAGTACGTCACAGTATTTGCCCCCCCCAGTCCCATATGCCTGGTGTAAAATTTCCCCAGACTCTCTCCATGGGACTGCTCTGGTCATGGAAAAGCTGCTCCCTGTCTCCAGCCTTGCTATGTCACTTGCTGTAATCGTGACTTGCGGATGAATGTTATCACTGTATGAGAAAGTTAGCCATCCGCAGACAAGGTTCTGAAAATCACAAGCCTTGGAATAACATAAACCAACATCCATAATCATTGCCACTGCAGCTTTCACTATAGTTAAGGGAGTCTTCAAAATATGTTTCCAAGTACATGTTTCCCAACGTCTCACCTCCAGAGCTCTGTTTCATGGGCCTCGGCTACAAATCACAGTCTTCCTTGCAGGAATGCTGATGGTCCGTTCTATACTGAACCCTCATCGCGTGTGTCTGAGAGTCTCTGTAGCATCCACCATGCCAGCAATGCTCTATGCAGTTAGAGGAATTTGAGTTATTCTTTAAAATTACCCTGGTCTGACAAAAATAACCCTTTTGTTCTTGAACCATCCAGCTGATATTCTTCATGATGAGGAGATAAATATCAGCCAAGGATGGCTTTTTGGGTTGGTGTGTTGGTTTGTTTGTTTTGTTGTTGTTGTTCTTTGTTTTAGGTTTTTGTTTGTTTTTTAAAGGAATAAAGGGGACTACAATCTAAAAATATTTATTTATATATGAGATAAAGGGAAGAAATTGATGGTTTAGACACTCCTTATCACTTAGCATCACTCCTTGTCACTTAGCATCTCCCTGTTTGGAGGCAAGGTCTTAAAAGTGGGCTGTCTGCTCACCACAGATACTGGGAAGCATCTTTTGGATTTTTTGAGAAGCTTCTTAGGAAGATTTTGCTTATATTGGGCAAGCTACGAGACGTTGAAACATTCCATCTCCCTTCTAATGACTGCCCTAACACTACATTCTTGTCCCAGAGGTTTCACCTGCACTGGTCTGTCACCCTGGGGCAAGAGAAGAGGAGACAGACTTTTTCACAGTTGCTCCCCAGCTTCCCTGCCATGCTCTTCCTCGTGATGGACCAAGCACACTGTTTTTTTAGACCCTTTCTGAAGGAATCTCTCTCTGACAGATTCAACTGAGCTGTTTCTTTTTGGGGAGGTCTTCATCATTAAGCACCATTGGAGGACTTGAAACAAACCAGAGAGATATCATGGTCTCTTTTCAAACACTCAGGACTAATGTGCCAGGAGTCACCAGCATCTCTGTGGAGCCATAATCACAGGGAACTGGGGAAGGTAAGCCAAGGGTGTCAGCTTGGGAAGTGATCTGAGTTGTGTGGACTCCCTGTGGGTATCTGTCTTACTTGGAAAGTGCCCTGAGTAAATGATGTGCCTTCCTGTGTGGTGAAACCAGCAGGAGATGCTGTGTGATACACACGCAACTTCTTTAGCCCAGGACTTCATGATTTGCAGCCTGAACCATTACGAGGCCCAAAGAGACACCTCTTCCCCTGTGCTCTCCATTTCTGCTGATGTGTCATTTTGGCTGCTTCAGTGGGGTCAGGGCTCTGTAGTGCAAACACAGAAACTGTGAAAAAGGTATTCCCCAGTGACCTCCACACTGAGAAGAAGCACTGCCTTCCTCAGCCTCAGGCTGTATACACTGCTGTGGTGCCCACTTCTGTGGAGCAGTTCTCTGCTTATACAGCTGCTTAGCACTCTCAGGCACAGCAACTAACAACTAAGGCACACAAATGCACTTTCCCACCCCGTTTAGCTTCTCTGAAATCCAGTTTCCAAAAGAAACTTCTGTCTTCTCCACTCACCTTTCTAGCAGCCTATTTCAGAGACCCACAGGCCTTTGTCATCCTCTCCTTTTCAAGCTTCTTCCCTCAATCAGCAGCCTCTCAGGTGAGCCTGTACAGCAGTGCTGGTCTCAGTGTACAGTGGGACAAAGTGGAGAGGGGCCTCCTTAAATTTTTTTTTTTTTCCAGAGTAGAAAGGGGAAAAAAACCCTCCTCTTGGTGAAAACAATGGGAAAAATGAGATGAATACATATTACTTCACCTCTTTTCCTACCTCCATGCATTTCTACTCTGAGCCGGGTCTGAGTGAGAGAACTAGACTATAACCTAAAGCCCCCATTTTGTTTCACTGCTGATTTCTTGTAGATATTTTTGGAAGGAGAAGTTGCAGGTGGCTTTCTCAAACATATTGACTGCCTCTAGGAGGGAGAAGTGGGAAAAGGCATGACTAGACTTTCAGAAATGGATCAATAGTTCTCTGGAGGGCTGATATACTACAGCTGTAAATATTTCAGTCCTCCAGTCAGGATAGAAACAGCAGTATGTGACTCAGACACCACCATCCTCAACAGTCAAGGAAGATGTCATGAGTTATTGCTGTGGAGCTCCATGAGAAATGCAGAGTGTGCTGGTGGAAATCAGGATCAGCTCACAAAGCTGACAGAGAAAGAATTGATCACATTTATGCCAGATGCCAAGCCTTGGACTCTCTGCTGTCACTTCCATCTACCCTTGTACTGTGGAAATGCACCTGACAATACCAAACATAATCACAGCTTGGCCTGTGCTCTCACTGAACATTTCAACCAGCCCTGCATAGCACAGAGCACGTGCTGTAGGCATGTAACACTGCAAAACCACTCAGTACTGGCAAAGAGAGAGAACATCATGTCTTTTCCAGCTGTTACTCCTGCAAATCCGTGGGAAACCTTTCCTGTCAAATATCTCCACTGGTTTGCTATATTCTTTCTTACTGGCTGGCTTGGATTATGTGCAGATAATTCCAATGTGGTTGCTTAAAGCTATCCTCCATTTTGGTATCAAGCCATTTATTTTCAGCCCTCTAATATTTGTCATTAATATAAGCATGTATTTATATGTGTTAGAGGCCAAATTGGCGTGATCTCTTGGCTCAGCCAGGGCCTGGAGATTTCCCCACACAGCAACCCTCCAGGCTGCAGGAATTGCTTCCATTTCAAATAACAACTCTTCCTTGAAAGCCTCCATGGCACCTGTGTTACATCAACAAGAGACCCTCAAGACCATGTCAAAGCACATGTGGCAGCTGCATAACGGGGGGGTGAGCACTGACTTGTGTCCCCCTGCCCCACAAACATGCCTGTGGTGCAGAAGCAGAGCCATCTGTGCCACCCATTATCAAAGCCTTCCTGTGCCACAGGCTCCTCTTTATCACACACCAACCCCTGAGCCCCCATCACCTTCTGTCTACAGGGTGTTCTGCCATAGCCAGAATAGCTCTGCCTGTGCTGAGATGCTGCTTCAGTACTCAAAATAGCCTTATCTCTTTCTATCTCTCCCTTTCTCTTCACCAGTCCTGCTCTGGCTTCCCCCACAATGTGTCCAAGCACCTCCCACAGCAAACAGCAGCCTCAGAAGCCTTCTTCCCGGGGCTGCTAGGTCTTGGATGCTTTATATCCACTTCCTCATTCTGTATTGCTTACCACACATCATCTCATAGTAGCAGACTCCCTTAATCCAGCACTCAAGTAGTAAAGTGACAAAGAAGTTGATTGCAAACAGATATTTTTGGTATGTGTACATACTTATGTTCAACACTGGAAATCTTAAAATTGCTTTGTTTCCTTTTATTTTTCCTATGCATTTCATGTTCCATTTTTAGCTGTGCTTGCATTTTACTTGGAACCTGCACTCTTAAGTCAGATGGATGAATTATTGCTTTGCTTTTTCTGGGATAGAACGGTCACTCCAGCATACACAAGTACTACTGGCAAGGAATATATAGGTAGTTTAGATTTATATGGCAGTAACTGAAAGCAGAACTTGGCTCTATTCTGCCTGACAGTCATGAAAAGAGATAGTCACAATGGGCTTTAGTATGAACTTGGCTCCTAGAAATTATGGCAATAAAAATAGCAATGCCATCATTTGTTAATTCTAATTATTTCAAAACTTAGACATGCAATCCTGTTCTTAAAGAGATGTGCTGAACTGAAATGCCTAAAAAGAAAGTAGTAGTTCTTTTACCAGCATAATACAGACAATAATTTCTCCAGAAATTTATATAATGACCATCAGTGCACAGTTTGAACACTACAGGTTCTTCTAGACAGAAAAAATGAAAAGTTTCTTTTCCAGTATCCTTAGGGTAAACCTTTTTTTCATATTTGCAGAGTTTCTGAAGTAAGTGTCTGTTACTAATGTGAACTGTACATAAATGTAGAGAGGCATTATGGTGGCTGACCCATGCCTTGGACATCTGCACACAGAAATGCCACCAGCCAGGCTGTAGGCCTTGTATCTAGCAGAAGAGGGTCAGTAGACCACAACCAACAGGAATCAGGAGCAAGAAAGCAGTTATAATTTTTTTCTTATTTTATTACAAATTTTCCATAGGGCTTTGGGACTTTTCTCACAGCTCTGCTGAGTATCCAAGGCTTATTCATCTCCTGTTCTTGTCTTATACATGGTAGTGGCACTGATTTACCTTTTTGTGTCTGTCAGTCTCCAGTTAACAGTGTTTTAGATCTTAGCAATTCCAAGCAGGTCCTGCTGTGCAGTCTCTCCATTAACAGCTCAGAAACAAAACAAAATATTTCACGGAAATACCACATGCAACTGTTATATCTTATTAATTTCTTGAATGCATGTGCTTACATTCAAGTTAATTTAGGGCTGATGACAAGTACCATATTTGCCAAGCCCAAAGTTTCACACAAATGCCCCATGTCTTCATTAAGAAGATGTATTTCCCACTTGCCCATGAATTCATGTGGCTCTTCCATACCATGTGAGGTTTCTTCCTTCACACCCTCTTCCCGGGGAGAGTTGTGCAGACGAAGCCAACATGTTTGGGTGGTGTTTTTCTGAAGACATGACTTTTTGCAGCCAGTTGTGCTGCACAGTTGTCAACACTGCATATGCTGGTAGGTAGTTCCTTCCTCAGTTGCCAACTCCCCTACAATTTCTGAATCCACTGGCCACTTTCAATCACATTGCTGAAGTAGAAAAGTATCAAAGATAAGAGGTTCCTATAAAGAAGTGAAAACCAGTGCTTGGGTAGAGGACAGAGACACCAGTTAGTGTCCTGAGTGCGGGAAGGACTGCAAGGTGAAAGTAGTAATTATCTGTCCTGTTTGATTGCCAGCTGGCAAGGAACAAACATATTCCAGAGAGCCAGTTTGTACCACATGGTTCAAAACAGGCAGTGGCAGATGTTGTTTTTGTCTCCCCGGGAGCTGGAGGACTATTGGAGAAGAGATGAGAGTCTGTGACATATTTCAGGTAGTGTGTGGAAAACTGAGGTCATGGGAAATGGTTATATTGGTTGTGATTACATAGATGAAATCCAGAATTCCCGTAGAAAAACAAGCTGCACCAATGTGCATGATCAGTAGATAACTTGTTTTAGTATTTGCCTGTTCATTGTTCCCTGCAGAAAACACAAGTTTTGCAAAAACCTGGAGCTGGGAGACAGAAAATGCTGAGCTGCAGGATGTCCCTGGAGGCGGGTGGAGAGCAGTTTTTGTTTTATACAGAGGGGTTTCCATGTGTGGAGCTGTGGCCTCAGACTCCCCAGCAGATACAGGCAACTGAAATTAGTTTAGCTCCAAAGACAGACAATTAACACACTCAAATTACCTGTTCGTGGTGGACAGAGTACATGTCCACAGGCTGCTGCCACAAGCAGAGTTTTGTTAAACTGCAGTCCAGTGAGTTGCTCTGACTTCACTGTGATGCTGCAAGATACAGAAGAGAATAACTAGAACAAGAGTTTAGCAAGAAGAGCACATCTGCTGGACAATTCCATTGCAGCTTCTCATCTCTTTTTGTACAAAATTACCTATTCCCAGTAATAACACCGTTTTTTTTTTCTGATGTGCTTATCTTTTTTTTCATCTTATGTTTCCCCATAGGAAGAGTAGCAATTGCAACTAAACAAGGGAAGAATCGGGAGAGGAGGAAGAGGCTACCGATATGTATGCTGTGACAGTATCGCTTTCAGCAAACGAAAAGAAACGTTCCCCTAAAACAATCACGCTGTGCTGAGGAACTTATGTTGCCCCATCATGGAGTCCTTCTGACTGACCATTAGTCAAACCCAGAGCTCTTTCCTTCCCTGTCTGTGTTTCTACACAGAACAGACACATGGGTAATGAAGATGACTGCCTGCATGGGCTTTGCATGTGACCTTTTTCCAAAAGCAATTCTTTTCCATCAGTTTTCCATCAAAATCCTCCTGTCCAGCTAATTCCTGTGAGGCATCCTTAGGTCTCCCAGCTGGATGGCTAAAGCATTGGCCTATTCCCTGACCTTGGCACACATTTTGTCATTAAACTTGCAAAAGCAAGCAATTCTTCAGACTGGCAGGCCAGGCAACAAACCCAGACCTTCAGAAACCACACGCTATGCACATGTTTTGTTTTACTGAAATCACTGGATTTGGCCAGCTGCTGACTCCTGGATTAATGACCAAAATCTCCTCCCATCAGGTGTCCCACTTAGCTTTTCCATGGAGAAATGGGGTAGCCATGAGACCTGCTGGGATTTGAATCCCAAACTACTTTGGACATTGACCTTTCCAACACTGCATGATTTTTTTAAAAGAGTTACTGAAAGCTCAATTAATGATTTATTTATTTTATAATTAGTCAGCCCTAAGGAGGAAAAGGGGATAGATTCTGACAGCTCCTTGGTCCCAGAGCTGCTTATCAGCATGTGTAGTAAACAGGGAAAGAATCATAAATATTACATTATCCCTCAAGATAAGGGATTTCAGAGTGAAAGATTGCTTCCCAATAGCAAACTTCAGGGCAATGTCATGGAAATGGGTCACAGATTCCTGGAATGTAAAGTCTACCCTGGGTCTTCCTTAGAGCAATGGATTCTCTTCCACTCCCACACAGCTCCCTTATGGTTCCCAGGCAGCTTCACTTCAGCACAGACAATCAAGGCTGCAACCTGAAGGTGTCTGTATTACCTTCTGCATTAGTGACCTTTAGGAAAGGAGTAGAACCCCTTTTCATTTCTCATTTCAGAGAAACATAGAGTTTCCCAGCACACTGACTACTATTCAGATCTCTGCTTGTGAAGAGATGAGGCATTTTTGCTTGCTTTGGGAAAAAGTGTTTCTTGCAGGCTGAAGGAACCATGTTCCCCATGGCCCATGCAGCCCCTAACTCTGCCAGGGGCTTGCTCCAGCACTGGCCACTCTGCAGTGGGAACTCAAGGAAGCCTGGACCAACCTCACCAAACTTGGCCAAGCGGGAAAGAGGAGCCTCCAAGGCCCATCCCTCCATCCCCTGGGCAGGGATCCTGGAGCTGACAGCGGGAAATGGTGATGGACCCCCTCTGAGTGAGAAACAATGCTCCCCCATCCCTGTAGGAAGCTGCTCTGGCTCCTGGCTCTATTTAGCATTCACAGTGATGACTTGGCACGTTTGTGCTCTCTACATAAATCCTGATAAACTCCTAATCTCAAAAACATCCTGTAACTAGGAGTTCCCGTGTCTAGTTGCCATATTGTATGAAAAAGTGCTTCCCGTTATCAGTATTACATTTGCTTCTGCTTCTGAGTTTCACTGAACCTCTAGTTTTAAAGACGATGTGAATATTAATTCCTCCCCCTCTTATCTATCCCACCCACCCTCTTCATACTTTTCTCATGTCCACTCGTATTTATCTCCTCTTCAGTGTGAATTCCTCCAACTGTTTTCAATTTCTGATTTTTGCTTATCCATGTCACTAATGGCATCAGTCATTACCTACCTGCCTTGGAGAGGACCAGTAGACATGAAAGTCAAGGCCACTGTATCCCATTATTCAAAAATTAGATCAAACACCACTTCTTTTAATATGGCTAGAGAAAAACATCAAGGAAAGTCTTAAAACAACATCTTCTCTCTCTGTTTGTAGCATAATTGTACTATTATTATATTCTGTACAGTAGGACATATGTTTTATTGATTTTTCAAAAGCATAGCTTTTTTTACTTCTATTTAAAGAACTCTTGGCAAACTGTATACAGGCTAGAAAAACACAATTTTTTTTTTCATGCTTTTAATCCCTTCCCTAAACAAATCCTCTGACTTGAATGTTTTATATTTTGAAGGCACTAGGGTTTACAATTTGCTGTGTGATGCTCACTATTAATGATACCCATCGCATTTTTGTGGTATCAAGATTATCTCTTTTCCATAAGTATACCATCATAATTCAAAACAGCAGCTTTCAGATATGTTTTGCCTCAGCCCAAGGGAGACCACATCACTTTTTTTTTACACTTTCGGTGGAGCTGCAGTAACCAAAGTCTACTTTGCATGGCCCTTCCAGCCTTTAATGTTTAATTAAAGTGCCCTGGCACTATTTAAATACTTATTAATTCTCCTAATATTTGGCCTGACTGTGAAGTTAGTGCAGCTGTTTTACAAAAATACTACATTTCAGTAGTATTTTATGAGTAGTATTAGTGGTATTAATGGAAAAAGATGTATGCCTGGACCACACTTCAGTTTGCAGAGCCACCTTGTCTGTTCCACTATGACCTTTTGCTAAAGCTCCCCCTCTAGAGAGGGAGAGAGGAATCTGAGGAAATTATGTTACTGCTCTTCTGTCTTCATTATGAAAGCAAGAGTCTCGCTTCCTCCTCCATCTCATCCAGTCTCTTCCCAGTGTAAACTTCTCTTCCACTATAGAGACGTGACATAGAGCAGAACAGAAGAGCCTCAGTTTATGTGTGAGCTTCAGTTGGAATGTGACAGTGTTGTTTATTGATGTAAAGGAACATTAAATATTTGCAGGTTCTTCAGGATGTTCTGTGTTAGTTCTGCAATAAGGAAGAACACCTGAATATCTTAGCTGTCATCTCAAAAGTAACCTCCTTCCCTCTAAAATAATGATCCTTATGAATTACTGCTAAAAGTATTTGCATTCCCAGAAGCCACACCAGGACTACAGCTGATCAAAAAGCTTCTAGGCAAAGCTCTCACTTTGAAATTCATGTTTGTATCAAAGTCGGTGCTGAGATTTAAAAGCAGTCCCTTGACCTGATTGTGTTGATCCACATTCTGTAACCCAAGGGAGTTTATTTTTATTGTTTCTCTAAAATAAAAAAGGCACAATTAAAAATAATAATATATGAAAACACAAGCAAAGAGGAAATGAATAAGCATTACGCTCAGAACAATGGGATGGGTCAGAAACGACACACCAGGCCAAATGAGAACAGCAGCCTTGGCTCTGGCCCTTCAAGGGCTTCTGCATGTGCTTAACTCTATTTCCCCTGGACTGATCCTGCACTGATTATGTCACTAGGGCCCCAAGTTTAGTAAGAGCAAGGGCAAACTCTAGTGAAATCTTCTTGCCCAGGCCTGTCTGTAACTTGAGGAGCATAATAGTACCTCTGAAGTTATGCTGGTGTCCTGCCGAGGGAGAATTTATATTCTCCATGGGCTTGGTGATGACTTGGGGTGACCTTCCAGAAGGGGGCTGATGAGGTGAGGTAGTCATGGTTTCTCTCTGAGATCAAAAAGAGTTAATGTTTCAGCAGAGCACCAGGAGACAATGTATCATGATGAGTATCAAATCTTCACCTAACATGGTGTCTCTGGGTATTTTTGTTCAAAGTGAGACTGCTACATGCTGGACTGAGTTGCTATTTGGTTTATCAACAGATGTGTTACATCCCTCTTTAGGAGTCTGTGCATCTTGTTACAGTTTTAGAAGCCATTTAGCCAATTGTCATCAACTCATTTAGGCTGAAATGCATGTTGAATCAAAAAATCCCCACGGAGGTGTGGAGGGATGACTATGGCTGAGATTATACCAAACTCGGGTTAAGTTATCCCAAACTATTAAATAATCTGCCAGTGGCCTCTTAAGCAGACTCAGAGAAGTGGCTGAAGAAGTCTGCAGCTAACTGAAGAATGTGTTGTTCTCAGCTGCAGCCTGAGAATCGGAAACATTGGTTGTAAAGTAGACAAAAATGTAAATAAAAGAGAGATGTGTTGACCACTGCAGGCAAACACAGGGAGCCAGGGGAACAGAAAGAACTGTAAGTCTTTGTTCAGATGCTGTGACACAGCTGACCTCAGGGTGGCTTAGGACAGAGATCTGCTACAGGCCATCCGATCATTCATAGGAAGTAGAAGAAGCTTTAACAAGCATTTGTACAAGATGCCCAAACAATGAGATACGGTGGCAGTAGGAGATTTTAGTTCCTTTAAACCATGCAGAAAAAACAATAGGGTAACTTAAAATCTCTCAAGTACATAACAAAGGTTTTCAGCAGGAGTAGAAGAGAGAGCAGATCCTAAAAGATCTCGATGTTAAAAACAAAAGAGCAAACTACCCCTATGCAGAAGAACACCAGGCACAGAGGTGCTATTCCAGATGCAGCAACTTTCTGAGTACTTTAAAAAATCTGTACCACAGAAACATCTAGCTAAGTACAAGGGAATAAGACAAACAACGGGGTACAGAAGCAAAGCTGCTACAGCACAGAAGGCATTTCAACTAGGAAAGGACATTAACGGGAACTGGAAAAGATTCTATAAATAAATACATTTTAATTAGAGGAAAAAAAAAGAAAGTCTTGATCCATTGCTAAACAGGAAAAGATATCAAATAACAAATGATGCAGAGAACCCTGGTGTGTCTCTTGATCCAGCCCTTATTTAAAAAAACCGATGTTTGTGACCAGCCAATTAATCAAATTATTTTTAAAAAGAGGTAGGATTGTAGGTCAAAACAGGAAAAGACCAAGTAAAAGAATATTGGATGAGCTAACTGCACACAAGTCAGCAGGGCCTCACAGAGTTCACCTGAACTTATTCAAGAAATAAGATAAAGTAATATGTGAATAGCTAACAGTTATTGTAAAGCAATTATTGTAAAGGACTCACATAGAACAGGATGAGCCCTGAAGCAGAGGAGAAGGGTGACTATGGTGCTGATCTTTAAAAAGGAATAATGAGACCCCAGGAAGCCATAAAACACTCATCCTGGTTTCCAAAAAATTCTGGAATGAGTTATTAAGCAATCAGTTTTTAAAATACCTAGAATTATGGTATGGTGATAAAAAGCAGTCCACCTGAGTTTGTCAAGGACAGATCATGTCAAACCTGTCTGATTTCTCTCTTTCTGACAGAGTAGCTGGCTTAGTGAATAAAGAAGAGCAAGTGGATGTGATTTATCCTATCTCCTGATATGGTCACATTAGGTATGAACTAAATGTAATCACAACAAGATGGGTGCACAACTGGGTGAACTTTACTCCAAAACCACAGTTATCAATTGTTCTATCAAATAGGAAGTTGTTTGAGTAAGATTCCTCTGGGATTTTTTCTGGGCCTGTTTCCGTTCTTTTCACTAATGATGCAGGTGATGAAATCTGTGGTTACCATTAAACTTGGAGAGGCTAAAAGAGAATCAGAGTCAGAAGATCAAAGCACAGAAATTATCTGGAAAAATGGTCCACAGCCAACCTGATTAAGTAACTGCTAGGATAAAGTGCTGCTTTCAGGAAGGAGAAATCAAATTCCCAGCTATAAAGCTAGAAGAAATTTGTAAACAGTGGAGTAGCAAAAGAAGGTCTGAGGGATGTAGCAAATGACAAGTTGGATTTGAGTTGGCAGTGCAGTGCCCTGGAAAAAATTAAATATAAATACCTGGGTTGTATATATGAAACATCATACATAAGACAAAGAAAGCAATTATTCTGCTCTGCACTTTGGTGTGGAGGTCTCAGTTGAAAGGTTTTGTCAAGTTTTTGTTACTGTACTTTAATAAAGATAATAGATATACTGGACAGAATCCAGAGGAGATCAACAAGTATGATCAGAGATTCGGAAAATGCAGCCAGTGAGATAGAAAGAATTGAATTTGTTTAGTCTATAGAAGATTGTTTAGTTTAGAGAAGATGAAGGTGAGGCAAGACTATTTCCTCAATGCACAAAAATCTCCAATAAAGATGACAGTGAGCAAATAAGTGTCCTTACTGAAAGTAAGGACAAGAAGAGATCAGCTAAACACTCGGCAAAGGCTGCCTAGGCTGGAACCTCGGGAAAACTTTCCATCCACGGGTGCAGTGGAGCAGAAGGTTTTCCAGCCTCCTCCACTGGAGAGGCTCAGGTGCAGGTTAGGGAAATGCCTTCTAGAAAGAGGGAAAAATAAACTGGTTTGAGCCCCAAGAGATTTCTCTCATTGGAGACCGTTTGCTGCCTGACCCTGCGGCTTTGAGTCTTAGTAGCTGAGGGTGCAGGTGTGTCATTTCTGATATTATAATGCAGTGACTCTGTTAGTACCTTAATAGCAATGACTTTATATACAGTAATGATTATCCTAAACAGCCCTTATCCTCTCTACCAAAAGCCCTTGCCTATCAAGTTTCTTCTGCTTCTAGGGAGTTAAGGCAAATATAATGAAATAAGTTAATGTCTGCTGACATCTTCAAGAATCTGTAGTTCATACACAGCCAGGTATAACTCACCTCCATCACTTACTTGTTATTCCCTGCATCAGAAAAACTAATGGCTAACCGTGTTCAGAAAACCTAGCCTACATTAAATCAATTAATTGAAATTCTATTTCCCCCTCTTTTTAATATGCTTTTATGTATCTCTTTAAAATTTATAACTTAACACATACATTTTTAATTTTAACATTTCAGAGGTGGAATGTTGCTGCTAATTTATTTCAGTGCCACTGTTTTCTTAACTGCTCGGGTCTTGCACATCTGGTGAACAAGCAGCATTTTGTGGGGGCCCAGTTATTTCCTGTGGGGCTCTGATGTGTTTTATCCTATCACTGCACCGGTCTGCAAGTGACATGGAGTTAAGGTACTCAGGCTGCTTTCCTGTCTTGAATGCTGTAAAACAGTGCCAAAAAATAAGGGCGTCAGGAAACTAATGAAGAGGAGAAATGGCAGCAGTCATCAGAACAGATGCCTCCAGGTGATGGTCAAAGATAGTATTAGGGAAATGATGGAAACTGCTGCAAGGGACTCAAATGGGATAGTATCATCAGCAGATAATTGAATTTTATAGTTAAATTAGAGTTGTTCTAATGTAGACACGATTTTTGATCACAGTTAAAGCACAGTTCCGTTTTGCACTGAAAACAGGAATTCAGCTTCTTTGTTATGTTTGAAAAATACAGTCTCCTCCTCAAATTGGCAGCACTTATCCCTCTGGGTACAAGATGAATGGTCTGGTAATTTGTTAGTTTGTGATTTGCAATTAATTAGAAACTTAGTCCTTTAAGAAATCTGTTCCAATTGTTCCTTTGTTTGAAACATCTCAACAATGAAATAATGCAGACCACAAAAATGTCCCATCTAGTCAAATTCTTTGGAACTGTAAGCACAGATAATAGCTGAATAAATTTGTTTGCAATTAAATTTTTTTTAACTTATTGCAGACAGGGAATATGGTGACTTCAGCAAAATCTCATCCAATCGTCTGGTTTCCTCTAGAGGGAATCTGCACATGCTAATCCCACTGGCTGTAAGGATTTACATTCATTAGTCCCACTGACTTGTTGAGGACTAAATGTATCAAGAAGACATTACTTGGCCAGTTCTTCTGCTTTTTCACTTTGTGATTTGGTGCACAAAAGGCTCCCTTCAGCACTGCTGATCCATTGTATATTTAAGAGGCATTGCTGAAGAACCTGAGGCAATAGAGCTCTTGGGAATATTGAAGTGTTCAATGTTCAGGGACCCTGTGCCCCTGTGACTCAAATATCACCCTCAGTTCCATCACTAATGCAGCACACTAAACCACTAGTTTCCACCTCTGGCTCTAATATGCTTAAAAAACACAATTACAAAGAGATCCACAAACAGTAACTAAAAATTAACCTATTGCAGAAAAAACAGATTTGTTACACTGGAGTATATGCTTTCTTTGGAATTTTCACAGTGGTCCCCAAAGTGGAAAACAAAATTAAATAAGTCAATAGCAGGTTTGATTCACTGTCTTCATTATTTGTTTGCTGTAGCTCTGACCGTCTACATCAGCTGTAAAATCCTGACATGGAGCTGGGTAAAGAAAGCAGGAGTGAAAAACAATATACATTTAAAAAAAAAAGAGGGATATCAGCAAAAAGAAAAAAAAGTAACAAACAATAAGAAAAATCTCATTGTATCACAGGAGAAGAAATTAAATTAGTTCCTTCCATAGACACTGTGGCTGACAAGAGCTTTGGTAGAGGACGGAAGTGTCCTTGGAAGGAGGACAGTCAGTGCACCCATGAAGACTGTCTCTCTGTCACCTGCTAAGGAAAAGTTAATGTGATGCCAAGGCTAAGAAAGCTGTTGTGGCAAGTAGGGGAACAGCTCTTCACACCCCAGCAATTTGAAAATCCAAACACAAAGGATTTGATTGTGTTCTGGTAAGAAACTTTAACAAAAAAATAAAAAAAAAAAATCACAAAGATTCTGACTGAAACAAAAAATGGCTCATTTGGGTAATTTTATGAAAGCTGTTAAAAATATTTCTATTGCTGCTGCCAATTTATAAATGAAAATGTAGTTCAGAAGCAAAAGAATGCTTCTGTTTAGAAAAAGTTGAAACTAAATATTGTTTAACATTTAAACAGTCTCAGTTCTTTCCTTAAAGAAAACAACTTTTTGGTATTTATCCCAAATTCATAAATAACTCTTATTCTCCCTTATTTGTAGAGTGGGATGATAACATTTGCCAAAAAAAAAAAAAAAAACCAACCAAAAAAACACAGTATCTTCCTAAATCTTAAAATAACTAAAACCTTAGAATAACTAACGTCAGACCAAATGGTCAGTCAGACATGAACTACATCCAAAGATTTAACAAAGATCTAATACAGGAATGACCCAATGCCTGGGAAAGAAAGCGGTCACTGGAATGGGCAGGATCCCTGCCAGCTGCAAAGCAGAAGCACCCAATGGTGAGCCCCACCAGGGTGCAAAGCAGCCTGCATGGTGTGGAAACTCGTCTGTTTTCCTCTCCTGGCATAGAACACAAGGGAAACGCAGAGCTGCACATCTCCCATGACAGAGAAGAGTCCCAAGGCTGTTGAAGCCTGTGTGGGGTGCAAATCGATTCCTCTGCATTATCTGCCAGGAAAAAACACTGCCCTGCAGAAAGCGTGGGAGGAAGCTCTTACCCCACTACAGGAGAGCACCACGGCTGCTCCATCATGTGGGGCTGGCTGCAGGGAGGTGATCCTGGCCTGTGCGATGTGGCCCTTTGATGCAGTGGGGTTATGGCAGAAGAGAGGGGACTCAAGAAGTCCCAAATGGCAGACAGGTGGCATAGGCAGGTGAGAAGTAGTTGGGACATAAGGGGAAAATCTGCTCCAGGAAATGCCATGCCCAGGAGAGCTGTATGGGGTGTCCTGTATGTGGGTGCTGTGATGCAGACTCGGGTTGGGAACCTCAGGAGCCTTAATTTTCTTCTGGTACTAGAAATGTTTATCCTGGGGACTGGGACAAAGACATTTGTTTTTCCTCCATGCTTCTGTTAGGAATACCTCTGGATTTCCTGTCCCAAAATAATAAGTTTAGGGAGGATAAGACATGAATTCTCTTCCTGTTCTGAGGCAGAGATGGAGTGGGCCGATGGAGAGCGCTGACCCAGCAGGAGGTGTGCGTCCCCCCAGGGTTTCCTCCCAGCACCTCCTCTGACCAGACACCCCCTAGCTGACCTTCCCACTTTGGAGGACAGGGTGGCCAAGGCAGGTGTTCCTCAGGTTGCCCCTGTGGGAACATGAAGCTGCATGCAATGGCTGGAGGTGTGATCTAGGCAGTCAGTTCCTGTGTGCATGGGTCTGGCAGCAATTCCAGTCTGCAGAGAATTCGAGGTTACAGCACTGAGCAAGGCACTGTAAAGGCTTGCATGCAAGACCACTCAAACCCTGGAGATTATAAAATAATGTAATAATATAAAATAATCTCCTGGAAGCAAACCAGGAGCTGATGTGACCCTGTCTTCTGGTCTGGCAGCTGGACCAGTGTTGAGGAATCACACAATAAAGTAGGTCACAGGTTTCCAAAAGGCCATTTTTTTCTTTTAAGCTTATGAGAAAATGATGATTTATGAAAATCAGCTTGAAGCAAGGGAGTTGTCCTGATAATAAAACCTCAGAAGAGTATGGAGGGCTCTGTCATTACAGTAATGGCCCCCAGATAAGTGCTTCATCAAGAAGACTATACATCATTACTACTTACAGTGTGCTGAAAAGATGGGGCAGGGGGAGAATGAATGACATCTGCTACAAAAATAAACTACAGCAGAAATGGTGCTCAATGTTTTTGTATTTTATATCATAAAATACTCCATTTTGGAATTCAGTTAAGCCAAACACACATTTTTTACCTCCTCTCATCACCTCAGAGTGCAACTAAAATGTGAAGCCCTGAGTGTAACCTGCAGGTCAAGCCTCTCACTGGCCTTGGTGAGTCCCATGTCCATCCCTCCAGATTGTGCCCAAGACACCCACAGCCCCATGCAGTGATGGGGGTCTTGCTGTCACCTGTATGAGCTGCAGAGAGAAGCAATTTCTTGCCTTGTTTAAAAGCACGGAGGTGGACAGTAAGATGCTGGGGAAAAGCAAACACAGCCTTGCCTGGCACAATCAAAATTTGGTCCCATGACCTGTTTTTTCCACTCTGACCGTGCTTGGAGCTCGGCTACACTCCTGTGGAGGTCAGGATGTAACAAACCACTGCAGAGCTTTGCTTTGCTCAGGTGCTTTGTTAGATTTATGTAAAGGAAAACATTTTTTCTCCGATTTCTGCATGGCTGCCTCAGTTGCTGCAAGCTTTCCCCAGCAAGTGAAAAACTGCTCTCGGCTTAACCATGGAAAGCTGCTCAGTCATGGAAGTGGAGGAAAAGCAGAGGCTGAACGGCAGGAAGGACATGCTGGGGAGGGCGGGCTGCTGGGGAGCCCAGCTGGGAGGTAAAGTGAAACAGCCCTCCTGGGACTTCTGACCATCCTGGGAGACCACCAGGACATAGGAGAGCCAGTGTCTCCAGCCCTGTCTGAGCCCCTGAGCGCTCTTGCTCACGGGGTAACTGTGATGTACCCAAATAAATGGATAAAGCCAAATGAAGAATGCGTTCAGGCTCTGAGCCAGACTTTCAGTGCTGTTTTATAGTGTTTCCATAGGTATAGCAGCTAAGAAAAGGGGAAGGCTTTGAGTGACAGTCACAGTGGGGTTTCATTCTGTATCACATACCATATAAACTGGGCACAGGTTCTCTTGCTAGGCTGCACCCTCAGTTGTATGTACAACTACTTCTGGTTTGTGGCTATCTAAAACGTTTCTTGCAATTGATCATCTTCACTAACAGCAAATTTTTATTCATAATTTATGCAGTGCTTTTGTGACTTTCATCCAAAGTAAAATAAATGTAACAGCTGGCGCGTCTATAGTTGAAGAGGGCGATAAAAAGAAGAATAAAGTATCTCTGAAATGAAATTTCCTTTCCAGCACATGCACTGGGTCCAACATAAAAGGCACAACAGAAAGTTTAATTTAAAACTAATTTATTGGTGAAATGTTATCAGAATCCCAATGAAGACAAATAAATCAACGTGACACTGGGAGAAAGATCAGCTGGTGAGGATGAAAGCTACCAACATAACAATTCACAGAAGGGGGAAGACTTACACAAACTGGAGTACATCAGCAAAACCAGAGTGAAATGCTCCCTCCACAACTTTGGATTCCAAAAGGAAATAATTTAAGGCTGAAACGCTGACGTGTGCAAATATTTGTTCTTTTCACAAGAAGCAAATACTGGATTTTCGACCATGAAACTCTCCCTTGGCCCAGTGCTTCTGTTTCCCACTAACTCTTCAAAAACACCAAGTTACAAGCAAGGAGCGGAGAAAAATGTGATATTTTTGAGGGATGTTGACTGAACTTCAGTAACACCAGGCTTATATGTTTCTCCTTATTGAGGCAAGGGAGGCAGAAGTTGAATGGCTCCTCAGCTGCTCTAAATCAGAAGGCTGTGAATTTTGTTTTGCTTTTCTGGAAAGAAGGCCTGGATATATGAGAAGCAAGAAACAAAAAAGGCTAACAAAAAATTTTCTTCTGGCTCAAAATTTGCTCAGATACTGTCTCAAGAGAAGGGACAGGTTTTTGGCTGAGCACTTTGCCAGAAATACAGAGGCTGCACACAGAGACATTGCCTACACTGCTGATTCTTCTTGCACCAAAGGCAGCAGGATTTGTGTGCTCTTTTACAAAAGGTGCCTGAATCCATTCCTGATCTCTTCCTCTTACTGCTTGTAAAGGCCCTATATTTTTGGGTGGCTGTTTCCTATTACAAGTTTTTCTCACTCTTTGTGGGTGTTTCACTGGAGAAGAGTCAGAGTGCCCAAGAAAACAGTTTACTCACTATTCCTTTTGGGACCAGAGGCATGAAATGCTGGACCTCTTTGAGGAGCCCCTGCTGTCACAAAGTCTATAGCCTACACTTGAGAGAAGGTTTTAATTTTTCATAAGGCACAGTCACTTAGTGAAGCATTTTGAAGGATGTACTTTGTTTTAATGGCCACAGAGTTATGAACAACAGCTCCAACTCAGCTCATGCACGATCAGACACAATTGTATTTAATCAATGAATTCACTCCTGTCTGAACCAGGGCTCCAATTTGCTCTCATTTTCTTTCCTATACTGTAATGAGTTATTCCTATTGACTGAACAGAATGTGCCAAAGCTCCTTATGCTTTCATTTATGTGAAATAGTTAGCACGGTATTCTCTGGGTTTGAGGTCACTCAGCTCTTTTTCTTGTATTTCGGCAACTGCATTCATTCCCATTCTATACCAATTAGCACAGAGGAAGCAGAATCCAGCCATAAAGGACAGCTCCTCTGCTTCACAACATCCACTTCACCCAGACTCTTCTCACACAGCTTCTTACCTTTCCAGAAAGGACACTCACCCTCTCCAGAAAATACCAAACAAACAAGCAAGCAAACAACAACCCCACACACACCTTTTCAGAACAGCAAAATCACAGAACAGAAAGGAGTTCTACAGAGCACATGACTTCCAGTTAAAGCAGAAGGACTGGTTTGTTCTAAAAACAAGCTGCCCAATCCTGTTGTTTAAATAAATTTTAAAAAAGGAGAGAAAAAAAAAAAAGACCACCACCTATTTCTTGAAACACGATTTAATTGGTCCTAAGGGGGAGTAGGTCTCCAGGGCAGCTGTTCAACCAGGGTAGATCAACAGCTCCCTGCTACAGCACTGCTGATCTGTGCCAGCATTTATGTAGCTCACTGGGCTCCATAAAGGGGAAGTTGTCACTGATTTCATAACAGAAGAGTGAGATGAAAGGGATGCAGATTGATTAGGGAGGGACTTGAGGTTTCTTAGGGATTATTTCTGTTTTTCTGATGAAGCTTCTCTTCCTCAAGTAGGCTGCATTACTATTGCTCCATTATAAGAGTTTATGATAATTTTTCAAAAATAAATACTACTCTAGGTTAGAAAGGTTAAGGGGTGTTCTCTGCAAGAGCTTCTCAGCTCTCTACTCTTTCCTTGACACCATGTATCCTGTCTGGTGGCCCTTGGACCTAATAGAAAACCTTGCTTATGTATCTAGATTTACATAAGTGTTGCTGTTTGTCCACAAAGGAAAACTCAAAAATACTGCAACTTAAGTTCAGGTTGTAGCATAGCAACGTGGTTGTGGCAGGGAAATTACCTCATCTGACACAGAGTGACATGTCTACACCAGCTAACCAGATCAGGCTGTGTCCTTGGCACCATTTCTGCCAGGGTGATGTACCCTTTAGGGACTCATTGAAGTGTTTGTTAGAGTGAGTAGAGTAGAGATCTGTCCAGACCTGGGAGACCTATTCTGGAGTTCTATTAGGGCAGATTTCACTCTAGGAGAGAAATGGGACCCTTTGTAAATTGGATCTACCTCATCAGGAGAAAATGGTGTTCAGCATAGCTGATGAGCATCCCAAAGAATGAGGGAAAGAAGCTTTTCCTCCAAATACATATTTTTGTAAGAATGCAATGTAAGAAGTAAAAAAAATAAGCCTGGGAAAAACTCTGCTTTTCTCCCCAAACGCAATAAATATTAAAGCTAAGACCTATAATTTATCTAAATCTGTGGTTGTAGTTTGATTTGTTTCATTACACAAACAGTACCAATCACCTTTAGCTATAGTAGTAGCATACCACCCCCACAAAGTCTGACCAAAGCAATCTTTTGTCTGCTTCACTTCTAAACATGATTTTGCATCAAAGTGAAAAGCAAAAATGTGCAAGATAAGCTAATGCCAGACCATGCTGCAAGCATTGAGCCTGAGCAGTTCCTGGAAGCTGAAGGTTGTTGGAATAGCAACATGAAATATTTCATTTCAAAGTACCAGCTTCAAAGCCTCTCCACCATTATTAGGACCTACATCTTCATCAAACCTTTTCAGGTTGCAAATATGTTGTGTGCCTACTCCTGGATATGAGAAATTATGTAACTTGAAGAAAGATACCTTTGGTTTCTCTTCTGTTTTGTAAAAAATTCGGCCAAATAGTGATGCTGAGTTGGGATGAGTAGGCGTGAACTGCAGATATTATACATACCATGTTATTAGCAGTCCATATCTATCCTCACCATCCTTGATTAAATTTCATTCTTACCGTTGGAGTAATTTCAGACTTTACTGACTGTCTGATCATTACTTTCCAAATTCATTACAGTGGTGAAGTGTCTCAGGAGTGTGGACAGGCTTTTCATCTCTAGTGATGGCAAGTGTGGTGTAATTGCAAGTCATTAAGGAAAGACATTCCCTAAGTGGGGCTGAGGGGCTCAGATCCCACTTTTAGTCATTTATCTCCAATTTTCACATCTTTTAGGATGCCATTGCTACAAGGAAGATTGATGGATCACAGCTCCTTTTTTTGTATTTTAGCATCTGCCAGCTTTACTGGCTGCTTACTCTACACTGGCTTTTTCCCAAGGAGGAGCAGGTGGCACTTTTGATGTTAAAATAATTCACAGCGAAAAAGAGAAGCCTGCAGATGGACCTGGCAAGGCACAAGTAAATTGCCTGCTAACAGATTCATGTTCTCCAAGCATTGCCTGGATGATAAAAAGAAATGCAGGATCGGGTTGCAAAGCAGCCTCTTATCAGGTGATGTCTCCTACTGATATCACACAAGACCCCAACTTATGAGTCTTCAGCTAATTTGTCCTTGGTGTTATATTTCTGATGAAGTTTAAATAGTGCATTCCTAGGTGAGCTGTTCTGCACACCTGGCACAAGCTGGACACACTGCACCGGGAGGAGACAAACACCATGGTGTTTGTTCTTGCAATCTGTAGCATGTCGAGAACACATACAGGGGCCATAGGTCTGTTTAAGTTTGGGAATTTTCCATTGTACTTTATGGAATAAACATATTTCAAACAAGAAATGAGCCCAAGGAGGATTTCAGCTCCAGATGCCTCTGGGGCAGAGATTAAATGCTGATTGAAGCACCTTAGTCAGTGCTCTTCAGACAGATGAGGTCGGAGTACTCCCGAACTGTGAAGCAATGAAGTTCAATGCAGGAATCATACCTTCACCTCCCAGACAAGATTTCTGCACCAATGTAATTTCATTTACTAACTGCAGGGTTTCTTTGTGAAATGCAGATTATAAGGGGAACAAGGTCCTGGTTCTGAATGCCATGTTTTGGGTAGATCTTAATCTCCAACCTTTTTCTCAGGGCTTCCTTTGAGATCTCTTCGGCCGTTCTGCCATCAGTAGAAAATTTACACAGACATCCAGTGGCAAGGTTTGCCCTGACTAGTTTTACAAGACTGGGATAACAATAATGGTCTATTTTAAATCTCATAGCCAGACTAAGAAAGAACAGTCTTATCATGCTACTTATGATAGCAAATCTCCATAGACACAAGCCTTAGATGAGGGACCAAAACTCTACTCCGTTTCTCAGACTGTCCTGCTACTATGAAGACCAACAAAAATATGGATTGGCAGAGAGCCGTGCCCAGAGCCTGGCAGCTCTGCACTATTTCCTGCCATCTGAAGTCTCAAATGGCCCTACTGTAACACTTCAATGCTCCGCAGAAAACAACATGTAGTGCTCTGGAATGGCTGTTCTAACTGGAAGAATGAGAAGGCATTAAGAGGAGCAAATAATGGTTAATGCTATTACTAATGTAACCAGTGATATGAGACAACAGGAGCAACCAATTTGCTCTTTCAGGACATGCATCTAGTCACAGAAAGCAGAAAACGTGTTGTGTTCACAAGGTCCACCATGCAATGCTTCACAGTCCTCCAATATGTCTGTCACAGGTAAGCAGGAAAAGCCATCTTTAACAATTAAAGGAGATCTTTTCCTCTGATGGCTTACTGCTGACCCATGGCCCAGCACCCCGAGAGCTCATTCACCTCTGCTTGGTGGGAGTGAGCTCTCTCTGAAGAAACCAGTGATAGCTCAGACGAGCGGTGGAAAATTTCTGTGGGATATATGATGGTCCCTAACACTGGCAGACAATGTCTGCTCAATGCAACCTGCATGAGCTAGCTGTGGCTCTTTCTCTGTCCTGTACCTGCCCAGGATTCTACTTCTGGGGAGCCTGGGAAAGCACTCTCCCTCCCCTCAAGGAACAGGAGGACCTGACCTTCCCCAGTTGCTATTTCCCATATTGCCCAGTTTCTATGTGTACACTGCATTCAGTGCCACTGCAGCAAACTGAATTTTGCAGAGCCCAGTTTCCTACCCTTCAGTAGCACACATGATGCCAATTTGTCAGTGTCACTGGTACCCCATCACCTACTCCTTTCAGGCTTTTTCCATCCGTCCCTGGTGATCTACCTCCCCAGAGGGTCTCAGGAGACCATGAATCCTTTCCCTGTGATTCTCTTAAGGGCATGAAGATAGAGCATCCCAAAAGATGGAGGAGGATGATTTTCCCTTTGTTTGTGAGACAGTTATAGCACTGACCCAGCTCACTGGTATCTTGCAGGCATTAGGTTTAGGACTGTCCAGAACCAGTGATGTGGGGAAAGGTACCAAAGTGATAAAAAGCTCTTCCTCATCTACAGATGAGCCACTTGCAGAGTTTGGCCATCCTAGGGTTTAGGATTGGAAAAGGGACCCCACAGATGTGCACCATCCAAGCATAGCACCAGGCTACCAGTTCCTAACAGGTCTCTTCAAAGCGTCCTTGTAACCTTGTTACTGGCCAGGGCCACTGGGGACCTGGGAGAATTGAGTGGGGCCTTTTCCTGCCTGACAATAAAATCTATTCTAATTATAATTCCCTGCACATATACTCTCTGAAGGACAGGGAAAAGCTTTAGCCGCTTGAGGTCAGGGCTGAAAAACAGGCTCTGGGTGGGTGGACTCGAGGAACACCTGCTATGGGAGGATTTCACAAGAGCAGAGATGGCAGGAAAATTGATGACGACCTTGCAGCACACACCTAGTGGAGGGACCTAAAGATAAGCCTGTGGTCTGGTTTTGGAGTTTGCAGAAAATGCAGCAAGTTTAGTATCATGTCTCCAACAAGGCTCAGGGGTGTACGAGGAGGAGACAGTCCCTTGGCTCCAGTGGAGGAATTGTCTCATCAGAGTGCACCTCTATTCAGCTCTGTAGAGAGCTCAGTGGAGAAAAGTGTGGAAATTAAATTAGAGCCTCTGAGTCTTATTCATTATATTGCAGTTATTGCTGAGAAAAATAAAGGAACAAAAAAATACTAATTTTGAAATATAAAAATATTTTGAATTTTTGAAAAAAGAGAGAAAAATCTACATTTAGTCTGATGTAGATTTACATCAGTGTAAAGATATTGCCAGCAGATTGGAAAAAATATTTCATAAAAAGCATAAGTTTGCAATTTCTGTTACTACTTTGATATTTATCATCTTGACTCTATGAATTACTCATCAAGCAAGGAAAGCAAGCATACACAGCATTAGTAGTTCTCAGAGCAGCTCCAGAAGTAACTTTCAGCTGAAAAACCCAGCAGCTTCTGACTACATTTCAAGACATTTTCATAGAAAATGTGTCTAAGTATTTATTATCCTAGGTAAGCAGAAATTCTGTATAAGTGAGCAGTACACAGGGAAAAAAACTGAAACATCTATCATTTTTCTCCCTGTGTCGTATATCATTCCCAGATTGGAAGCCAGTTGTGCAGCGGTTTTCTAGTGGTGAGAGCAGGATATTGGGTTTCAGGACTCTTGGGTTAAATTATTGAATCTGCCATTGATTTGCAGTGTGACCTTGGGCAAGTAATTTAAAGGGAAATATGTAATTATTAGTTTGATTTGGCCAGGCTGACTTACTGTCTATGGCTTTATAGCAATTGCTACTTTCTGTTACACTGATCGAGAGAGAGAAGGTCTCTCTTTTGTAAATGCTTTTTCATGTTTCAAAGGGCTTGAGGGTTTTTATTCTCTCTTATAATGTATGGAATACACAAACAATCCAACAGACAAAACTAATAATCTGGATTCTACAAATAGCTTTGCATGTACTGCAAGCTATATTTTTAAACACTCAATTTGAATAACATGTCTTTGGTTAGTATAGTACACAACTGTGTGTGTGCACTGGTGTGTGATCAGCACTCAAAGGAACAGTAAAGGAGAAGCAAACCACACAAACACATGACAATATGAGGAATATTTCCCTATCTAATACCTTCAACAAAGATAGTACAAAACAATCCTTAGGGATTTGGGGGTGAGAGGAGTTAACTAGGAAAGGATGTGTTTTAACAGATAATTTTCTTCAAAGTGAAGGAGGTAAGCAGAAACCATCTTCAGATTTTTTAAAGTAAAAACTCTCCAATAGTTCTAAATAAAAGGGTTTTCTGGATGAAAAGATCTGCCTACATGTGGTTTCAAGCATTTTGTTGTTTAACACAGTAGCAATGTTTCAAAAGGGAGCCCCTGGTGGTCTAGTGGTTAAAGGCGCGGCGCTGTCACCGCCGAGACCCAGGTTCGATTCCTGGTCAGGGCCACTC
>JAYRBT010000178.1:18259887-18311493 GCA_036023395.1 Myiotriccus ornatus | reverse complement strand
AAAATCCAATGCGCAGGCTGGAAGGTGTAAAGACCTTCCCCGGCTCTTCGTTCGCGAAGGCGGGCCATTATTATTATAATGTTTCAAAAATAAGAAAATTCCCATTTTTTGCACCTTGAAAATGACATAAGAAGGATTGAGAGGTGGTCCACATATTCTCATACTTTCTGACTCACCTTTAGACTTCTTCAGAATATTTCAAGATGGAAATTTTAATTGTGAAAAGTGTTGGGGGCATGAATATTTCAGTTTTTAACAACATGGTTAAAAGAGTGTTTAAAATTTAGGTAGTCTGTAAAGTTTATCTTTTCTGTAGCCTAATGGGAATATGCAAAATACAATACAGTACTTATATGTCCTGCAGGATTATGTATTTTGAAGTTTAGCTATAGTTTATAAAGTGCTCAGAGATCCTCCGATGAAAATGTAATAACTATGTCATCATCGTCATCAGTGTTATTATTATGAATATCATTATTTTTATTCCCCTGGTGAAGTAAGAAATCGGTTTGTAAAAATTACAACAGCTGCAGGGAATGTGCCCCGATAACTTCTCTGTGTTTTGTACCATAGCCAAAAGAAGTTTATAAAACACTGCAGAAGTAACCGTGTTCCCAGCTAACAGGCAGGAATTTGCTTGGACTGTCAAATGTTCACTCAGCATGACAAATAAAACTAACGAGTACACCATGCACTATTTTTCGTTCAAGGGATGCATAAAAATCTTTATATAAATGCCCTGGGATTCACATTTTTAACCTCAGACAAACATTTGCAATTTGTAGGGGCGTGCAAGGTGCAGTTATTAAAGGTAATGTGTAGACTGTTAAGGGTGAGGTCTGGCAAATGCCATAATGAAGAGATCCCTTGTTGCAAAAGCACCAGGCCATGGTTTGTTATTAACCTGAACCTGGGCTGGGGAAGGGACCAAAGCCACAGCTGCCACAGCAGCTCTGGCTCACCAGTGATTTGAGAGGGTGGGTTTGTCTCACACAAGGGTAGATGTTGCTGTCCTCTGGGGGAGAAGGAATCTTGAGTACTCTTGTAGGAGTGAAGAGAGCACATAATTTCCCAGGGATTTCGCTCATAAGCTCTTTATGTTTTAAGTGTCATATCCCGGACTTCTCACTTGAAATTAACTGCTACTTGAGTGGACGTTTATCTGACAAGTTAATCCAGTCATTATTATATGGGAGGAAAAGGCAGCAATGACTGAGGACATAAAGATGGAAAGGTGACCAGAAATGAGGGCAGTAACCTGAATCTCAAAAACCAGCCTCTGCTCTGTCACAGACTCGCCATGTGACCTTGGTCAAGTTCCTTAATCACTGGGTGCACCAATTGTCCAAGCATATACTGGGACTAAAAGTGCTTCCCTTCCAAGGGAGGATCAGTGCAACTTTGTGAGGAGTTCAAAGAAACTCTTATGTGGAGAGAGTTTTGTTCACCAGGTATCTTAATCGGAGGCCACTCCTGAAAGAGGCCAGTGGGATTCCTATAGGTGAAGCAACGTTTGCATGTCAGCAGATAGAAAATCCTTCTTCTCTTCGTAAATTAGATGTCACAAACAAAGGAAAAATTAAACCCACTTCTCAGGATATATCCCTGCACAGGAAATTCATTGGAGGGGTGTTTCCCTGATAAGAGCCTTCCCTGGGAAGAAACTGAGTCTGCCTTTTGTAAGGGGCTCTGAAAAATAACTCCCAGAATCCAGATCCTGTCAAAATTATGTGAGAACATGAGGCATTGTACTATCAAAATATTTTGGCTTCAGAAACTAGCAAATCTTTCTGCCTCGCTACGAAAAGATGCAGGGAAATGAAGTGGTTTTCTCAGTGCCGCAGACTGCTGTGGCAGTGAGCAATCACTTCATTTCCCTCTGTCACTGAGACCTCACAAGCTCCTGGCACCTTGCCTGATGCTCCCACCACTGCCTCCTGCCTGCTGTTAGAAGACTCGCTGCTCACCAGCCAGCTGACAGATGGTTGCTGGAGCATTGCCCTTTCATGCCTAAATTTCTCCTGCTAAAATTATCCCACACGGGCTCCTTACAAAAAAGCATTACCGGGGACAGAGCTGAGACACTTGAATGTCATCCTGAGTTGAGTTGCAGTGACAGAACCAGGAGGGAGTGCAGAGAATGTTGTGGCATCCCATCTAAGGCACACAGGAGCTCAGTGAGAGTGATGTTAATCTCTGCAGCTCTGTTTTCCATCCTGGGATATCATTCACTTGTACCTGGCTGAGCTTACCTGAGATGTGGCCTGCTCTGCACTGCCTCATAAATAATTTACACATTTCAGGTTTGTTTTGACACCTCAATACACTAATTTTCTGGTTTTAAATGTAAGGTTTCTTAATTTCTTGCTGGAAAATTTTTTCTTCATTAACTGAAGTTTAGAGCTATAGTTTATCCCAAATCCATCTAATGAAAATAGCATAGCCATATGTATCGTTCTGAAGTTTTGTTTCAAGAAGTCCCAGTAGGTTTTCCATGACAAAATTCTTTCCAGTAAGCACCTTGTTATGCCTGAGCTATGTGGAAGCAAAGAGAGTAGCATCCTGACTCTCCCCTGTGGGACCACCACCCTCACCAGACCCAGGAGAGCAGCGCAGACATCACCTCTGCAACCATGTTTGACACTTACCTGTGCTGCTGTGAGTGTCAAAGGCAGGAACAGGCTTGCTACAGGGGCTGGAGGGCAGGAGAGGAGTGGGGCAGTGTTTGTGCAGCCCACAGCAGGACATATTCTCACCCAGGTGACACCAGGGCAGCCGCAAAACCCACAGAGCTGAATTCAGGGTTTTTCAAACACTTTAAACTTCTGTCCCTAAGACCTTTGAAAACCCCAGCTTCAATTCACCTGCTAATACAAATGCTGTTTCCCAGAGCTAGCAGGCAGCTGGAGAGGATCCTGAGGCTGCAACCTGCATATTAGCCCAGATGCCCGAGGGGTCCTGCTGTCCTGAGGATCTGGGATGATGGCTCTCTCCATGCAGCCCCAGAACTGAGACCACCTCTGCCTGCTCCTAACAGGCTCAGTTCCCTCATTCTTTTTGGGATGAGCACGTGCAGGTCTCCCACTCAGGTCTGCTTTCAATCATGGAGCTGTGCTCAATGAAAGACTGCTCTCATCAGAGCCAGGGTGGGTCAGGGGTGGCCAGGGCAGAGTGCATGAGAACTTCCCTCCATCCAGGAAAACACTTTTAACAGAACAAATCTGGCTCCTCACAGCAAGCAGCTAGGCTACAGCAGAGGGGAGGGAGGCAAAAGCAAAGGCTTCTCCAGCAGCTGTCAGCCTGCCCCTACAGCAGCAGCTTTTACAGCTGCTTAATAGGAAACCACCCTCCCACGCAACACTCGGTGCTCTCTGGCAGGTTGGAGACAAGGCAAGGACGCCAGGGGGACAGTCCAGCAAATCTCCACACTGGCATGAATAGGGAAAGAGGTTTGTATCACTAGGTACCACAGTTTTGACCTCTGCCAGCCAAGGGCAGACCCACACTGGCATCCTCTGTGAAGATATGGAAGTGCTAAGAGCCTAGAGGATGCCTAGGAGGGCAGATTCCAGGCCCAGATTTGCTCTGATCAGAGTTAAATCCCAGCCCCATATTAAAAATCAAGTGGTCTGCAGAGCTAATCCTTCTTGGCCGGATGTGAGCAAGCTCCAACCCAAGTCCCCATGCTCCAGTTCCCCAGGTAAATTCCATAAAGCCAACAGCAGGTTTAGCTCTGGGCTGCCCTACCTGCTGCCAGCCTGCAGCTGGGCAGAGCCAGGGCAGGCACAGACAGGGGGCTGCACCGATGGACCATCTCCTGCATGGGGCAGGCTGAGTAAAGGTCACAGATCCCCTCCAAGAAGTGAAAGCTAGAAGGGAAAATGTGGCCAACTACTGAGAGAGATGGTACCCAATTACTGTTCAGCTGCTGCTTGAAGCTTAGGGGACAGTAGGATTTTTTTTAAAAATCCTTCAGAGGGTAGGGAGGTATCGTATTCAAAGGGGGTGAGACAAAGTCACCTGCTGGTCTGTAGACCACCAGAGAGAAACATGGATTTCCCAAGGTCCAATCAAGTGGAGCAATTACATTTTCAATTTGTTCCTAAATAAACATTCATCTGGGATCTCAAACCCAGGGAAGGCTATAGATGGTTATTTGTTTGGACCTACCCTGATCAGGCATCTCAGTCACTCCAAGCTACTTATGCTCCACCAGTGTGGAAGTCCTGGACATCTAAAATCAAAGGGTACACGCACCCCGTGAGACTTTTAATCCCAGCTCCAATGGCAAGCTGCACATGTTGTATCAGCTGGCTACTGAGGCACCAAGGTGTTGAGATAAAGCAAAGGACTAACATTTAGGCAACTAAATCTGTGTGAGTTCTGTCCATCTCTAAAAACATTGCCACTGTTATTTTAAAAGGCTCTTTCCCATCAGCTGAAGTGAAATGATGAAGAACACTCCATTGGAGTCAGATTCCTACCGGCCACCCTGTTTTATCAAGGTTTGAGGAATTTTTCATTTTAGATAAACAAATATTTTGTGGCTTCTTATTCATGGCAGCTGGACTTTATCAGCAGGTCACAGTGAGGAGATAAGGTGTATCCTTCTCTTGGTGCCCTAGCAGGCGTCTCACAATCCCAGGTTGGCTTATACAGCTATTAAAAAACCCTCCAAAGTGATTTTGACCTCAGTCCCTTTACAACAGCTCTGTGGTTCAGATGTCTCCTGTGCTAACAGAGGAAATAGGACTTTTCCAGCTCTATCATATCTTAAAGTTTAGCCATACAGATATACCCTTGAAACTGCTTTTATTGTCCTTCACATAAATTTATAAGGTGGGACCTCATAAATTTGCTGTCACTTACTCCTGTTCCCACCCTTCTTGCATCACCTTGCAGCATGTAGCCCATCTCCAGCAATGGTCTTCTTGTACCAGTGCAGATGGAAATTTAGGTCAGAGAAGCATTTTAAGAATCCTCAGTGATTTAGGCAAATTTTTTCTGTAAAAAGAAAGCAATCAAAGTAGAAAGAAAAAGGAAAAATGAGAAGGGGAATGAGTAGAAAAAGGAAAAAGGAAAAAACCGATAAAGGAAAGGTTTACCTGTCTCTCCCAACTTATAGACTTGAAACACCTTTGAAATCAAAGGACATTTCATCCTCAGCTGAAATCATGGGTTTTTTTGGAACTGTACTTATGAGCGGTAATATTTCGAACTCATGTATCATCTTTTGAAAATGCAAACATGGTGTTACATTGCTGGATATTTTTAATGTTGCGCAGTTCGAGTTCTCCAAACATTTCAGCAATGTTTCTCCACGGGACATTTTTTATCCTTGTGAGCAATTCGTGTCTGACTGGGGGTGTGAAAATCTGTGTTTTCTCTCTGGGTGGCGAGGAGGGGCAGTGAGGCATGTCCTCCACCTATGCTCACTGCTCCCCGGACTGGTACCAGTGGGACCAGTCACTGTGCACTCCAACTCAGCTGGTGGGGGGAGCTGCTGTGGTGCCCTGGCCACACACTCGCGTTCCTCTGCACTGCCAGCAGAGGGAAATCAGCCCAAGAAAAAAATTATGGGCTCATCCCTGCAAAACGAATATTACAGCTACCATTCCCCTTTTAGCAGGAGACCTACATGGTCTTTGGTAAGAGATTATAAGATACAGCTGGGCAAAGATTTCTTCGTAGTTTCTCTCCTTCCTTCCTTTTTTAGCAGCACCTCTTCCAAGAATCAGCACTGTATTCTCAGCAGTTAGACTGAGGGTATTAGGAAATAAACTCCTTCTTGCAGAGGAAATACTGATTTTGCACTAAAAAAATTAAAACATAACTCAAGAACCTGTGGAAGATGAAAGGCAGTTACTGTCTCACATTACCCTACTCTCTCACATCCCAGGGACAAGAAAAGGAAAGGAAAAAGAAACTTCTGGATCTGAAGTGGAAAAATTTGGGGCAGACATTTTGAGAACATCTAGTTTTCTGAACAAAAATAGTACATCTTGCAAGAAAGCATGTGCTTTCCTCAAAATTTCGGTGCTGGCAAATGCTGAAATCCCATTCCCTTTCCCATGGAGAAGGCAGGGGTGACAAGCCAGCAGCCAGCATCCAGGCGGCAGGCAGGGAGCTGGGCAGAGCAGAGGCAGCCCCAAGGGCCAGCCCGTGGGTTTCAGCGGGGGCAGGGGAGATGCTAGTCGGGCCCAGCTGCAGGCTGCCTGACTGGGAACATTCAAGCCTTGCTCCTCTTCGCAGTCATGAGAATGTGGGCAAGCAAGACTTCGCCTGCCGTGGTCCCGCTGGGATCGCAAAAGTATGTAGGACAAAGAAAACTGCAGCCTTATTGATATCACCTCAGCTGGCTAAAACACCATCTGCCTCCTCTGTATATATGAATAGACAGTCCCTACATATTCATGTTCCACTATGGAAAACATTGTGTCTTGGAAAGTTCATTTTGACTATTGTCTGTCAAAATATTTCCTTACTCCATTAATAACAATTATAAGCATGTTTACATAGCAGCTAGCATTTGCAAAATGCTTTACCCATGAATACATACCCTAATTACTCACAAAAATTTATTTCTTTACTCAAAATTAGCCCTTTTTTGTTTGCCTGACCTGCTTCCAATCAGATCATGATTACAGCAAACTTAATGAATGCTCTGCACAGGCACACTCCATCCTGTGGCTGGCTGGGAATTGTGTGATTGCTGTGAGTATTCCACATTTGCTTTCCCAAATCAAAGCAGTTTTGACTAGACAAATAAATCACTGGTATATCTCCATTATGTCATGTTTTTCCTAAAAAAAAGGCAGATAATTTTGAATTGAAATTTGACTTACCATAACTACCATGCCATCTTCAGGTACTATTCATTGCTTGGACAGATTTTCTGACTGTAAAACTGGTTTTTCCCCCAGCTGCCCAATACAGATCCGATCACACATACACACACTTTATATATACTTACAACAGTCACAAGAAGCAAAAAAAAAGTACAAAGCTCATTATGGGGTAAGGACCATAGTGGCATCCGTTCACTTGCTAAAGTGAAAGACAACGTGTTTAATACTAAGCAGCCCCGAAAATACTCCCATGAAAGGGCATGAGCATTTGGTGAAGCAGAGCACTGCTGACAGCTTAGACTGAAATTTGTTCGAGATCACGAAGCCAAGACTAAAATGATGCTTCTAAAGCCTGTGGTGGTTCCCACTTGTACATGCTAACCTAAAATCTGTCTTGCTGGCAGAATTCCAGGCATTGGCTGGACGGCATCAGGCTGCTTGCATCACTCAGCAAGGTGTGCCGCAGCCTCTGTGGTGCAGGAACTGAGGAAATGGGGTGTCAGAAAGGGGCACAGATCTGCAATTCCCCCAGAGAAGGGAGGTTTAAAGACCTGTTTTCCAGAGATTTTCAAGCTCACCACACAAATGGAGAGATGAGGAGGCAGAAAGAGGAAAAGGGGAGAAGAGAAGGGAATACACCATTATGGAAACGTGACCTTCAGTGGTTACAGACACTGTTGGAAAGCACTTCATCTGAAGTCAACAACAGGCAAAGCTAATACTTCAAGGCCAGCTTGTGCAGCAGAAAGAACTGCACGTGCAGCCCCTCTGTGTACAAATCCCCACAGCTGCCAGCAGCTCTCATCTTGGCTTGTGCACATGAGGATGCTGCTGCCAGTGAGGGGAGAGAGCAGGAGCAAAACAGCCATCATCCCCCAAAACCCCTTCAAGCGAGGAAGAGGGATGACAAGGATGTCACACAGTACCTGGAGGGGACCCAAGCCTGACACCTCCTAAATTAAGTTGGAGAGGACCAGGCTTGCTCCACTGAGAGAGCAGCTCTCTCGGGACAGCAGGCACAGGACAAAGCATATTGTTTAGCTGTTCAGTTGGACTTGTACCATCTATTCTTCTGTCCCCGACATGCAAAGCCGCAGGCGCCCTGCGGGACACAGCCACACCAAGCCTGGTGGGACCCACACAGGAGCAGCCCCTCGGCACATCTCCAGCCTGGGAGGGCATGAGGGGACGAGGCAGCCACGGCGTGCGCGCTCTCGTGCCCGGCCCTCCGGAAGAGAAGGAAACCGGCAGAGACAGGCAGCTAAGGGACAGGCAGGAGACAGGAACAAGGTCAGCACAAATGCAGGAACCCCGGTCTGAGCTGCAGACAAAGGTAATTCGACAAGCAGTTCTAAACTCCCCAGTGAGTAAGGGTTTTATTGGGAGAGCTCCCAGCGGAAAGTAAGCAGAGGCTCGAGGTCTGGCACCACTCAGGCCATCAAGGCTGGGTGTTGTCCAGACTTGCAGAGGGAGATCCCAAGCTCAGGCTTTGGGTGGCCAGGTGGAGCCAACCCTTGGGAACTGGCGATGCCGGCATCGGCATGTCTGGAGCGTCCCAAAGTGATTTAGATGCTTGTCATCAGGAAAAAATAGACTTTCCTTGAATTGGCCAAATAAGCCTTTCATCTGGACACTCACTGTTAAAAACAGGCAGCTTTTAGAGCAGTAAGGGTTGGATTTACTGTAAAGCTGTCCCCTCCCTGCAAACACCCACGGCTGTACGGGACCAGCATATTTGGTGCCAGAGCAGCTGTACAGCTGTGCAGCCCCCAGGCTGCCCCAGACAGCACTGGGATTAAACCCCCATTCTCCCACCTAGGATTAAGCCCACCATTTATCAGCAGTTAATTAACAGATTACTGGGAGGCTGAGAGAGTCTTTTTAGATAGATTGCACACTGGTCTACTTGGCCTACAAACATAAAGCCGTTGGATTCACTCTGGATCCAGTGCTATTTTGCAGGGTGGTGGGAAGTGCATATAATCACTGAAACTTGACAATTGCACAATTTTTCACAGATTTTTCCCACCAGAAAACAGTATATGGGCTTAAAATGTCTCCTTCTTTGAAAGGCTTAGAGTAGGACAGACGCAAAACTGTTGATACTGAGGTTTTACTGGAAACATGGCTTGCAATTAATTGAAAGTTTTCATGAAAACTGTTTACTTTCTTTGGAAAAGTTTGGCTCTCAGTCTAAAGCGTGTGGAAAGTTTCCCTCTTGTTTTTTTTTCTTTTTCCCAACAAAAAAAATCATTTGCATGTGGTCTAGTTCTGCAGTGCCTCTTTGGAGATGGAGCTGTCTGGTGGGGAGCTGGCTGTGGGGCAGCATGGCAGGCGTTGCCCTGATAGGAGGTCACTGAGGAGGCCACCAGAAAGATCCCTGAGGCACCAGCATGACTCTGGGTGACATCAGAAAAAGGAACCAGCTGGGATGCAGCTTGATAACTTTTTATGACACTTTAAAATTATCTCTGGAAAAGGCGGGGGGGAAATGGCCAAAGTATCTACAAAAAATAATAATGAGCCTCACTTTCCCATCGTTTTCTTAAAATAGGCCAAAAATTTCTGTCACTGGAAAATGATTAAAGCAAGTGAGATGCCTTCTCCTTTCCCTGCTTTGTCCAGTCTGTCCATTTGAGGAGTTGGAGGGACAGATTCAAGTGCCACCCAGAAACCTGGTGTTCCAACACTTCTGTCCCTCCAGGCGCACTTAAATAGTTTTCAGTTAATATCCAAGCCTGCACAAAAAGAACAAGCCAAGAAACAGATGCACTCCAAACAATACAGGAAAACAAGACCTGGAATCTGGACCCTGTTAAAAGACAAGTGGAGATGTTGCCCCGATTTGGCAGTGCCAGCACTCATCTCAGAATGAGCACAGATTCTGCAGAAGCTACAGAGTCACAGGTAAGACCTATCCCTAACTCTCATCCAGGGATAAGAGTTATCCAGGGCTGTAAAGGACTCTTATTACTTTTATGAAGTGATATCTTGTAGGACCCCACCAAGGAAGCAGCTGTAAAATACAAGTTAGAGCTCTCCCATGTGAAAGGGACAACCCTCAGGCCCTGCAAACATTTCTTACAGCAGAAGGGCTGTGAGGGTGATCCTCTGGTCACCTGAAAACCCTGTCAGTGATGCCCGAGCACCCGAAGTGTGGTGGTACCCACAGGGTGGGTCCGCAGCTGGGCCAGCCTGACCCTACAGCCTGCTCCTCTTCAGGCCAGGCTACCATGAAGAAGGAGCTCCTTTGAGAAAGGGCGAAACTTCTGCATTGGTCTCTGAGGAAGAAATCTATACACTTCACATTTGAAATCATATTCTCATAAACCAGGAACAAGACCCTCCTGTACTCTAATCTGTTCTTCTGTCTCTTCTTCCCTCTTTCTCTTTTTTCTTGTCTTTTTTGATCCTACATTCCTATTTCCTGAAACTTTTTCCACTGTAAAGCTATACAGCAAACACATTAGCTGAGATGCTGCTCCTGCAGACTTGGCATCGTGCTCCAGAATTATCCTGTGGCCTCTCTGGGCCAGCTGTCATTGCTCCAGGGCTATGCAGGCTGAATCCACTTTCTGCTGCTGGTGAGCTTAAAGCACCCTTTGCTCCCTTTCAGCATCCTCCAGACAGCCTGGCTGTGCACAGAGACATAAATTTGCAGATCCAAGGACTCCCTTTGCAACCACAGGGCAGGGCTGGCCCAAGGACATCTTGTTGCTACCAAATGACTAGAGCTGTGACTTGAAGAAGTCAACATTTGGAGATTTCCCTACATACTAAGGAAACTTGCTTAGCCATGAGGCAGGCAAGGAGCAGGGAATGTCAAGAGAGTCACAGGGGGGCCAACAGGCTCATTCTGGAGGAACAGTGAGACCTCCCACTGCTTCCAGGGGACATTTTTGCAGAATAGGGCAAAGATTCAGGTAACAGAAGGTGACTTGAAGTACCTGACCTAGACTGTCAGTTTGGAAGCATCTCAAGAGTAGCCTGTACTAAAATTTGTCATTCCTCATGCAAGGCAGAGCTCATATGTAGAATACCATAAAATAGGTTTAATCCTCCTTTAGAGAAAAATATAGGACTGGTGTTCACAAACTGCTTTGCAAACTCACATTAATTCTGTTGCCATGGTCATTTAGGAAAGAGTGCTACAAAAGACACTGACAAAATAGAAGCACTCCAGTTAATTCCTTTCTAAACAAGCCATTTGGGACCTTCTGAAACTTAAAATTCTATTAGTAATTTCATGCCACCATATTTTTATAATATAAAAATAAAGAACTGTTTCACAAAGTCAGTGCAGAAACGCTTTTTTATCCTCCAGTATTTTGTGTTATTTCTCTGTTTCATGACTCTTTAAAACATCAGTCTGTCCTGCTCCAGGCACAATTTGCTTGTTTTAATTGCTGAAACTCACTGCATCCTCACTTCTCCTCACTGTCTTCCCCTCAAACATCTACTAGTGATATAACCCCTACGCCCAGAGATTTACCCTGAGAACAAGCTCTCCCTGTATTGGCACCGTGCTAGTTAAATCTGAGCAGCATTGCAGTTTGGTGTTAACAGGCAACCCAGCACGAAACAGGACTGCTGAAAAAAAAATCCCTGTTTATTTTATACAGTCAAATTTTGGAAATGCTGTCCTGGTTTCCCCTGGCTAAGAAGAACAAAAAGGAGGGTGGAGGTAGAGCCAGGGGGAAGAATGTATCAGCTATGGAGTAAACAGTTTGGAAGCCAAATATAATTGGCTGGTGAGTGCATATTGTGATTCATGAAGGGAAGGCTTTTTTTAAACTCCAGGAGCCATAGAGCAAGGACAGCCATGCAGTCATCTTCCTGTGAGAAACAAAGGCTCTGAGCCAGTGAGGTGCAGCACCAGCGTGCCGGGACAATGGGGACACAGAGCATTACCTCAAGCCTGCAACATGCCACACGGTGACTGGCCTGATGTTTCCACAGCCAGGCTATTGCTTTTAATATCAGGGTTTGGTGATTCAAGCCCTGTTCCCCCTCAGGGGCTCTGAGCACTACAGATCATTCCTATTCGGGGAGCATACCTTATCTAAGTCCATTATTGCCTCTGCCTAATATAAACAGTTTCACTCCGTACAAGGTCTGTGCATTGAAAGTTTTCTTAAACCAAGGAAACCTGTAATAAATACCTCATTGTCTCGAGGACTTTATCACGGTGGTTTGGAAGAAAACCAGTGTGAGACTGTTTTCCAGCAATAAAGTTCTTGCAGTCTCAGGAAGGACAGTTTTGATTTGTAAATTCATTTCTCTCACAATCAGGACTTCACACTTGACCAGTAGCTGATACACTGTGAAGCCTCTGATCTGGTGTGCAGTCTGCAAACAGTCTGGCATGAAAAGAAGAGAAAGGGACTTTTTCACCCTATTTTTTTGCATTTTTAACTTAGATCTAAAAGTTTTAAACTCTGTCTTTTAAAACAGGAAAAGAAAAAAAAAAAAAGGAAGAAGATTTAATATTATCAATATGTTTCACAAACTTGTATCCAAACTGCCACAGTGCTGCTGTCAGGGGAAATTAATTCTATTCCTTCAAAAGTCAAACACCAGCTTTTGAATGAGAAATTACTCTTACGAAATGCCCTTTGCTTCTTTCTTTTATAAAAAGTCCTTCAAAATTGACTGAATCTGAATGGAATGCTCTATTTCATTCAAAACTTTTGTCTTTCACGTTTTACTTTCTGGCTTGCAATTTTGGAAGTGATGACATACACTCAGAGCTGTAGCAGCGGAGAATTTCAGAATTTCCCATGTCTCTGGCAGCACATATTGTGCCAAATCCCAGTTAAGCCTACTGGTTGCTTCTCTGTGCTGCCAAGGGACAGGATACCAGGTGAGGTGGGTCTCTGTCTTTTCTTTCCCACCCACATCTCTCCCCTCTGCCTGGCTGACAGCTGTGTCCAGATTTTTGTCCCTGCTCATGAGTGTGTGCAGCTATAGGTACACTGTCAGCCCAGAACTCCTGAGCTGCTGCATGATGGAACAAAGTGAACACCTCCAGACCTTCCCAGGCTGCATCTCCTTCCCACACTGACAAATTGGTCTCCTTGCCCAAACTCTGTCCCAAGCTCTTTTCCTTGCACCAGACAATGGCAATGCTGAGCTGCTCTGGCAAGGGGACAGAGCTGAAAGGGCAGTAAACACCATGGCTCTGGCATTATTTAGGAGAGTTTCTGAGTGCCCCTGACATGAGTACATGGCAGGAACCATGCTGGTCTGCACCATATCCCAGGCAACCAAGCAAGCAACCTCTGTCAACTGTTGAGTGGGGGAAAAGGCAAATTAAGTCTTTAAATTCAATTAAATTTAAATTCTCACAGATTCTTGCCTAAAACCTTTATACTCTGAAATGCCCAGGCCAACAGCTCATTTGTCTGACTCAAACCACTGGAGATACAGCTGAAGGGATTCCCAAGCATCTTGTCCATCAACTGTGCTAGGATATGTGCTAGGTATAACTAACATTTTGCATACTTTGTCTTTTGGCATGGCCTGACTGACTCCAGCAGGAGCAGTAACTCCAGCTCCATCCTGGAGGGGCAAAATGTGAATAGACAAACATCTTAAATTGTGTCTGAGCTGGGGGCAGTAAAATCCCACCCTGTCAGGGCAAGAGGGATCCATCTGTCAGGTTTCCAGTCCAAACAGGAATCCCGTCTGGACAGATTGGGTTTTAGCTGAAAGATGTATCTCGGCAGTGTGGACAAACATGAGCGGTCCCTGGAGCAGGCGGAAGCGGTGGGCGGAAAGGCTCAGGAGCGCCGGTCCTGCCGAGGATGGACTCGTGACACGAAACAACAAACAGGGTGTCTGGTGAGCCTGGCATAACAACCCAGGCACATGTGAAGGAAGAATCACTCTAAACACAAGAATGGGACCAGATGAGTTGATTTCGATGGTTTATTGTAAGAAAGCTCCTTAGATTACGCAGATTAAAATCTTCATGGAAACACTTGTGGAGACTGTGCGTTGCTCAGCTTCCTGCACAAGGCACTGCTTGGTCATAACTATGTGGAATAAAAAACCTAGGAGATGAGGGTTTATTAGTTTATTATTATTACAAGGATACAGAGCTCATGTATATTGGTTTCCTCTTACACTGGACAAAAGTAAATCTCCACTTCAGAATCACCCACAAGTGAAGGAAAAGGCACAGTAAAGCAAGGGGTAGGTGTTCAGGGGAGCTTTCCCTCTCAGCCCCTGCAAAACACAGCCCAGGAATATCAGGATGGAGAAGGGGAACAGACAGGCTGCAATTTTTCCTAGCTCTTGGGCTCCACAATAAAACTGAATAACCTGAATTATTCAGTTGGAGGATCAGGGAAGGAGTTAAGGCTTCACATGCCAGCCTGGTCCTTAGTACAATTCCTTCACCCCAGTGGTGCAGAAGCCAAAAGATGAATGGCTGGTGCTGAGGTTGCATATGATGTCAGAAGTTCCCAGGGTGTGCTTGAAGTTCTTCTATGATGCCCCAGAGATCCTTCTTGGAAAGAGAAGCCCTTATCTCTTCACTGTGGTCTGTTTGGTAAAACAGCTTTAATTTTTTGTGACTACAGTGTGCTCAGTGAGTCTGATTATGTTTCATTCCACTGCTGCTTTCACCAGGAGCAAGACAGAAAATTGAGCAATGAATACTAGAAATAAGAACCTAATGCTTCTTACTTAATGTTCCCTTCACAGGCTGTAGCCCCTTCCAGTTCTTATGGCTGTCCAGTCTATGCCCAGCTCCTCCCCAGGGCAGCCCTGGGCTCACCTGGCTGACCTGCCTTCCTCAGTGACACTCCAAAGCCCTCAGGCTGTACCAGCAAACCCAGCATCAGTCACTTTTACAGATGACCTGTAACACCAGGAGTACAGGAAAACTTCAGCAGCTCAGCGCTTCCACTTTTCCTCATCTTTTTACCCTACAGGCATATCCTGCCTGCTGCCATCTCAGCAGGGTTACCCCCAGGGAGGGGGGCAATCTCTAGCTGGAGCCTTGACAAGACCTCTGCCTGCAGTGAGGCATGGAGCTTCCCTCCATAGACCACAGGGACACATGGGCATGTCCTCCCATTGCAGCTGGGACAGGGAAGAGGAAATCACTCTCTGGTCTCTCCTCAGTGGCTGTAGAAGGAGACAAGAGCAACCAACTCACACAAAATGGTCCATTTTCAGAGAGCCAATGTCAGACATGAAGCACTCCGAGCACGCTGGTTTGTGACCGCTGCTCCTCCTGGATGGAGTGTCCGCTGCTGAACTGTGCTAAACTCTGCTGGGAGGCTGTGGAGAGCTGAGTGACGGGTTGGCTGGTGAGCAACTGGGAAATCACGGGCAGGGAAAAAAGACAGGGGGAGTGGCAGGCTTGGACTGAAACAAAAAGAAAAAATTGTGATAAATGGAGAGCGGAAATAATTTTTACTAAATCCAAAATCCACAGTTTCCTTTTGCTTTTATGTTCTTTAACTCTGCAATTATGGCTTTTTATCATGACTGCTTCTAAATGAAAAATCTCCTTTCAAAGTGAAAAGGCAAAAACCTCTAGTTTGCAGCTATCCAGGGGAAAGGGTCTGGTACATTAAAATCCCACTCTGTTGTTTGTCTTTCAAACTGCTTATCAAATTCTGCAGGGTTCTGGAAATCAGTCCAACCACTCTGAAACTTCCTATTTCATTTGTCTTCCCTCCCTTACCATACTCTCCATTTCTCTCACCCTACTCCCCATTTCTCTCATCCTTTTGTCCTGCTTTTCAGACATGCAGCTCCATGGGGCTGTGATTCACAGTCCCCAGGCATTCCCCAGCAAGGGGGTCCCATCCTCAGCAATGTCTGTAGGTACTTCCTCATCCAAATGCTCTCCAATAACATGCACACAATTATTTTGCAAAGTGCTGCTGGCAGCAGGAGCTGGCTTCAGTTATTAGCCATTCCTTTTAAAATTAGCAGCCCCACAACCTTGAACCCTTACAGGATTACGTACTCCTTCATGTCTTCCCAAGACAACATTTTTCTCCCACTGAATGGATGTGTAAAACTATCATGGGTTGAAGTAACTGGCATTTATTTGAGGAAACACAAGAAACAAGAATCTAAAGTATCAAAGCAGCAAATAAAACACCAAATTCACTGTATCTCAGGCAAAACTCCTGTTTTAATGTTTTTGCCCCCAGCTCTACAAGGGACAATGAGGATAAAATTGTCCTTAAAAACATGAGGTCAGAAAATGACATGTCTATCAGAGCTGGCATCTGAGAGAGTATTCAAGCTCCTGACTGTGATCAGAGGGGACACTAAAGGTTTGCAGGCGTTAATGATAGCTGTGATGCCACCTGACCCCACCACCCAGCCCCTCAGGAGAAAGGGCTCTGCACACAGAGGCCAACAGCCTCATCACCCTCGTGCCCTGCTGGCCATTGGCTCCTTCTTCCTCAGCAAGAACAATTTGGACACAGGAGCACAAGGGGAACGAGACATTCAGCCGAGTCCTGAAGAAATTAGGAGGAACCCTGCAATGTGAGGGCAATTTTGCTCATCAAACAACAATCTTGTTCTCTTGCAAACCCCTTCTCCTAGAAGCTCAGGAACAACTGGAAGGCTGAAATTTGTACATATGAGCTGATATTGCAAACTTCCAACTAAAGCTTAAAAGCCTTTACTTCACCACAGATGTCATTCCAGACACATAACCTGCCAGAAAACCAAAACACTGGTGAAATACTACATCTCAAAATAAAAAAAAAAAGTGATACTTTTGCCAGAGAGATAATCATTTTTTAGGGTTTTCCAGGAGTTATGTGGCTTAGAGAGTCACTGGAAACAGCCAGAAAATTATAACATAATTATGGCTAATGATTTAGGTTGGGAGAGGGGCAAGCAATTAATTTTTATTATGTTTATCAACATCATTGGTCACAATATAACATTGAAAATGTTTCTTTTGTGACCCAGGATATTGAAAAGCCATTTGTGGCAGCATGTGTGAGTAACATAAGTAATTACGTATTTGTACATGTTTTATTTGCTACAATATTATTTCCTAGCATGCAACTTATACATTCTTCTAATTGTCATATTAGGTCAGTCTGAGTTTCCAATAGCACCTATATTGCAGTGTGTAAGATGTTTGCTTTGGAAGGAACTATGGGACACAAAAACATATGGATCACTTTATCATACACAGAAAGCATACAGTAAAAAGTTGGCTTTCATTACTACATTAGCATGGGTCTAGATATGCACTAAGTGTTGAGACCTGGTCATTCATATGTTTATGATATTTGGAGCTGCTTTGTGTTACTAAGGGTATACATTCACTCCGCTGGACATATAACACATCTCTCCACTGAATATTCCTTCTGGCAAATACTGTGAGACCCAGGATAACTGAAATGAGGGCTTTTTATTGGTGAAACAGATATGGTTCCAGCCAGATAGTTCCCCACCATCTCTCCTCTTCGCATCTTTCCTCCATCCCACTGTTCTGCACTGTGGCAGTGTTGCGGTGCTTTGACTGTATGACTGAGACTTTCCTAGGACAGTGAGCTAAATCCAGCCACGGGGATGGCAAGGACAGAAAACCTTCTTGAAAGCCTCCTGTTTTTCACTAATGAAACTGCTCGTGCACTGTGGATATGATTTGTTTAGCACTAGCAAGTATCTTCACACATGCAAAGGACACGTGGCACTGTGGGTGCATAGTAGGAGTAAATGGAAACTCTGCGTGGATGGAGTGTAGCCTGGTGTGGATGAAGATCATTTCTCCAATGGCTGGGGCACCTTGCTGCAATGGAGAGCTGGTGGAGTCACACCTGATACACAGAACAGATAGTTGAATGTTAAACAAAACACATGAACTTTGTCATCATTCCCTCTAGTGGTTGAATCCAAACAACACTGAAAAACTCCGAGCATTAAGCTTCATCTCCTCTCTCAAACAAGGCAGACTCATAGTCCTTCCTGCACTGTAGGTCATGGTCCCAATCCCAGTGAGAGTTCAAGTAGTATCATTTACAGGATCACACTGCCTTACGAAATATCTTGAGTACTTCTAGGACCCTGAAAATATTTAGGAACTGAATGCCTTACATTGCATGACAACACCCAGCCCTTGTGATGGCCTAGAAATATGCTTTCTGGAATACTTCCAGGGAGCCATTGCATTTTGCAGAGGAGGCAAAACGCCAGCAAGCGAGAGTTTATTTGGTGCTGAACACACCTCCATAGCCAGATTAGAGCAACAGTATTGCTGGACTCCGGCAACCCAAGGGAAGGCTGCTGAGGCTGTGTGGCAAAGCACTACACTGGTCACCACACTTTCTGCTGCAAATGCTTTCACCACCCAAACTCACCACACCAAACATTGTGCTCAAAGTGCTGCGGCTGCCTCAATTTCCCAGCATATTTACATGAGGTGACAATAGCATATAGACACCTCCACTGAGAGCACCTCGAATCAGTGACTGCTGGCAGGGAGACATCACAGCTGGTGGCCTCAGTGTAAGAAAAGCAGTGAGGATGGAAAGCTGCTGAGCTCTGAATTTCTCCCTGGAGGCACAAAGACTACACTTACCTGAGTACCCTTCCCATAGCTCTTCCACTCACAGCAAATAGATACAGTTGCTGTTGACTATTGTGTTTTTCCAAACAGGGCATGTTGACGAGTTTCCATGAACCTGAAGTTTTGAGAGCTGAGTATCTCTCCATCATTAGCAACGTCTGGGAAAAACAAAATTTGTAGGTACTACAAACTTAGTGGAACCAGATTTTAATTACTTTCCTCTTATTAACTATTCAGCAGATTTACTTGTAAATTCTCAGGAAGAACATCTTTTGCCTGTAGGAATTATGCTAAATTTGCAGAGGATGTGCTATGCATTTCTAAGAGACTCAGTTCATAATTTTAGGTACAAAGTAAAACTCCCTCTCCATGTGAAGCCCCAACCAAGATCTTTGTGACACTCATATTACCAATGATACATAGCAATAGTTAAATGGACTGACAGCACGGGCCACCAGCAGTGTCTCTAAAACACTTTTACAGTGATATAAATAATATACAAATACACTGTATTTGTCTTGTGCCTGACAGAAAATGTACGATAAAAAAACACAGCCATATTTATAAACCAAATTAGTTCTATATAAACTCCAGTCAAGGAGTAAGGACAATATTGCACTGAGTGGGTACCCCACCAACACAAACTAATGGTCCCTGATGGATTTGTTCCACTGGTAAGGCCAGGCTTCTTTTTCACCCAGTCAGATGCTGTTTGGTTGATTTGGGCAGACAGTTTTTATTCCACAACAGAGCCTTTCTGGTGAAAGCATACCTCCTCAGAGCGCTTCAGTGTGCAGCTCTGCTTCCTCCTTGAATCACAGTGTAAATTTCTTTTTGGAGAGCTTTAAAAGAGAGATAAAGTGAGCTTACTGTCAGTCCCTTTGTAGCCTTGGGGAACTGCATGGGACCATTTCTCCTGCGCAATTTCTAGCAACACCAGAGGTTGTGACCTCAGAAGAATCGCCTCCTTTCCTTATTTCTGTTGCCTTTATTGAAACAAAATTAAAAGCTTTAAACCCCTGAGAATTCAGTGATTTCACACGCTTTGGCCCACTCTGATTTATACCTTTGTTAATGCAATAAGCATTTTTCCTGCTATATGACTCTATTGGCCTGATTTTCATCTCCCACTTTGCTGTCCCAGGGTAACAATCAATGACAAATGCTTTGAAGACTGGCCCCAAATTCCCTTCTGCCTCTTGCCTCAAGGGCAGAGTTGCTCTGTTTGGTAAAAGGAGAAAGACAAAAGGTACAACTGGACTTGTAGAAATTTCCTGTGCCATTTGAACTAATTCTGAGATGACTTTGCACACAAAGTCAGTGAATAACAGACTCTTAGTTAATTTTTTGTTCTAGTAGAAAATTAATTAGATTTTTTGAACGTGATGTGGATCCATCTGATAAAAAATATTTTCATTTAATTTTTTAATGAGATGAAAAATATAAATAAAGAAAACATTTTGGGATTGACCCCAAACCACCTTTTGTTTAATTCTTGATGTATTTTTTAGCATTTATTTTAAAACAAACTAAATTAAACATTTACATACAACATTTATAATGAGAGAACTAAGATATTTTTCTCAGAAAATGCTGAAAGGAGATGTTTTCCATTTTTTAGGAATGGAGGCACTTGGGCAAAATAGTTCTGTAAATATGACAGCAGTTGATATGCTTTTTTCACACCAAGCCTACGGTTGCCAGTGAAAAAATTGAAACTACTTGAGAAGTTCACATGGCTCTGTTTACACATTCATTCTGGTGGCAATTTTACCCCCCACCTTGGGCTTCTGTTATTCAAAAGATCTTAGCCATGACAGAAGAAACAATGACCCTGAAGTTCACCACAAAGACCCACAGTCTTTACTAGTCTGAAATCTCCCCCCATTCATAATTTATCTTACCCTCAAGTCCACTAATTTGTAAACTGCAAAAACAAAGACGGTGCCCAAGAACTGTACAAGAGATTCCAGCTCTCCAGCATGCAGGAGTTCACAGAGTCCCCTGAGATAGCCCGTGAACTCAGCAGCACAAGTTTAATGTTGCCCAATAGCTTTTACAACTTACTTTCATGATCTTTTTTCAGTGACAATATAATAAATAATGTCAGTTTGGGATTTTTTCCTTGCCTGTTTTTCTGTTGCAACAGACATAGAGAAAATCCCTGATAAGCATCTGTTGTGGAGAAAAATTAAGTACAATATGTATACACAGAACACATATTAGTTTCCTAAATCGTCTTAATGATGGCCTATAAATATTTTTTTGGCCTGCTTGCAGGCATATTACTTTCAGCCATGACCATGTCAGCTTCCATTAACAGAGCTGGTTCCATATTTTTAATGGACAAGTAAAATAAATGTAGCCACAAAACAAGAGCTCTCTTTCCTGTGCACTAATCATAAGCTCCATTATATTTCATAAGGGTGTTGTATTACTGAAGAGTCACCTGTCTGATGGAGGTATAAAGCAGATGTCTTAATTGCACTGAGGATCTTGTGGCATTATCTTGCAAGTGCTACAAGAACATGGTGATCTATCCAAATTGTAACTCAAGATGTTAAATGTCTGTAGTCTGCCTCCTCAAAGTCTCTATTTATGGTTTGGTTAGATCCATATCCTGTATTTTCAGTGACTGAGTGCCAAAGAAATTTATGCAGCTGCTGTGCTCCTCACCAGAAGTGTCCATGTTGCTGTTCCACAATGAATAACCTCACCCATCACAAAGTGCTGTTATGATGCTTAGGTAGGTAAAACCGTATAGGGTAACCAGATGAAATTTGACAGAGTAGGAATTATCTGCAATGGTCAGAGTTAATTATATCATTAAATATTTGACCACAGCTGGAACTAAGCAGCTGGACAACCTCTAGATAAAGGGGAACTCCAGAAAAGTGTTGTAAACATTTTGTTCCAGCTACAGCATTTCATCAAATTCCTAGCTCCCAAGTAAGCCTGAGTTGGCTGCACTTAATAGCACAAAATGTGGATGCTACTAATTCTTGAACAAAAGATTAACTACAGTGAGCAGCTCTGGAATCGCAAAGGGTTGAAGGTGCAAGAGGAATGAATTGTGGGAAGAGGCATAAAGTCCATACAGTAAGGCAGCACTGGAAATTAATGGATACCGTACAGCAGGACAAGGAAGAGCAAATAAACAAAATGAGTTCTTCAAAGGAAATGAATAGATAGAAACAAGCAATAAATTAAATATGTTAAATAATTATTTACTTGACAAGATTTGTTTTGGATTTGTGTGTCAAGAAATCTGTCTGAAGTACACAGCATACACCTTCAAGTCCCACTAATTTCAGGAGGACTATGCTTATACTTCAGTGGAGGTACCTAATTAATTAGTCTGCTGAGACAAAGGCACAATGCACAGTCCTTGCCAATGGCTAACCTTTGCTGTCTGTCACAAAACTGGTATTAGGCAAACTATTCCAATTAAAGCAAAAATTCAATATTCAACTTTGCAGAATGTTTGGATGATAAGAATCCAGGTTTATAATTTATTAATAAACTTTGTAACTTTCAAAGACCTTTACTAAATACTGGTTAGTTAAAAATCCTACGATCACAACGTAGGTAATTATGTGATGGTTTGGGGAAGGCAGAGGAAAAAGCAAGTTTGGGTTAACCAATCCCAGCCAGTGACCTCAGCTGGAGGCACCTTCATTGCCTGCAGGGCCTGGATTAAGCTGACTTGAGCAAGGATCCAAGCTCCCTTTTCCCACACTGAAGGGGAATCTGAAATATGTCAACAATATCCGAGGAAATCAGGGGAAGAGAAATGAGAAGAACTGTGGATCTGGAGGACCTGCCTGCAGGAGTGGGGCAGAAAGGGTCAGGGGGCTGCTGATGTGCCCAGCCCACTGCTGAGCCTGGGCTGCTCCATCCCTTCTCAGGCAGTCCTCTCTGCTAAAGGACACCCAAGAATGACTGAAACAAAAGCCATCCAGCTTCAGCTCAGCATCAGTGTGCTGGTATCAACAAGGAAGTGCTTGTAAGCAGAGCTAAGTCACAGAGAACAGTATCACAGACAAATTTAGCTTTGTCCGTCCACAAATTTACTGGGAGAGAGTTGCAGGCTGTACTAGGGCAGTCATAATTCCAGACAAATCAGAAGCAGGATGTGGTAATAACAGGCAAGGGCTGCTTCATCAGGACTCATATACCGTATGCAGAATTCCCTCAAAAATTCAAAATTGGTGTTGCTGCTGGCAGTGTGTGAAGCAGGAAAAGCCCAGCTTCACTCTGAAATACCAAGCCACGCCACCAGGGCTGAGGAGAATTTTATCAAACTTCAGAATTCTGTTGTCCACTTCAGTGACAAACTCAAATAAAAGACTAAATGCCCATCCTGACTGCAAGACAGAGGTGGAGGAGTGCATTTTTCAGCGCATTAGAGAAACAGAGATTTAATGGCAATATGCAGATACAAGCTCTAGTAAGGAGACTTGCAGGGGCATTAAACTGTAAGGAGGGGGAGAAAGGGAGTGAACAAATTCTCTGTTAGTGTTTAAATATAAAAGTAGTTCCTTGGTCAGGGGATAAATCATGTGTCCAGGATAGGGAGTCACCTCAATTTCTTGCAAGTACAGCCCATGCCTGCAGCAGCCGTGGGGGTGCGCAGACCCAGCACAGAGGTGTGAATGCCGGAGGCATGGAGAGCCAGCCCTGTCCCCAGGGCTTTGACTGGCATGGAGACAAGCACATAGAAGAAACCGGCTCCCTCACACCCTCAAAGCTCTGAATGGGTTGAAAGGCAGCAGGAAATCCTGCCAGATTCCTATGCTGGAATGCTCTTGGGAAGGAAGAGGTGATGGGGGATGCCATGGCCACAATACAAGCAGGGGAGCACCATGGGCAGATACCAAGGACCACCCAGAAAAAGGGTGCCAACATTTGGAAACCACACAGAGGCCAGTGTGATGGAGACCCCAGAGGAGTGTGAGATGTGCAGATGTGCAGTGGTTTTTGAAAGGTGCTAACCCAACTACATAGGAGGTGGTGTTTTGGTGCATAAAATTTTGTAGGATGCTATGTCAACAACATCCTTGTGCCCTGAAAACTGGGACATGATATACTGGTGTTCTGGGAACTAACATTGAAAGCCAAGGGTATGGGAAACCCAACAGGGTCATCAGGGCAAATATCTTGATTCTGGTGGCAAATGCTAAGTGCAGCAAAGATTTGGCCCTAGTTAGAATGACATAAAGTAGTTCTGGCTGCACATCAGTTTGGACCTGATAAATCACTGACCTGACTGTTGATACAGATAGTGGATCTGAAGTGATTTCCCAGTGAATTCTTGCCTCCTCCCCCCAAAAATGGGACAGTATCCACACCAGGCTGAGGGGTAGGAAAGGGCTGTCAGCCCTGGCAGGAGAGGGCTCTCCTGGAAGACCAGAGCTTGCCATGTTAGAATTAACAAACACAGCTTTTATTCTTTCTTTTTCACTCTGGGAGTTTTCCCAGTCATAGTAGGTGTGTAAATCCATCTCTGTCTGGTCTCTGTTACAGGAGCAACCCAGAGGACAAGCCTTGGAGGGGAGCCCAGAGAGGCCCTGAAATCACTATCCCTGGAGTTCTTCAGGACTCACCTGCTTTTAGCATAGGGTTGTACTAGATGATCTCCAGAGGTATTCTCACTATTCTGGCAAATATATAAGCCTCCTCACTTAAGCCAAGCCCAAAGCCAGCACACACTCTGGAGCACCAAAGTTCCTTCTATAGCCTTGGACACTTGGGCTGAATAAAAAAGCCTTGAACTCCTGGAAGGGTGGAGGAGCCCAGCTAGAAACCATGGCATGCTGTTGCTCAGCCTTCCCTCCCTTCCCGAGCAGCTGTTAATGACTCATTCACCTCAGAAATGCTGCCAAGAGCCATAGGAGCCATAGGGACTGGGGGAGAATTCCTTTCTCTTCTGAGTCCAGTAATATTTATTGAATGACAATGCTACCAGCTCTGAATCACCGCTCCTGCCAGCAGGCAGGTGGTGCACAATTCTGGTACTTAAAGGGTTTGACGATTGAACTCCTTTTGTCAAAAATCCATCCAGAGATTAAATCTAGAGCTGAGTGATGGTCTTATTTCAGATACTGAGCACATGAGGAACTTGGCTAGCTTGAGGCTTGAACAGAAGCAAAACTGTCTGAACTGTGAATAGAGTCCCTTTGTCAGAAGGCATTTTGTTGGGGCCTTGAACAGAAAAATGTTGTATGTGTGATGGCTTTTATGATAGGCCCACATTACCACCATAGGAAAACAGTCATCTGTTTTTTTAAATGACTCCAAGATAAATCACAAGTAGTGTACTATTATTGATTTATTTATATCTCAGTGGAATACCTGAGCTATATTTTATGGTTGGGTAAACACAAACTGTGCAGAATTTTGCATTGTTTGAACTTGTCAATGGCAGGTCTTTCTTGTGTTTTCATTTTAATGTAAATCAAACTGTGAAATGTATGGATGCAATTTATTTCCAGTTATGTTTATTGGACTTGGGAACGACTTATTAACCAGAGGCTTTACTCAAATTCTCATTTGATTTCCGTGGATTTGACTGCCCAGCCTCTGTGGAGCTTTCATGGCTTGAGCATTGCAGACCCTAAATCTGATGTAAAAGACAACAGTGGTTTTCTCACAGTGCCCTTGTGGAGTCCCGGAGTGAGGCTGTAATGGAAAGAGTACATCCTGCGGAGCAGAGCGCTCAGAAGAAAGGGCTGGTGTCTGGGTGAAATCCCTGCTTGGCTGCCAAGTCTTCCCTTCATTGCAACAAGGCCAGGAGTTCAGTTTCTATGTGTAATTTAACTCTGTGAGGACAATCACCCTCCACAATATACTGTGGATCCCTCTGGTGTCAAGGAAAAGACTGCAAGGATTCAAGAGAAGATAGTCTTTATGCAATTTTTAAATAAGGGAAAAAAACCCTAATAATGCTAACCAAACCCAGATCAGCAAGGACAAAAAAAAGGTCAGTCCCTGGCCTGTAAAAGCAGTGGAAGTGTTATCAGCCAAGGTAGCCCATGCTGGTCATGCCACAGCTGACAAAAGCAACTTTCTAACCTGGAATAGATGGAGCAACAGAGGTGGAAAGGCAAGGGCACAGGTTTTTCAGTACTCCTTTAAAATCAACTGAAAAATCCTGACCTGACATCTTGACAGTAGATGCCCTGATGATTCCTCTCCAACTCAACACGTCCTCAAGTCCCCACTGGACCTTGGGGAAATCTCAGCCATCGTGAAGTCAGTAGGAGTTTTACCCTCACCCTGCAACAAACTACCCTTGGTGACTGAGGAAGTCTCTCATCACCAGGTACCTCAGTTTCTCCAGAGAATATAATGATTTCCTGTTTGACTGAGGTGTCTTGAGGACAAAGTCATGCTGCCTGGGGACCACTAGCTGTGATGCTGATAACAGGCACAGGAAAATCTGCGTGGGTCACCGGACACATTCCATTCTTATGACACGTGGATCCAAAAGAGCATTTAAATCAAAACATCACTGGTTATACTCAATCCTTAGTGAATGGCAGCCTGTAAATTTCTTAGTCTAAATTATAAAGAGAACATTGCATACTTTATAACTGCACGTTTGAATATACTCATGGGGTCAGGGTCTCCTTTTAGCCCCCGCAACATAAAGTTGGAGTCATTGCCTGACTCCAAGGCAGTTACTCCAGATTTATTTCAGGGTAACTCTGAGCAGGATCCTGGGTTTTGTTTATGACTTTTCATTTGTATTTTGTGAAAACTTAATAAAAATCTTTTAAAACTGAAAAACGTTGTTACGTAAACCCCACATATGGGAACTTTAAACTCAACCAACTTATGAACTTAACCCTGACTTGTCTTCCTCCTCTTGGCCTTTTCAGCAACTAGCACTCTTAAGCCATGTCTGTATATACAGAGGTCAGACAAACCTTAGACAGCCAGCTCTTGCCTTTGCCTAAAACAATAACAGGAACATATGACAAAACTGAACCACAATGTCCTAAAATGGAAATAAAAATGCTGAAAATGAGGATAGACAGCTGAGAGAATACATCTTAATGCCTGCAAAGCTGAGCCTAACCAGGCTGGTAGGACATTACTTTAGGTAACACTGGAACCTACTGAGAGGTGCTAGTACAACTATCACCTTTTTTTCAGAGGTTCTATTAATACAGTGGAAAAATCACATGTCCTGTCCTAGAGGTCTTTCACTCAAACTTCTGGTTGTGACTAGCTGTATCCATGCTAGTGACTGTTATACAGAGATGTTAAGGCATGGGATTTTATAAGAGTCTATTCTGAAATGCTTTAAACTGGCCATGGCTTTTTCCACAGTGATTTCCACGTAGACTCACCAACACACGGCTGATGCAGGGTACATGTAATGCAAGGTATCTGATTTAGAGTCAAGCACCTTGAAGGACTGAGAGTTCAAAAGTTCCTACATCACCTAGCAATGTTTTCCAAGATTTGTCAATACTTTCTGTTAAAAATCATAGTGTTTCAGAACATCTCTGTGCAATTCCATTGATTTCCATGAAGTTCCTCCTGGGTAAAAGAACCTTTGAAGAATAGGAGGGTAGAGAGATTGGTTTAGATTCAGCACTGGTACAAGACCCTCTGGTTTAGATTCAATATGTCTGATTTGCCTCCTTGTTTTGCTCCTGAGGGAACAAAAAAAAAAAACAAAACAAAACAAAACAAAACAAAACAAAACAAAAAACCAAAACAAAACAAAAAAAAAACTACCTAAGAAAAATTTAATTAATTGAGAAATGAGCAAACAGATCTCTCCAGAGGTTTTGAAAACCTTCACTTCAGCTGTAGAAGAGTTAAGAATGAAAGGAGGAATTAAAGACCTGATCTACATCCCTGAAAGCCCAGTGGCAACACATCCCAAGGAAATCAACATTAGATTTGGAAATGAAGGAGAATAAAGTAATGTGAAAAAGAGTAACTAGAGATACTAGTTAAAAGCAGAGATGGTGTGCATTGAGCTATTCCTCAGTCAGCATCAATAGAAAAGCATTGATCTAACCCACAGGGTTAGATCACAGCCACAAAAGCACTGTGAGTCACAGGAGAGCAGCACCCTGCTTGAATTCTGTGGGTGATCACAGGGATGGCCTGGGCTCACCTCAGTGCTCTTGGGCAGGCTCCCAGAACACAATCCCCACCAGGGCTGGCAGCATTTCTGCTGCTGTTGTGGGATGCTCCGAGTTGTTCAGACTGGCCAGTGAAACTGCTTACTCTTTGACAGCTGCAGCCGAAGGTCAGACAAATAGCAGGAGTTATCTCTTCAGTGTCACAGATGGCCGTGTCTGCCCAGGAAACCAAGGTCTTGATCTCTCTGGGTAATGTAGGCTAGTGCTTTCCAAACTCTTGTACATCTTATTGCAAGCCCCTTAGGGAGCAGCCTACCTCTTAGTTCTTCTTAAAGGAAGGTCTGACACAGCGGGACTCCCATCTACTTTAGCACCACACAAGCACACAATAAATGGCTGGAGGAATGCAGAACTGCCTCTTTTGGAAAGTAGTCAGCATCAGAGAAACGCCAGCCTAGGGCATGGCAGGACGCAGCAGGTATTAAGGTCAGCTGCCTCACTGAGATTGGCCTGGACATTACTAAGCACCTTCCTTAAAGATCTGAAAATAAAGAGACGAAAAGCTGGATTGTTAGGGTGGGACCATTTAAACAAAACAGAACTGACTAGAGATAACAAAGATGTTTAGCTAAAATGTAATTATTTGAGAAATGAGAGACAGGCATTTCCTGAGACCTCAGAAATCTTAGACTTGTTCCACAGACTGGAAGAAAGCAGGCAAGCAGAGCCATGAAAAGGCAAAAGGAAAGAAGAACTATACAGTCAGAGCACATAAGCTCAGCCTAAATTTCAAGCATGCTCCTCTGGCAAAATATAGCAAATGCCATGGCTCAAGGTGCAACTGGAGATGTGAGGTAAGAAAGAGATGATCTTCCCCATGTCTGTAATAGTTGCATGCTAGGTCATTTGCTATCAATTTGAGTGTTTTCCAGAAAATGATGCTGGATTTGGTAAAGAAACAGAAAGGAACCACTGAAATGGTTTAAGGACTGGAAAAACAGGTCTTGACAGATGTCATGATAAGCAGAAGTCCACACACTGCAATGCCCAACATTTCATCAGTAAATATTCTCCTGTAGGAAGGCATCTAAAGAAGTCCACATACTCAGCTTCTCAAAAAGAAGATTCAATGGTGGTTTGGCTTTGGTGTCTAAGTAACCTCAAATAGGGAATATATTAGTCACTAATAGATTCTTTTAATCTAGAAAAGATAGCCATAACACAGACCAATAGCTGAGAAATCAAAGCCATAAAAATGCAGTCATACTTTTTTTTTATTTTTTAGTTTATGTCTGTCCTTAGATATAGAAGAAAATTACCTAGAAAATTAAAGGATATCTCCACCAATGATCTGAGATGAAGGCCACCCCGGAGCACACATTACTGAACTCCATCCAGGAGTAATTGTGCAAAATGGAGTAGCCTGTGATGTACAAGAAGTCAAACCCAGTGACTCCTTGCAGGTTCAGCAGTATTGCAGTGATACCAGTGAGCTAAAGGCAACTGGTTTAGTCTCTGAAGGGAAGACCTGGCAGTCAAGCGCACCCATGCAGCCCAACTGGTGGGGTCAAGATTTCCCCAGAGGATAACCTTCCCAATAACTACCCCAGTGCTACCACCATGCTCCTCTCACAGGCCTTCTGCAAAGTCAGTTTCGAGCAACAGTTGACTGACTTTGAGAGACAAATAATTGCTTCTCCAGGCTATGGCCCGTGGTCTGGTTTTCCAGCAATCGGTGCAGCACACAGGTGGGGCAGGGAAGCGTTCTCGCCCACAGCAGGAGACATGGTGAGTGCAGCCAAAACAAGCTTTTATGTCCCAGCTGACATCTGTGGGAATGGGCAGGGCTTTCACTGTGCGGAACATACACGATTTATATGAAGGGATCCCTAAACACTTTAGTATTCATTATTTTTAAAAGAGGTTGGATTCTGCAGAGGGGAGGGAATGTGTTTTCATACCTGGAGAACATTACTCTCTTGCATGACAACAATGTTTTAATGACCTCTTTATTTTCTCCTGTCTAGTGGACGAGAAAAAAAGAAAGTGAAGCATTTATTTACTAGAAGATTCTTACTACTTTTCTAGGAAATTAGAGAAGAAAAACATTTCTTACTGATGTTGCTTTTGTAAGATGCTCTGTGCATGTTATTTTTTAAGAAAATACATACAATTTTTTTTTATAAACAGTTGTTCATGGACATCAAATCTTCAGCTGAATCTGTAATAGTTTCACAGAACTTCTGGGTGACATGGTCCAGACCTTAAGCGGTCAGACCCATTGCTGATTGAATATCTCTAGCTGCAGTTTACTTTGTACATGCAAATTAGGAATACAAGGAAAACATTTAGAATTATGAGGCTGGAACACCATTTTTACAGATGACTTTTTCTGCCAGCATGCAATTTGTTCTCCTCATATAAACACTGGGAAAATTTAAGCATCTGCTCCTAATTAGTTCTCTTGCACAAGTTACTGATGTGCATAACACACACTTCTCCATGCTCATTGCTAAGATCTCACATGATTAGTTTGTTTGCACATTGCTCCTTGGAATTAGACAAAGCTGAAGATCTGGAATTACAGCTGTTCTCTCTGCACCAGAAATCAAACCTAATTTTATTGGAATGATGAAAATTGCCAAGATCAGATGACCCTGGGAAGCAAGCACAAGTTAATTGGGCCCCAGTTGACCCTAATGTCACCCCCCCACATAAATATGGGGGGAATCTGGCCAGTATTTAATTAATTTGTTTATAGAACATGTTCAAATAATTTTTCTGTACTGGACTAAATCTTGTTACCCAGAAAATTGTGTGTTTTATTCCTCAAGCCATTGTGGCTTCCTCACCAGATCTGGGACAAAGCCATGGTACATCTTTCAGAGTATATTCAGCCTTAACCCTGCTCTGCCATTCAACACCTACAACACCTGAGCTTCAGATGCAGAGAAAATTAGGGTTTGGTTCTGGCCATGGTATAAAACTCTGTCACATTCCAGTGACATGGAGAATCAACAGAGCCATTCAGTGACTCTTTCTCTACATCTGAATAGAACACTGCATGGTTTAAACCTTTCCAGAAACCCTCACTCAAACACAACTTTAATGGTTTTAGTGACGTCATCAAAGCTTTATGTGTTCCTTAAAAGCTTCCAGAAATATTAGCTCTGGAAAGAATTTTCCTCAAACTTTCTATTTAAACAAAAGAAATTATGAGTCTGATTTGGAGAGACATAAAACACGGAGTCCCAGGCTTCCATATATTTTAGTATCTGACAGAAATATCTCTTATGCCTTGTGCCAATATGGATCCAGTTAGCAGAAGTGTAGCAAAGCTCAAAAACTCTCCTGTATACGAGACCATACATCCACATTCATCCACTTCATATATATCACCAATATATTCAAACTTTTCTTGCTTAAGAGCTAAATCAAAATGTTTCCTATATCTTTCATTGTACCCATGGTATCTTTTGACTTTATTGTTCATAAAGTGGTAGAAAGGAGAGCATTATGAGAAGTTCCCTCTTTTTGTCACTATTCAGGTTTTAGCAACAATTAAAGTAGCCACTCTTGTATATATTAAGAAAAAGTGTAACTCCAAGATCTTATAGTCCATTGCCACAGTAGTAAGAAACTAGATTTTAAAGTACATAGTGCTTTTAATTACATCTATCTTAGGGACCATTTCTTTGCAGCATTCAAAACACTCTCCAAACCACTTAAGTATCAATAACCCCATTTTTAAAACTTGTAATGGCCCCAAGAATGGAAGAACAGAGGATATTTACCCAATATCACCCAACATACAGTTGCTGAATCCCAGTTATTCAGAACCTGCTTCAGCTCTCTGTTCACAGAAAACACTGTTCTTTTTAAAAGGATTCATGCTCATAGGCTTAAGTTATTTTGTTTTTTTCCAGAAAATGTGTTCTTATTCCTACACCAATACTTGAATGCAAATAAAACTAGGTATGGTGCAAAAACAAAAGCACCAAAATTCAGAGAAATCAGTTTCCTTTAGATTTGTGTCTCATGGATGAGTGACTACCTAAAATGTTATTGTGATTGAGACATCTGTAAGGGTTTTACCCCCATATGGATTCCCTCATTTCTAACAAAGTGCACTCTTGTTTTGCTCTTTTCCCTACTGTCAGATCCTCCCAGCAAAATTTTCTTTCACCTAGCCATCTGCTTTCAGAGGCTTACTTATCTTAAACATCTATACTCCCCTGACAAATCTGGTGGAAATCAGCCAGTGAATTCAAAAGGTGTCAGGGAGACACACACAGTACACACAATCCTCTTTTCTGCAAGAAATCAAGGCTCATTTCCCTAGACTCAACCGAAAAATCTAAAAAATTATACACAAATAAACTTGCCTCCTACAATTATTAAATCACTGTAATAGCTTGCATTTCAATTTTAGAGACCCCAGAATCTTCTAAGTGTTTACCAGCATGTACACTTGATTCCATTAACACACCAGTTTAATACTGATCTGAACTTCACTGACATCACAGCAGTCATATATGGCACATGAACACAAAATCGGTCCTATTTGCTTTAATTAATACAGACAGTAGGACAGAGACTGCAATGTTCAGAGATCTATTAAATATTTGGAATAGGAAAAAAATGTACTATTCTTCCTCCTCAATAGACCAGGGCAAAGACCACCGAGCTTGTTTTCAAGGATCTAAATAGTCTTGTGCTATTTATTTTCTCAGCAATGAGTTTCATCCTTTCTGTGTGGTCAAGTCTGCCTGGTTATGAAAAAGAGAAACAGTTCTGAGAGAAACCTGGTTCTATGGCAGCTCTTTAAATGTTCTTTGAAATCCAAATGTTCAGTGAAATCCAAGGGACTGCACTGCAAACACCCTCACAAAGGGCTAGAATTTCAAAGTTCATATTCAGCCTTGCACTATGTGGCAAGTAAAAGTGTTGGGATCTGATCTGTGCTGTCTCCATTAGAGATTAATGGATGCTTCTGTTACAGCAGCTGAATTTAAAAATACTGATTAGCTGAGTACAAAATACTTTGTATTACATATTTCCAGCTTAAAGACTTTTGCCCAAATATGCATTCTTGGTGCATCTGGGGTCAGATTTCCACAACTGCTCAGTGAAATGGGTTCTCTTCCCAATTTCACAGCTAGATTGTCATCAAAAATAACAGAAGTTGTCAGTTTCACTGAGCAGATTCTCTGAGTCAGTGGAAATACCTTTGAATTTGAAATACCTCTGCATTTGAAATACGTTGAAATTCTCATTTGATTCAGACTGAAATCAAAAAATATAAACATTTTGGCAAACTGGAGAGCAGTTTTTGTTCAGCTCTAGTGCCCACTTCTATCATGGGCTGGCCAACCTTTGTCTTAAAAGCATATCATCAGTGTACCCATCTACCTCTTTCAGAGAAAATAAAACATTTGCTGCTGCAAGCTGTTATTCCACAGCCAAGAAATGCCCCCCACCTTCACACTTGGTTTTCACACAGTGCTTACTCAGGCAAAGGTCCCCTTGACTTTCAGTGGGTGACTGGTACACAAGTAGGAACTTCAAGATTTGGCCGACATATGTTTTGTAAGTGAATGTTAAGGGAAAAGCAATTTGATCTCATTTCAAAGCCTGGCAGAACACAATATAGTATAATCACTAAAAAATCTAAGACAGAATTTCATCAAGCAAAAACAAACACTGTTCAGAAACTCAGCAGGAGAGAGCCAGCCCTGAGCCTACAGTAATTGCAACATTGAGAATAGGAGTGAATTCCCTGAAGATGCTCCATACAGTAGCAAACCATCTGTCTAAACACTTGCAGAAAAGCCTCATGTTTGAAAAACTTGGATCTTGCCAAGGTCTTTGCCATTGGCTTTGGAAGTGTAATGACATGGGATATTTACAGATGTTCTTTCTGAATGTCCCCCACTCTGTGTAAGCAGATGGAACTTGGAGACTGCAAAATGAACTACCAGGAAAGACAACAAAACCTTTTTCCACCTCCTGTTGCCTTTCTCTACAGTAGGGTCTGAGGTTTCAAAAATCAATTAACATTTTTCTGCCGATGGGCAACAGTAAGGAAAATGCTTCCTTCAAAGACTGATCATTGTTGAAACTGACCCTATGTAGAATTTCACCGAGGCACCCTTTCACATGGCCCTGGACCACCAAACCCATCCTTCAGAACAAGCATTTGTGACTCCAGAAAGCATTTTCTAATATATCTTGGGAAAAGATGACAGCTGTTGAGACCTAGAAAGTGGAGCCATGGGTTTTTCCAGAACAAGTACAATTCGTCACTAATATATCCGAAAACTGCATGCATATATCCATGCCACTGCATGGCAGGGTCTTTAGTGAATTACATAAGTTTGTAAAGCAGAAAATAATTCATATTACAGTTCAAAGGCAATGACATTTGAAGTTAAGGGTCAGCTGCCAATTCACTTGTGAGCTCTATTTTTCAGGGCTTTAGAACTTCAATGACTACGCACAACATCAAGTTGACAGTCTCAATGATTTTTTTCAAACAATGGATTAACTTTCTTAAGCTGATTTCAACACTTAGTTTAAACACAGTAAGGTTTAATGGGAATTTTAAGAGTTGTGAAAAGAAAGCCCACTGAGAGGCATACAAATTGGAATCTGCTTCCCCCTATACTCAGTACAGTGTTCAGTACCAGATGAGGCTTCCTCTGCTGCTGCACTACTGGGCTTCACCCCAACAGAGAAAAAGCTAAGAGCCAGTTCATCCCTACGGTGTCTTTAAGTGGCCTTCACAAACAGATAGATGAAGATTGACACTATGGGAATTTCATGCTGTGGAAACTCTAAACAGAATATTTCACCTGCATTCAGCTTTCTTCTCATCAACATCTGGCAGAACTCCTTGAGTTGGGTCTTCAGGCTCCATCTGCACCAGCCTTCCTCAGTGGCTGGACTCATTGCCCATGCTAACACTGTAGCTCAGTTGCTAATTTTTGAGATGATCCATTTCATGTTTTGCCCCATCAGCAAAACAAAGCTGTTGATAAACACAGAGACCTTGGCTCAGGAGAAAATTCCAAACACATTTTTGCACTTCACCTGAGGCATGTAAGGAAATGTAGGGGATCTGCCACTGGACAGCCTCCCCTTGTCGTCTGGCTACCGTCTGGCTAAACCTGCCCTGAAAGACTCACCTCAATCTCTGCTTGCTGCAGTGTAGTTGTTTGGTTCAGAGCTGGCCATGTGGCAGTATATGTGGCACTGTATATCAGTGATTGGTGGAGACAAATGTTCCAAGCATCAACGTCTGTATTTTATAATCCTTACATGAGGACCTGATAGACCCAGCCAGCGGGACCTCCCAGAAAACTGACAATAACCGTCTCAGCTCCCTGTGGGCTTCTAGGTAATGGCAGCACAGCATTTTCCCCACCTTGACAACAGGGAGCTGTCATAGCTGCTTTATGGCCCTTCTCAATGCCTCCCAGGTTTTATTTATTGTTTCTTCAGAATACTGTTTTGAGGGAAGGGAATCTTATGTCCCTATTCACACACCAGGACAGCAAGGTCCAAGCCTGATGGAGAGAAAACACCAGGAATCCAAAAGGTACACTCACACATTGTTAGTCAGCTGCATGAGCCAGCACCAATTGTGACCTGGGAAGGAGCATCAGTCACATCAGTGCCATATGGTGGCCTCAGGAAGACTGAAAGGTATCTGACAAACAGTGGGAACCTTGGCCAACATACTGTGGTCTCCTCTAAAGGCTGACTTGAGCTTCTTCCCAACTGTACTCAGGAGCTCTCTTAAATCTATTCCCAGATAATTTGAACACTGGGTAAATCTGGGTTTAAATGCATGTTCAAATCTGTGCTTAAAATCTAAGCCAGAGAATCATTTCATCACGCTCTCTTGGAAGGTGTGTAGCAGAGCAGGGATCTGGATCCAGGCTTCTCTCCTGTAACTGATCTTTCTCCCTATATATTTCTTTACTCTTAAAGGTCTTTTCCTCCACTATTCGGCATTTTCCAGTCAGGGAAAGAAAGAAAAACAAAAATTTCAAACTATATTATTTCTAGATAATGTTAACTGAAGAATTCTAAAAGATCAAAAACTACAAAAATCTTGGGAAAAATAACACCAATACCCTAATATTTTCATTACAACCTGGGAGTTACCAAAAAAAAAAAAAAAATGGAAGAGTGTGACCAGTTCCCACCAAGAGCCTTTAAAATTTCTCATGACAAGGATCACAACACATTTATGGGGTGGCCATTCCACATGCAATCAAGCCAACTGGATTTTTGTATTCCTAATAATAAAAAAGAGGTGATGCTACACTAGTGCAATATTACTGATGAGAGTGGTGAAATAAGTTTTCTTGCAGTCAGGTCCTTCTCAAATAAATTTTATAAGCTATGCTTGCCCATTTTATACAAAACTGCATGATCTGCTTTATGTCTGCAATGGAAAACATGGTTATAAAGCGTCTTCTTTACTCTTGTTTTTATTTAACATAATACCAGAATCAGTAGCATGGAAAATAAGGACCCAGGTTACATGCCAGGAGCCTTGGAACATAAAACCTTGCTGTGGGCCGATAATATCTGCCTGATTTTTACCAGTCTCCAAGACTCTGTCCACAACCCTTCTGCAAAATAAACTTCATGAAATCAAAACTTGCACCCTTCTCAGAAGTCCAGTCTCTTCCTGTGGTGAACACCACTTTTGTGATAACCAAAGGAATTTTATATTTAGGGACAGCACTTGTTCTTGACCTTCAGAGGACTGTTTCCATTGACACATGCTGAAAAGAAAAGGGATAAAAATTCCCTTAGGGATTTCATTTCAGATACTATAATTCTAATATGAAATTTAAACTGCCCCAAGCTGCTAGTGTTATAATACCGCCTGCTAAGTATAAAGCTGAAAGGGAAAAGTCCAGAAGACAATACTTCATTACATAGAAATTCCTTGAATCCTAAAGCCATATGGAACATTAAAAGCTTTCCCCAAATCCCTCTCAGACCAATGGAATCAAATTGTTGTACAAAACTGAAATTTAGAAGAAGAAAATTCTGATTTTCTGCATTTCTGGGAGCTGACTAAGTTTCATCTGTGACTAGAAAATTAGCTTTAGTACAAGAGCCAGGAGACAAAATCTCCTTTAATCATTTAATCAGCAGCTTTCTCAGTGAATCAGGCTGTGTGCCTCCTCCAGTTAAGAGATCAATGTTTCCCAGTCATAAAAGATCCTTTAAAACCTTCTGCCAATCCTTAATTTTATGAGTAAAGTTTCACCAATAGGTCTGGTTTGTACATTTGTACATTAGTACATTATACGAAGCCCTGCTCACAGTCATCTTGTGGTTTCTGTCTTCTGAAGAAGAGTAGATGTAACAACCCCACCAAAAAAGTCTGTAACATACACAACACACCCGGTGTAAGGTGTAAAATCCTTCATGGACATACACAGGAGGTAGTTCATGCACAAATTAATTGGTATAAGTTGTTAGTCAAGCCATTATGAGATATTAACAAATTTACAAAGATGATGGCCTTGATCTTGGAAAATTTGTGGCCAGAAAAAGAGCCTGTATTTGGGAAATGCACTGTCATTTTCCTACCACCACCCTGAGTCCAAGAGGTTGTTCCACAGGGCAGGGAAAAGGACGTGACTCTAAGCTCCCAGATCAGCACCTGTTCCAGAAAGGACAAGACTCAGCTTTATGGCTCTCTTGAAAACCAAATTTGAAAAAGAATTTATTTTGTCCCATGCCATCCTCAGAAGCTGTTGGGGTTTCTACCTTAATAAAACTTTTAACAGAATACACAGGCTGTTTGTTTTCCACCCAGATAACAGAAGCCAGGATTTGGTAAATACCATAGTAACATACTAACTTCCCTGGCAATGTGAGTGACCCATTCTTCACCACAAAAGACATTAAAATGGAACAACATTTTAATGTATCTTTCAGAGCACTTCTTGAGTAGTTCAGGGGAGAGCATGCTGCAATTTTTGCTTCCATTTAGCTGAAACAACTCACCCAGAGGAATAGCATGCTGTGCTTGTTGGCCTCCTTCCACTCAAGGTTTTGAATCAGAGCTGTGTTAACGAACGCAGAGAAACCTCCTCCGTGCTGAGGGCAGCAGAAGGCCAAGCAAGATTTAATTGTCCTTGCTGTTACTCTCCTTTGCTAGGCTCAGCGTAGAGGCTTCAAGCCCTGGGTGGCATGGCTATTCTCATGACACATTCCCCACTGCACAGAATCCATGTCCAGCACAAAGGCAGAATGGAGCATGACCAACGAGTGTGAAGCAAGATCTCTGCTTGCCATAGCCTTGGCTTTTCAATGTGAGCAGAGAGATGTTATTCATCCGTTCTATTGCACCCTGTGGGCTTGCATACACCTACCGTCACTGTGCCATCTGGTAATGATTTTCTGCAAACAGCATCATACATTCTTGACTGGAGTTTGTATGAACTACATGGCTCTTGCTGCTCCCCACACAGGAAATACCTCCTTTTTGGTAAGATCAGTGGGCCAAGCCTTGATGTCAACATTCAGCTCTCTTTTGTTGTGCAGAACTCTGACTAGCCATGGTAAGCATCTGCCTCAGCCAAGATGAAGCAAAATTCAATCACCAGACCCTCTCAAGTTGCATAATAAAGGACTCGTATTTTATATCAAGCTTCTTTCTAGTAGTTTTTCCTTAAAAATCAAAGGATGTTATGCAAATACCTGTATGTGTGAAATGCTTCCTGTGCAAAACCAGGAATTTCAGGAGAGAAGACTGCGTAAGTATACTCCAGTTTTATGTCCTTTCTCAGTGGGGGGTATCAGGCTCAGTTTCCCATCATCTCTGGCTGGTCACTGAGTGAGCAGGAAGCACTGTGGCTGTCCAAAGCTTTCATTCTGTTTTGATCACCTCTGATACAAAAGCAGCATTCACTTTGCAATAGCACAGCTGGCTATACAGCAAGTGAGGCTGAGGAGAGACAGGCACACCAAACCCACTTCCATGCCATGGGGGCAGAGGGCAATCATGAGGAGCAATGAGCAGAATGATATATATTCAGGCAGCTAGAGGTAATTAACCCTTGGCTAGTCTAACCAAAGGACTTGGTCTTCTCTCTTGAAGACTTTGAATCAACATATGATATCTCTCTTTTTAAAAAAATGAACTTTGACTCTGCCACGGCTCAGACCTCACAGATGAATCACAGGGTATGCAAGATGTATGCTATACAGAGAGTCCATCCAGACAACCATAAAAATCCCTACGGCCTTGAACACAATGAATCAGGCCTTGTTTAACCTACACCCGTGTTATTTCCATGGGTAAAGCCAAACTGCTTGCACAGCTCCAATACATTTGAAAAGAGTTGCACCTGCTTACATCATGGGCCTGCATCCCATGTCCACACAATATCTGCTGGGTTTTTAACTTTTTGCAAGCTTCTTAAAAACTTCCAGGCACCATGAAGCTTCTCTTCTTCCAGCTGAATCAGTGACTAAGGAATCCTGGTCAGAATTTCTCCATTAAACACCTAGGTTTCTTGGTTGTGCTGACATATTTACACCCAAGAGTTTATTTTAACACAGGATTTTTTCCCTCCTTCTCAAATTTCCTTTTTAACAGAATTCAAGAAAATGCAAGAAAGTCTTTGCTGATATTTGGTTACTCACCACATGCTGAGCTGAGTTTCCTGTTTAAAGAAGAGAGAGACTCTGTGTGTGTGTGTGTATGCGAGCATGTGTGTGAGCCAGTAGGCTTAGGAGAGCCAATACCCAGCCATGAGAGTTTTCTGAGCTATCTTGACCCAACTAGCACCAAACTCAGCTTGTGCACTGCAAGCAGCACTGGGCAGAGGTCCCAGCAAATGCAAAACAATATTTTTAATTCATCTGGGGGATTTCCTGAAGCAAACCTTGGCATGGAAAGAGCAAACTGCATACAGCAAGAATGGCGATGTTTGAGAAGGATTTAGTCGGTGACAGACGCCTTTAGTGGAGTGCAAGTTCTTCTCAAAGTTTGTCCCTGAAGCAGGGGGGTGCACGAGGTGCAGTGAGAGAGCATGAGACAGAGGCAATTGATAGCAGATGGGGCAATAAAGAACTGCTTTCAACAGGCCTCTGAAACAGCATGGAAAGTGGTGGGAAAGAAGGGCTACAGAGAAAGCTATCCTGCCCCTTGTAAGAGCTGCAGAAAAAGGGGCAGGTGGGAGCGGTGCGCCTTGAAAAACTAGATTTCCCAATATACAATATATACAATATATACATGACCATGAAAATGAGGGTCACATGTGGAAAGGAAGAAAAATACCCAAACTAAGAATCAACAGAAACAATACCAAAAAAAATCCTTTCCAATCTGAAGGGTCACCATCCCTCACAATGTGACTGTGGATATTGTGAAATCTGGTGATTTTTTAAAAGTCCAGATTGTGAAATCTCAGGATTTATGTGTGAGCCTCATCCAGCATTCTCTCAATTCTTCATGAAAACTTCTTGCCCCCATGCTTAGAAATGTAACTTGCAGGTTACCTGAAGGCTCAGAAATCCACTGCAAGAAACAGAAATGTCCCCACTTACAAAATTTTTTTAAGCCAAGCTCGAGACTTTGCAAGGTTCATTTTTCAGCAGTAGTAGGAAATGAGAAGCTGAACTTTGCTCTCTTTTGACAGTCAGGGACATACGTATCACTTTGGCAAAACAAAACAAGCCTGCAAACAATATGATTAGGTAAAGCCTTTTCTATTAATGTCCTAGCAAGAAATCCTCTACAGCAAAAACAATGTACTAATCTCCAATCTGCCTCTAACTCTATAATATCACTCCAGGCACTATATTAAGCCTTATTGTTCTCTTCAGTAAAAGGTAGTTCTTAGGCTGCATTTTTGGGGGGAGCTTCACACAGAGACTGAATAGCTGTAAGCACGACTCCTACAACTGAAAGGAATGAGCATTTAGTATGGCCCTTCATAAGACACAAGATACGAGGATAAAGGTCAAGTACTTTGAACAAAAGGCTGGGAAAGAAAACCAGCTTCTAGCTACTTTAGGCAATGGTACTGCCTGTCTGTTCCATTGATCTGCTAAGCTCTCTCATAAGTGAATGCACAGGGTATGTGATACCCTAGGTGCCATTTTCTTAAGAGGTTCCATCTTACTTCATGTCTGTTATACTTAAGATTGCATCTGTAGTCCAGAAAGAGGGTTAGAGAACAACAGACTCTAAAGTGTTCTTCCACATTTTCATATGTGCTTTTCTTGTGAGGTGCAGAAAAAAGAACATTGCAAATACAAAAAGATGGAACAGCACTCCCAGTTCCAGAGCCTTGCTCTGCCTTTCACAGCTGCCTGCAGTCAGGCATATTATTCCCTTGGTACCTTAGTTTGCTAGGGAATAATTGTGCTTCAATGGTAGGAAGAACGTCAAATCTTGCTACTGCTTGCAACCTGCCCCATGTACGTGAAGTAAAGTTTAGTAAGTTATATTTGCTATTCATAGGAAGGACTGTATTTGAAAATACAAGACTACTGTCATTCAATCCAGACTCCTCTTAAGTCACCAAAAGTATTCCATTCTGATGTGAATATTAAGCAGGATTTGGTCAAATACCCTTCTCCACAAGACACCCATCCTCTCCAGGTGCTGACTGCCAATGGTCTTGATTCTGGGCATGTCTATTCTTCAGACTTCATTAATCACAGCAGTACTGGATTTTGCACATGTATTAAAAAAAAAAAAAAAAAAGAAAGAGTATATTCTCTCCTATTCTCTCCACTCTTTCAAGGTGCACTTGCCTTGGAGGGAGCACACAAAGGAAAAGACTCACAGATTTAAGGCTCACGATTTTCACAGAATCATAGAATGGTTTGGGTTGGAAGGGACCTTTAAAGCTCATCTAGTCCAACCTCCCTGCAATGAACAGGGACATCTTCAACCTGACTTGGAGTGTTTCCAGAAATGAGGCATCTACCACCTCTCTGGGCAACCTGTGCCAGTGTTTTAGCACCTTCATTACAAAAAACTTCTCCCTTATATCTAATCTAAAATGACTCTCTTTTAATTTAAAAGCATTACTCCTCGTCCTATTGCAGTAGGCTCTGATAAAAAGCCTGTCCTCATCTTTCCAGTGATGAGTTCTAGTTTGGATCCCATTTGGAGGCTCTGGATAAGGAGTTTGGACAGGTAACATGAGATTACAATTAATTCCCCGGGTAGCAAGAGGTAACTCTTTGTTCCATGGGAGTGACTAGAAAGGTGGCAAAGAGGCTCAAAATTGCTGGAATTAACTAGAATCAGGTACCATTGCAAAGTGCCTCAAGTTTTTAATTTCCAGTGGAAATTGGTCCAGTGTTGCCCCTTCAGCAGAAGGGATTTTCTATTTTTAATCAAAAGGAGAAATCATGAAATAAAGGTGAGCGAAAATCCACATCTGCCTTTTTTTTTTCCCCTGTAGATTCATCCAAATCTCCCATGGAGTAATAGAAATATCACTGTATAATGAAACTTATAAAACTTTAACATAGGATTTATACTTTTTCATGTCTATTATTTCCAAAGCTTGCCTCCATACCCTGTCAATTGGCTTCCTCAAGAGTATGGGTAAGGATCTCAGTGTATTAGGATTTGATTACATCCTAATGAAAATAGTGAGTTGATCAGTATCGGATATATCTGAACATTCTCTCAAAATAACATCTGACATTTACAAGGAAATAATACTGTAAATTCAGCCTTAGGATCTAGTAGTTTCTTGTAAAGCAAGAATTGGCATTGGCAGGCTCATGTTGATCTAGAAAATTCAGGAAATATAAGAATTCCTTCACCAGAAAAAAATGTGTGCCTGTATTGGCAGTAAATTTTAAACATCCAATGTCAATCAGAAATGAAATCCAAGGTAATTCAATATCCCTCCTTGAGACCTGGCCGAAAAGGAGAACTTTCACAAGTTGAAGAGTAGATAGTAACCCATCCTCCCATATTCCATAATGCAACCTTGCTCACATATGGTTCTGCTCAGTGTTTATCAGACAACACAGACACTTCCACAAGCAGGAAAGAAAGTCCTAGGGACAGACTGGGGCAGCAAAAGGGAGATCTGTGAAGAGCTGCATTGCCTCAAGATGAACTCTTCGAAGTATAGGGCTGAGCACCATCCCTTTTCAGAGACAGCTGCTGTGCAGGGAGAATCAGGTTTTTTTCAGGGTTTCATAATGCAGTGCCATTCCATCATAACTGTTTTTCTCCCTGGGAAAGAGTTTTTTCTTGTAAAGTTTCCAGTTTGAAGTTTTTTCCTCCTCCAAATTGCTCAAACCTCCACTTTTCAAAGTAGCTTTTAATTTCCAAATTTAAGGTAATTGTATGGCTAGAAACAATTTAGAAATATCCAGAATTGAAACAAAACATTTGAAAACTGTCTAAACAAAGTGCTGCACTTGACCCCTAACCTTACTGCTCTTTTCCAGATTTTCAGTTCACCAGTATGGTTCAGATTTTTACTTTCTGGTCTCTATAGAACAAAAAAAGTTTTTCCAGTACTTTGAAAATCCTCACAAACTAAGAAAATAATTTCCAGCCTAGCTCTAGTGCCAGTTCTATGCACTTCTCCCTATGTAATTCTCTGTTTTTCTCCAGTGGCACAGGATGTTAAAAAAGAAGAGTTTTGACATTGAAAAGTATGCAAAGACTATAAATGCAGTGGAGTTAAAGGAGAGAGAAGAAGAAGAGAGATGGTTTCAGAAAGAGGGCACCTCCTGTGAACCCCTGTCTTGCCTGTTTCAGTCTTCTTTCCATCCTCAGTAAGTTTTTGCTAGAGCCAGTATGAGAAATCTCCCAAGGCACTGTTGCTCCAGCCCACACGAGGTCCTGGTAGCAATTCCCTTTTTCTTTTACATTTGATCCCATGTGGGTCAGCCATAAAGTGCAGATCTCAGTTTAGAGTCAGCCTTACCCACAGACTCATTACTTACTCTGGGTCAGATTCATAACTTCAATTCCAATTCTTACTCAGCCAAAACTCCCAACTGACTCCCAGAAGATTCGACTGCAAAGTATGTCTCTGCCATCACTCATAACTCTTGCAAAACATCCATGACCTTACAAAAATACTGGGTGCCCTTTTGGATTTAGAGAAATTCTTCTTCAGAAGAGAAGGATTCACATCACCCTTGCCTCTCCAGCTGTAGTAGAACACCAAAGCCAGCCTCTCCAGCTGTCCCAGCCCTGAGTGAGAGCAGGCAAGATCACACCGCCACAAAAATTTGAAGTAATTCTCAGGTCAGTTGAGCTCTGTCTCTGCTCTCCTCTCACTTTGCTACACTGGCCAGTATAACAGGATGGAGAACCATCTTCCAGTATAGACGTACAAAGCAAGGAAATCCTGCAGAGGCTGCTGTTCACACACTCCCCTCTGCTTAGGGGACTACTGCCCTTTGAAATTGGTCATGGAGAAAGCTGGCAGAGGCAAGGATTCAACTGACCTGGCTGCAGACATTTAGAATAAAGCACATAACATAGGCTGCATTTTCTCTCTCAAAAGAGGAGAGCAGAGATTTCATTTAAGAAATATCATTTTTTTATCTACATCTATGCATGTCTGGGAGACCAGTGGAGTCAGGGCTTTAGGCAACACCCTGCCATCACAGTCTAGCGGAGAGGGAGATGATGTCAAAGGTGTCTATGGTGCAGGACCGCTGGGTTCTACTCCTTGCCCCTAGGCATACTAAGAGAAATCAGCCCATCAGGGGAAACAAACCCAACTCCAAACCAAGGGCACTCCTTTGCACAAAACTATCCAGATTAAGAGGCAGGAGTGTGCTGGCTGTGTTCCATGAAGCACATAAAGCACCTGCACACACGACAAGCTGCGCAGCCGAGGCAGAGGGGGGCCACCACGGCTTGGACTGCTCTCAGCAGACTATAGAGCTCATCTCTGAGCTGTCACAAGAAGGATCTGCCACATCTGTGTCCTCACTGAGCATGGCTTTTGCTTTCAAGCTTAGAGCTGAAAGCCCCAAGTGCGATGGGGCAGTGTGCAATGCAGCAAGGGTGAGCTCTGGAAACCATCTTCTGTGAGCAGCTCCTCCAAGGCAGGACACACTGTTTCAGCAGCTAAATGGCGTGCAGGCTGCTTGTTCAGCATCTCATGCACCTCATTAACCTTAAGAAGCAGCAGAAACTGGAAGTAACCTTAGCAGCCCCCTCGTGCCTCCATTTCTCATCTTCCCTAGTGCCTCCACTTCTCACCCTGATCTCTATAATGACGAGCTGAGTCCTGGCCAGTCTGAATCTAAACAGACTGATTTTCACTCCAGACTACAGCAGATCTCGAGGCAGTGAGTGCCTGCAAGTGTTGTGAAGCACCTGTGTGAGGTTTAGAAGGAAAGAGTTCTATGAGACCTGAGCATGGAGAAGTATGTGTTTCTCACAAGTGCAGCCAACCATACCCTCCCAAAACCATACATGAGATCCCTGAAGAAGGCAGCTTAAAAATCACTGAATTTATCAGCATAACAGTAATGTTTCTGGGAGTATTTTTATTTGCCTTCTGGTTTGGGGGCTTTTTAGATCATATTTATGTGTATTTTTTTTCTTCAACCATAAAACCTAAAAGCCCTGCTGAGATTTTTATTGTTCCCATGAATCCAGGAGCTGGAAGTTCACAGAATGTTCATGGGACTTACGGTAAAACTCATGAGCTAAGAACGCACAGGCTTGCATGCAAGAGGCTGTTGTGTTGTGCTAAGCAAATTTAGTCTGTATAACAATATGTAAAGGGAAGTATGTGAGGAGGATGTTGTAAGTTAGTATGATATGTCTGTGGGAGAGATGATGGGTATATAGGGGATTGCTGCACTTTAGGGTCATAAGTACATCTCTGGCAGTCGTGTTTTCTGAAGAGAGCCTGGTATTTAATTTTTTTTCAGAGTGCAGAAGAGCATGAACATGGTTTGCTCGCAATTTGCTGGCTGCATACAGGAGGTGTTACAGCACACTGGAACACAGACAGGTATTTGAGGACTAGGCTGTGACTAAGAATAGACACAGCTGGCCTTGGCCTTTGGGTTAATCCAGAAATAGACTTTTCTCCCATGTGCTCACTGAATCCAAACCACAGAGAGAATTAAATGTAGTTGAATCACAAACTGGCTGGTGGTAGATGAACTCTAAAGCTAAAAGGTAAAGTATCAGAATCTGCTATTTTTGGCTTATCTGTACCTTTTTAGTCCTCACTGCTGACAAACTTGTGGATTGCTCTAGTAGGCCCTTCTGCTAACAACAACCCCGTGATGCAAATTCAAGGCACCTAGAGTTTTACACGTCCAAGAATTGTCGATGTGCAAGTCAGTCCTGTCCCCCATGCCCTCCTCATTTCTGGAGCTTACATGTGCTGCGTACCACACAGGCACACCCCTCACAATAGCACAATTGCAGGGACAAATCCTGTCACAGCCTCACTGAGCTCCCAGAGCCACTGCTGACAGAGCCCAGCATTGCGCTGCTGGCAGGCAGCCACCGTGCCAGGCTTCCCTGTGAGCCCAGAGATACGACGCTATGGAGGCAGCGCTGGAGTATCTGCTGGTCTGCGTCCCTGCTGCCCTGCTCAGCCCCACGGGCATCAGCAGTGGTGTCACAAATGGAAACATTCAGCAGTCATGATGTATTGTAATCCTCTAAAGACCACTCGATCTTTCAAGTGAGGCTTCCCAAGTGTTCAAGCCGCAGAGCCAGGTATCTGGTTACACTTATCTCAGGGACATAATTGCCATGATATTATCCATTGTTAAATTGTCTGATCAGTTTGTAATAGACCTCCAACACAACTGACCTGGTGACACATCTGCTACAGCAAATACCACAGGCAAAAAACTCCAGGAGTCCCTTGATAAACCCAGCACACACTGAACTGTCCCACTCTGGTTTTCTGGGCTGGCTCTACAGTTTAAACCTCTCCGTTGTGTCAGGGCTTAGCTCTTTAGAAAACCTGTTCTCAGTCTGGCTCATCTTCCTACTGAGACAGAATACTTAGTCATTTATCATTTGTCTTCTCATGGTTTTCTGCCTGAGGCCCAGCGGCTCACTTGGAAGTTAAGTCCTAATTGTTTTTCCTCTCAGGTTTCTCAGAAAGGTATCTTGGGGATTTTCACAGGAGCACATAGAAGTGACCAGTAGGAACATAAAATACTGCAGACTTTCCCATTACCCACCCAAGATTTAGTACTCTTCTAGGCACGTAATAAAAAGGACTCTGTTGCTAATTAATCATCTGATTAAGATTCTGGGCTTGCAGGTCTCGTTTTTTTCTACTGAGATGTGCTTTCTTTCAGTGCCTGTTAGCATAGCTGAGAAGTCCAACTCCTGTTCAGTGGAAGCACAATAAGGTTCTCTTCATGGGCAGGGCTGCAGTGATCATCAGTGGAATGGTGGCTTCAGATCCTGATGACCTAGAGGTTCACATGGAGATGCTACTTCCACATGGTGAACTGATAACAATAACTTAGAAACGTTGTAACAGATACAGTTTGATAAATATTAGAAGAAATTAGACTTTTTCATATGCACAATATTCCCAGAAGCTTCATCAAAAACTTACATGGAGCTTGCAGGGATGGATGGGGAAAAATAACTGTATTTTTTTTCTTTAGTCCTAATGTTCACTTCTGACCTTGCATCAAGAGATGAAGCAGAAATGTCAGAAAGAGCATGACATTATGGTTCAGAGGTGGGCAGCTCGGTGATGAAGGTGGACCTGAGGAACCAGAGCTTTGCAGAGCTTGGGGGCATAGTTGTTCTGGTCCACTTTAGCTTAGCCTATCAGGTTCAGAGCTCAGTTTGCACTTCTCATGGTGGTTGTGCCAAAGATAAGGCAGAAGAGCTATATGCAGAAGCAATTTTCTAGTGAGTTACTGCTTCAGTGATTCAATCATTTTACTGGTCAGTGTGGAGTGGCTCTCAAGCAAGTCCCTTAAACTGATGGGCAGCTGTTTTTCAGCATGAAAAAAATTACAATTACAGCAGAATTCCAGGCATGACCCTTTCCACATGCATTTTAGCTACTATATAAATCCTTTTGGCAGCATCAGATGGGAGGAAAAGGTTCTTTGGTCAAACAGTTTAAAACTTTTTTTTTTTTTTTAAGTAAATACTTGATAACATCTATTTAACACAAGCTCTCTGTGAATACGTGTATAAAGAAAAAAAAATCTGTGTGAGAGAGATATAAGACTATAACTAAAGCTGGTTTGCAAATTTCCGACTAAACAAAGTTTCATCAGTAAACACTGTTTCCTTGAACGTTTCATCTGCATCTCACATTTGATCAAGTTTCACTGAAGTTGAGACAAAGCTAAGGTTTAACAGATTGACAATAAAATAGTTTTGTATTGCTAAGCATCTCAGATGACTTTCATTTTTCAGACTTGCTTCCTGCATTTCCAGTACACACTAGTAAAGGACAAATTGGCAACTGAAAAAAGTGCATCTCACAAAGCTTTCTCAAGCCAGCTTTTGGTCACATTTACTGATCTCATCTTCAGTTGTGATTTGAGAAGTTCTCATACTTGTTCTTAACCCCTTAGAAACGGGAGGTCAGATATTACTGAACAGAGACCAATTATAACAATAAAGTAACTGTAAATTGTGCCAGAAAAAGTGAAAAAACCAACTGGGGGGGAGAGGAGAAGGAACAAAAAATTTCACAATAGTTTTAATCCTTACCTCTTCAGTATCTGTGTGCAGAACTAAGGCAGACTCTGGTGTATTAAACGGAAATAGCTGCAAGCTCTTTGTTTATTTGTGTTTCTTATTTTTGACCTCTGACAAAGCAGTCACTGATCCCAAAGACACCAAAGATCCCAAAGAAGACACTGTAGCCACTCTTTTTAGCAGTGACTGGGAATTTAGAGAGGCATGAAATTTAAAACATATCCTAGGTACCAACTTTCAGAAAGCACTGACAAGCCGTGCCCTGGAAATCAGCCTCCTTGCAATTTTCCCATTCAGAAACTCAAACACTGAGGTATTCAAAATCACCACCACATGGACTCTTTATAGTCCTAAAAGCTCAGTCCCCAGTTAGGTTGGTGCATAAAAAGGTGGTTATTTTTTGCTATTTTTGGAAACCGTTTTCTAAATACTAATTCAGTTAATTGTCTAACCAGATACTGGGAAATTGCCTCCCTCTTCGTTAACTGTCTCAAACACTGATAAAAACAGTTTTGCAAGAACTTGCCTCAATCACTCTGGGAACTTTCAACACTATTTCATGGAAATCAGACCCAATGCTATCATTGTCACCCTGCATCATAAGTGCAAGTGTGTGTGTGTTCATATGATGTGTGTGTTCATACATGGTGCTCGGAAGAGCCAAAATGTGCCAGAGGCCATTCTGGCATTACAAAAAGTCTTAGAGATTTATGGAATAACTATGAAATAAGAGAATTTTTCTCTCAACATATCTCAGTATCTATATCTGCACTTCTTAAATAGTGTTTCAAGCACTGACAATGCTGGTTTGTGTGTGCATGTATTGTGCTTTGTTTTCTTTTCTATCTGGGTCATTAACTGGAAGAAGTCAGCTCATGTGCTAAACATCTGTTTTTCGGTAAAGTCCTGCTTTTCCTCAGCTTAGCAGCTGCATTGATTGAGGCATAAAGCTGTTACCAAATTGTTCACAAGCAGTGTGACACGGGCAGAACAGCAACCTACACTCCTTTCCAACCTTGGTTGCTTTCTTTCTGGTGCCAAGTCAGAAAAATTAGCATTATGAATGATTGATAGCATGCAATCAGCTGCTTTCAGGACTATTACCGTCTCTAATTCAGTGAGGGAGGAGGTGAATCAGTCTTGTTTATACTATTGAAATCTGGCTGGAGGGCTTTGGCCAGGCTGTGAAGGTTCAGTTCAGTTCACTTGGGGATTTATGTCAGCATTTCACACATTCTGGGAAACTTCGTTCACTCTGTAGACAGTGCCTCTAGCTCTAGAAGTTAACCTGGGCCATAGAGTATCTATAACAACCACATCATAATCCAAGGTGGTTTCCATCCAGTTTATGGTTAGTGTTTATTATTTCTGTGACACCATAGGTGTGCATAGCATATTTTTATGGCCATGTACAACATGGAATCTAGGGCTCAACTCCTGCAATCAGGTCCATTGCTAGGAGCCCTGGTGACCATGCTTTGTCTAGAAGGGCTCTGCTGGTGCATCAGCATCTGTGTCTCTGGAGGCAGGATGAGGGAGAGCACTAGGCAGTGCACAGATAAGTGTGGGTCAGGGTAGGAGGAGGCTGAGATGTGAAATCCTGGAGTGCAAAACATTTTGGCTACAGATAGTTTCAGGTATTACTCTTCATTTAATTAGGTTTTAGCTACACTAGTGCTGTTCGGGTCGACTAACTCACCTTGTTTATGCCTGTCTCTCACCATGAATTGAAAAATGAGATGGAGGCAACAGAGATCCTAATTTTGGTAACTCAGCCAAATGTCTTTGACTGGGCTGAATGGATCTGGGATGTAGTACTGAGGGGCCTGGAGAAAGACTGGCTTCCTTTAAGAAAAATCAGTACAACTACAGATGATCCCAGTGTAAATAGAAAGATGGCGGGGAGGCACAGACAGGGCACTCTCAGGAACTGTGAGTATGATAGGAAGAGATCTCAGCACACGAATATTTATTTTTATCAACCAGTCAACTCACATCAACCAAAGCTGGCCACTCCAGTCAAGGGCTTATTGATGTAATTATTGCAGAGGTTTTTTGCTCAGATGAGCGAGACTAACCAGCAGCCATATTTAGGCTGAATTTAAACCATACTGTTCCTCTCAATGCAAATACGAGCTAGATGTCCCTTGACAGCAGTGCCTTTAACCTTTCAGGAAGCATGAGGCAGCTGCCATCTGGCTGGCCATCTGTCTTTAAAAAGGCACATGTATAGATGAGGAAGCAGGAAGACTAGGTGACGTATGACAATGCTGAAGCCCCGTAGTATTGGTGACCTCAGTGCTTTTAAGGTCTGGGTTTGCCCCACATGTATTCTGTCACTCCCTTGCTTTTGGGGGTACCAGCCACATGCAGAATTACTACTGGGCTGGAAGTTTTCCCCCTTTTCCTTTAACATCAATGAAATTGCAAGAAGATAGGGCTGTACAAGTCACACTTGCTGCCCTGCTTTGCCGAAGTTTACCAAGCTGTTCCTTGTGGGCTCCCAGTTCAGTGCCAAGTGGAGGAAAAAGCCTTTGAGGTTAGATTTACTGTTTTACCTCTATGAATAATGTTATGTCTTCTGGCTGGGAGATGGGATACCAGCGCAGACAGAACCAATTAGCCAAGCCCTTCCACATCTGGCACCCAAGTCTCTGCATGCTGCCATAGCTAAATGGCATTTGACCTGGGAGCTTGATCTTCCATAGAGAGCAACTTTATTAAGAACAGCTCAAGGAAATCCCCCATCCCCCCACCCTAATCTGTGCTGTACTAAGTTGCCCTCTGCTCAGTCCTGACAAACGCTGGATTGCTTACGAGGCCCTGGGGCACACACACAGAGCCACTACAATGGATTTTAGTGGCATACCCAGCCTTCTCTGCTGTTGCCCATTGCCATCTTTCAGCACAGTAACATGAGATGATTGCATAAAGGGCTTAAATATTCATTTCTCTGGAGATCCATTTGTACTGTAACATCTCAGACTTGGACTCTACCTTTTTGTAATACATTCTGTGGGATTTGTAGTGTATAAAACAACACAGAGAGATTTACAAGAACTTTTATCCAGCAGCATGTACAGCCAAAATATCTTGGAGCATGGGATCCTGTGTGGAGGGTGAGAGTTTGTTGTTGTTCATAGCCCGCTTAGCCTAGATGTACATGGCATTTTATATCCAAGTGAAAGCAAATGTCCAAAATGAAACAAGACACTTTCATGGGGGGAAGGAAAAACCCAACTATGCAGTTTTGATATGATTGCTCAGTATGACATTAGCAGAAGGCTCAGGAGCTACACATCCAAGTCATATTAAAAAAGGCCTAAAGATGCATGACTCTGCACATATGGACTAATTACAGTCGTCTTCTCA
>JAYRBT010000178.1:18232559-18259787 GCA_036023395.1 Myiotriccus ornatus | reverse complement strand
AGGGCAGAAAATTGACATTAGAGTCTTAAAACACAGGTCTAGCTTTCTTTGCACTAGACTGGCTGTTGTCTCAAGAAACTTCATCTGCGGATAAGGACATGCACACTCTCTCTCTGCACATACAGCAGATGAGTTTGCTGTACTACAACAGAGAACAAGAATAAAAACTGTGTGAAGTCACTTGAAGTTGAATGCTAAAGGATTCAAGATCTGGTGCTAAACCTCAATTACAAGGCCTCAAGTGAAACACCACCCGTCTTTTAGATTTTGCTTGTTCTACTAGGCTGCTCCAATCCAACCCATCGCTCATTTCCAAAGCCATCTTTGTCTATAAGTTCATGTCTTTCTCCTTATGAAAAGCAAATTTATATCCTAAGAAGAGAGGAGAAGGTGTAGCACTCTTCAAGCAATACTGTTTCAGTATTGTTTCCTGCTATGGGTAGACTAGCTTAGAAATACAGCAATAAGAACTATTCATTATGGACTTTCACTGCAGTTGTACTATAGATTCATGATTTATGTCAAGTTACTCAAAGTTTGTGAGCATTTTCAAGCGATGCCCACCCCCTCTCCCCCACCTCAAACCAGAGCTGAGTCAAACTGGGTCAATTCATAGCTCCAGGTCAGAACTAGAAGAAATGATCTTTTTTTGACCTCAAAGCAGTTGATTTTGTGTATGCTTAGACCTCAGACCATGGATATGTGGATCAAAACCAAAGAAACAGAAACCCTTTCACTATGAACCTGCATGGCTTTCCCTGGGAACTGAAGGAAAAAAAGCTGCTGTTCATTCATCTTTGAAGAAAGAACAGTGTTAGAGGAGTGGGATGATGCAGTGCTTTATTAATCACCCTGTGATCCCAGACATGTGCCGTCATTTTCCACTTGTAGAACTACATAATGGGATTTTCAACTAGTTCTTTAGATAGGAAAGAGATTACAAGTGTGGTGTACCCTGAATACCAAGATTGCCACTGGTGAAGAAACATTTTAACCCTGCTTAAAATCTGTAGGTGCTACAGGGGCAGAAATCATAACAGTCAAAATGGGACAACACAGACTACATGAAAGGGTCATAACCTATGTCTTCATTCTTTCAAATTTTTCAGTTTATTGTATTCAGTCTCCGAAAAACAGAAAGTGCAGAGGCAAAAACTTTGCTGATAAAAAGACTAATTGACATACACCTAATGTTCAGAAGAGATAAAATCACAACAGATTTTTTTTCCCCACACATTTAGATGTATGTTTGATTTTGCCTTGTACTTTGCTTTCTGCTGCTAGTTGTTTACAATATTTAGAAATTCAAAAAGTAGGTACATATACTGAGATCACCTTTCAGGCAGATATAAAAATAACGAAACTAAACTGGCAGAAAAGCAGCAGCAACCAGAGAAATCCAGACATCCACCCTATGGTTACTCTAGTTTTACCTTGCATTGTCTACTCTGGTTCAGGGCAGAACAAGAGGACAAAGAGGGGCTCAGGTATCATTTTTGCAAACATCAGTGAGAATTCAAGGATCCCACATGTCACAGTTCTAATTTCCCAGAAGGACTTTAAAGTTCTTAAGACATTTAGGATCTAATATTTAAGACAATATGAGCCTAAGTCACTACAAAAAACATCATTAGGAGTGTTTCCTGCCTTTATATCCAAGAGACTTAACTTGATGGGACAAAGATTCCCAGAACTTTTCAACAGCTCTCTGAAGCCTAGGAACAGAAGATATCTCTAGTCACTGCCTCAGACAGAAAGATCTTCTTTCAAGACTACATGTGAGAGAAAATGTTTGAAGTGAAACCCACAACTTGAGGAAATCTCAACCTTCGAGACAGCACTCTTAGGTCAATAGCAACATGGATGCCGGCAATGGGAACCTGACCCTGTGTCATGGGAGCATCCTGTTATCCCTGGCGACTTGAGTAGAGAAATCAAGCTGCCCTGGGTATCCAACAGCTTACAGAGAGAGCCCACTTACTTTGTGGGCTGCTCAACTGGCTGTATCCTCTGAAACCTAGTATCATTGGTCCTGAGAATCCTCCCATTCAGCCTCTACCCTGTGGGAGAGAGGTCATCTCCAGATCTCATACCTCTGACAGATGAAACAGAGGGAGCTGGAAAACTCAATGGGTTTGAATATGTATATAATAAAAAAAAAAAAGAAACAAACCACAAAATTCAAATATTGGACATGAAAAGTAGCTGAACTCTTATTTTACCCAATCCAAAATGCTGTGAAACCTCTGACAGCTTCTTCCAAGGAAGAAGGACATTCACTGGCATTTCCTGCAATTTCTGCTCCTAGGAAAAAGAAAGAATCATTGGGCTTCCCTGGTTATCCAGCTCTCTTTAAGCTCTAAGAGTATTAAACTCTAAGATCTAAGTTCTTTCTCTTCCTGAAAACCATATATTTGTGCGGACTTTAAAACTGATGCTGACTAAATAATTGGGAATGACGAAATCATTAAGTGGGCTAAATCTGTTTCCCGAGCTTGATTGAATGGGCATTATTTTAAATGTTAATGACTGCAAGGAAACAACCTCTCTTGATTAGCTGTGATTGGGCAGAGAGGTCATCTGGGTTTTCTTGCTGGTGGATACAAATTCTACATATGCTGATTATTCACGGAGAGCAATATATTCATTTGCAGGTGGTTTGCACAAGCTGATGCCAGTGAAAATTGTCCTATTAAAAGCTCCTTGAAAGCTGAAAGCACCCAGCTGCTTTCAGATCATCAAACAGTATTTAGCCAAGCCCTGTAAAATGACTGGTACAATCAACATCCCCATCATCACAATTGCCTAGAAGCATCCAGCTTGGAGAGGATCCACTCATGCCAAGCATGCTCGACACTGTACAAAGAAGAAGTGGTTCTTGACTCAGAAGTCTTGTCTTTAGTGGTGCTTCCAGTCTTCTCTTGTACTGTGACTCTTAAATCTCCTTGATCAAAAGAGCTGATTGAATCTGTTTCTCAGTGAAAAATAGCTGGTATTGGAACATACACACTGGATGGAGACTTAATAGAGATTGCTTCTCCTCTCTCTTTTTGTATAAGAGCATACCATTCAGAATCACAGTATTAATATCTAAAGGCTAAAACACTAAAACCCGGTGTGGTTTGTGTGGGAACACCATAATAACTGTGTGGGATAACCCATAAAAGGCTTCTTTAAAGGACAAGCCAAAAAATGAGCTAAAAATCGGGCAAGCTATACGGGAATGAGGGTAAAAAAGTGCTCCTCCAAACCACTCTTTTCTCTTTGGCCACCCTTCCCCAGGGCTGGTCACCCCCACAGCTCCCACAGTCCTGTAAAATCTGCCACTGGAGACAGAAGGTCAGTTGTCACTGAAGTCAGCAGGGTCTTCTGCAGCCCTTCACAACCAGCACATGCCCATCACCCATCTCTTTCTTCCCTCCACAGGGTACACCATGCAGAGCACCCCTTGAAGCGAACAAGGAGTTTCGCCAAATTAAGATCTGCAGGTTCAAGCCCTGCATGCTGTAAATAATTAGCCTTAAAAACATCCCCACAACAAAATTCACTGCCTGAGGACTTGTAAATGACCACAGTAAAAATAATTCTCTTGCTGTCTGTAAAATGTGTTTCTTATTAGAGAACACTCCTGACCCCAAGAGTGCCCACACTGTACTTCCCTCTCTGCTTCTCACTCTTACACAGATGCGAGCATGCGCACATGTACTTTGCTCATTTCTAAAGCTGGCAGCTGTAACAGTAACAGCAGTTGTAGACATTTTGAGTATTTATTCATCCCCCATATGCTGGGACAGTCTTTGGGGGTTCAAAATAAGACCCTTTGCCCTCATAGAAAGAAGAATAAATATGTTTAAAAGAATGTTACAAATTTGGCAAACATCGCATCACAACATCAATCCAGACCCTCATCAGAGCGAAGCAAATAACAATGTGCAGATTTTATTAAAAGTACAAGAATGAAAAAACTATTTCCCACAACTGAGGAACCTAAAGTAAAAAATAAGCAAGCCTGAACTCTAGCTTTGCCTGTGGTAATGAGCTGTTCCTCCCCCAGCAGAGTACGGATGACTGTTTGCTTCACCCTGCATTGCACTCCTTTCTCTGAGAGTTGTCAGTTAAAGAATAGATTGTGCTGAACAAAAAAGAAAACATTTTCTTCAGTAGCCAATGAATCCTGATCCTCCCTCTGCCCCGGCTTTACATGTTGTCTAAAGCAAAAACAACGTTTTTATGGATGAATGCTTTTCCATGCAAGGTGCCTTCTGTTCAGTTTCCCAGCACACAATGGCTGCTCAGTTTCCACAAAGATGCAACATCACTTGATTGTAATGATTCCTGATCAGAACTAAAGGCAATTTATCAGCACAATTGGACACATAACAAACATATGTAAGTGACCGTGTTCTGGGAGCAGCAAGAACCACAGCCATCAGCACCACAGCTCAAAGCATTTTTTGAGGAGAAAGAAAATTCTTTTCAGTGTCATTGGGATTGTAATCACTGAGATCAGGCATAAGAGGGAGACGTGGTCACATAACAGAGCAATTCAGAGTTTAATTCCATTCTTCCTACTCTTAACTGATAGCATGAGATGAGAGTTTCCCCGAAATGAAAATATGGATAACTGTTGGTTCCACAAAGGTTGCTCTGATTTATGCTGGAGGAAACAAAACTCTGTTTGGCCTTAGGGGCTTTAGCTTTTAAAAAGAGTTTATCAGAATGCAGCCACAGGGGATTTAAAAAAAAAAAAATTAGTGTCAAGTTCCCTGCTCTTGATAGTTACAAGCCAAACAAGAAGTTCTGGAATTGGTACTGAGTGCATAGCATGAACTTTAAGACATATGCTTTGGAAGAGTATGATTAGGTGATCAGTGATTCCTTCTGGTCTTAAAACATCAAACATACATGACGAAAGTAGAGAAACCAAGGGAAACATTTTATGAAAGATCTTAGTTCTTCTGTATTCCTTTCTATTTCCTATTGGTTCACTTTGTCACTGCTATACATTGATTGAAAAGAAATGTTCTTCAGCTCATGAAAGAAATACCACTAAGGCATGGCTCTTGCTAATAATTCCCAGGAGAATCCCTTGGTGGATAATGCTTATTTATCAAATTTGACATTGATTTGCATTTTCAGCACTTGCAGCAATCTGATCTCTGCAGAAACTGGCACCTCTACGTTGTCTTTGAAGCTGAAGGGTGTTTAGAATAATTCTTCAGACTCTTTAAACCAGATCCTTATCCCACAAGGGGATTTCACACAGAACTTTGACTGCAAGTTTGAATCAGTTATATTAAACCTGAACATTTTTCAAGCAGTCAGACAAGTTTAAATTCCAGTGGAGCCAAAACATTTTCAGCCATATAACAACCAGGTTTTAGTGCTAATAAATGTCCTTTTCCTCCTGTCTACAGTATGTCACTATGAAATGAAACTGCTCCTAAAGAATGTTAACAGAGACACACAATACATTTTACCTCCTTGGACTCCTACAGCTGTGCAGCAAGGGTAATTCAGGGCTACATTCCAGTCCCTAGTGCTTATAAAGTAATTTTCCTTTGTCCTCAAGACCCTGCTTGTCTCTGATGAGGTCAAAGACATGACTGGGATGGAGGGGCTTATGAGTGCAGACCTCATTTCCATCATAGATGGAACTGGTAATTCTAGGCAGGCTTTGTCTCCTGAGAGCCAAAATCAAAGATGGAGTCTACAACATTGTAACATCTAAATTTGACAGCTTCTTCCAGCTCCTTCTGTTGTTCCAAGCACAGTTACTCCAACTTTGTTTAAACTTGAGCTCACTTCCTACCATGGAAATACATGACTCACCTTTACAGAAGGTAACTGTACTGGCTGGGGATAAACAGATCTACCTGAAGGAATCTAAACCAGAATGTGTCATTACCCTACTGAATGCAGCCAAAATTTGTTTCCCTATTTACTATCTGTAGCCTGATGTAGTAAGGTCATATTAGCTCATAGTGAATTAATTAATTTGTCTGAGCTTGAACCCATGGAACCTCTTGGTGAGTGTTGCCCCAGACATACTACCCTTTGTTACCCTATAGATGTAGAGTCAACAGAGAGTAAACTATATTGTCTCACAACAGGGCTCTAAACCCAGATGAAAAATCCCCTTGTACCCACTAAATGCATGCAAGCAAATTCTACTAATAAGGCTCTATAAACTCCCAGGTGTAAACTCCCAGCAAAATATTTTACAATTTCTGTAACATTGACTTTAATGATTGAAATCTTCTGTTATTTTCCCAAAATCATTTGGAAGTTTGACCAAAATGTTTAAGCAGCTTCTAGAGCATAGGGATAATGATAACCATCTACAAAGGTATTTTTGTTATTAAAATAGGGAAATAAAGGGAGATTTATTAATTATATTTTTTATTAAATCCAAATGCAGTAAAAGTTTGTACCGAAATAACAAATGGAAATAATTAAAGCTCTTCCTTGGGCAGGTGTACTAGAGATCCTACATTTGTTGTCCTCTCCTCCAGTTAGGCCCTGAGACATATGGAAAAAACAAAGTTAAAACAGTCATATCAATAAAGCCATGAAGAATAATTGTTTATAGGCACATAGCCAGTATCCACCTGCCATAACCTGGAACTGCACTATGCTCCCAGATAAGAATGTGAACCGTGATAAAGTACAATGGAGGTCACAGACAGCTTTGGGGGAAAAGGAAATCCATCCTTTTTCCTCCTAGTTAAATCTTAAAATAAAATAACATGGTGCAAACTGGGAAGGTGGCTCTTTTCACTAGCAATCAGAAGGATGTCTAGGGTCACTGTGGAATTCAAGACCATTGAAGGTAAAAGGTAGCATGAACAATCCCAGCACTCTGGCTGGATGCAGATGCTCATTCATCCCTTGGCAGTGATTGTCCAGAGCCTGTAAGCAGCAGGGAAACAGAGAAAGCAATGCAAGTAGAATTATAAAATACTTAAATATTCTAAGTAGTAAGCCAGAGGATGTGAGTTATATTGATCTTGATGTCATGAAGTTCTAATCAGCCATTTCACGTGTCACAGTGAGAGCTATGGATTTAGGCAGACACATATTCTCAGCAATATTTTATTACACATCTCATGATTTTGCCCTGAGGGGGAAAGAAACTTGACTGTAACTTCAGAACCACAGTGTACACATCTACAACATGAAGCTGCCCTTGTGTCATCTCCTGTTGTATCACCTTAACACTGAGGGCAGGAAACTCCTTTCAGGAATCACAGCAGTCAGATTAAGATATAAGCAAGAGTTAAGATGAACATGTGCTGGGGTCTATTATACAGCACAGTCAAAAGTGGCTCTTAAAGGTGGTCCATGGGCCATTTTAGCCATTGATTAAAATCTTCTAAGTATGGAGAAATCTCAGACCCATCATTTCCTACTGAATTTATACATAACATTTCTCCAAGTGCTTTAATGATCTACTTCCTGTTGGGACTGGAGTAGGCAGAGGCTAAAATTCCAGCCCAGATTTATGACAAGTGAAATGTGAGCTTTGCAGCACAGACATAGACAGACATTCGGTTCAAGAGTTCTGCATCCTAGTTCTTGAAAATACTATCATTTTCTTTCTGACTTTCTCTTAGGTAAGAAAGCTGTAAACATGTACAGTATGACAGCTGTTACTGTGGTTTATTTGTTTCAAAACTTTATCTTTGAAAATTTGCAATTAAATAACATTTTTATAAAAGTTTCATATTTTAAGATTTTTTTTTTTCCTTCAAAAGCTTGTAATTTAATGAATTTAGAGTGTTTGCCAAAATTTATTGATTGAAGAAGTTGGTAGAAAGTGGCAGGTATGAGGAATGCACATAGTAATTCATAGTGTCTGGGGGAGGAGAGCTATTTTCTGCCAAAAACTGTTCAACTTTCAGAAACAAATGTGTTTTGGGTTTTCAGAGTTTGAGGCAGATTCCTGAAAACAAAAGTTTCCATAGTGAGAAAGAGACACACTTTTTTTACTAGCTGTACATGATTTATCAGTTCAGTTGTGTGTTAGATGAACCACCAGCCTGAAGTTCACTGTGCTATTACTTAGTCAGACTAAGAGGGAAAAGCTGATCTGAACAAAACAACAATATGTGTAACAATATATATGTGAAGGCCAGAATACTGTATATGAGCAGGGCATAATAGCAGAAGGAAAGGTCACTGAGAAGTGATCTTCAGTCTGGAAGAATAATAAGGTGTTATCAGGGAGGTCTCATGGCAGTGGACTGTGTAGAAAGATAACTCGCATCCAGAAGCTTGTGCAGCATTCACACAAGCCAGTAAATACCGACAACACTTTGTATAACCATTAGTTCAGGGGCAGTCCCAGAAAGGTCTGTAGTGGAACATATCCTAAGAGAAGATAGGGTCCAGAATGTGAATCTGACTCTCTGAGATCCTACAAACAAAATTCTATTCTCTAGGAGAAAGATAATTTCCAAGAAAACTTCATTCCACATTTCCCCATCAAGAAATAATGGCTTCCCTGTAGGAAAATTAGAAAAAATTGGGCACAGGCAGGGGGAAGGGTGAGAAAACAAAGACTCACTTTGTTCCCCATCCTATGACTCTCCTTAAGCTCTTGTCAGTTGAAAACCAGATAATTTTTTTTATTATTCTAACTTTGCCAGCTGGAACAGAGCAGTGGAGCTATGTGCAAGCACTACCTTCTGCGCAGAAGTAATACTTCCACCTGGAAATGAAATTATTTCAAAAAAAGTTGTTCAAGAGAAAAAAAGCCTGCAATTACACACTGCTTCATTCTGGTGAAAAACCTCCGTTTTTGACAGAAAGCTTTAACTTTCATTTAAAATTTTTTTTAACCAGCTCTGCCTACAGAAGATATTTTAAAGATCTGTTTGACAAATCAGCGTGAGCCTTTCTAGGGCTCATCATTGAGGCACGCATTATTTTGTCCAAAGCTATTACCCTTGTCCAAAGCTATTACCCTTATCCAGAGCTTTCTGCCTCAGCTCTCAAGCTGATCAGCCTGCAACTGCCTCATTTTATACTTGAATGCCTCATTTACACCAGTGAAAACATGTGAGAGCCATTTGTGTTGGCTCACATCATATTCTGCTCAGCACAAAAGAACTGAGGGCAATTTCGCTGCAGGCACGACAATGGCCACTGTGCCTTTGAGCCCTCCAGCCTGCCTTATTTACAGCCACACACACGTTCCAGCCGGGAACACCAGCCTTCCCGTTGGGACTGTTTGCTCTCAGTGTTTTGGTCTCTCCAGCAGGAGATCAGAGGCAGATCAAACACACAGGATCCTCCTGCTGATGAGAGAAAGGGCAGGAATCACCACAAAGTCACTCTTCTGTTATGATCCAGATGGGAAATAGACTCTGGGTATTTTCTCTGCAGTTATAAAAAGTCATAAGCACAAAACATAAGGCTATAAATGGAACAGTTCATGTGACAACAGACAGAATTTAAGCGACAAATTCCCAGTGCAGCAAAAATGTCGGTTTTTAACTGCCCCAGCCTAAGACCAGATGCCACCCAAAGAAAGTCATGGCAGTGCTCTAGCAGTGTAAGGCTGGACCCTAAGTGTTAAGTGTAAGTGTTCACACCTAGGAGTCACTAGTAGAGCTGGGAGATCTTGCCTGGGACCCCTGAATTAATCCACCTATACCCACAGGATAAGCAAAAAGCTTAGCTTTAAAGATCTCAGTTTCTAGTCATGTTGGAGAAGAGCCATGGGCTTGAAGCAGAGGATAGGAAGAACACGAAATCAGCTGGAGCTCTCCTAAGAATAGCTACTCGCTGTACCTCTGGTAGAATGGACAGATCAGTATCTTTTTTTTTGCCTACTGAAAAACAATCTTTCCTCAGCCAAGACAGGGATTGTAAACTTTGTCTAATTTGGCTCCTGCATAAGATCATGCAACGATTCAGTACCTTCCTCCCCTCTCTGCTCTGATATTTGTGAGCCCTCAGGCTTTCCTATGCAGCAGGGCTGGAAAGGAAGACACTAAACTGCAGCCTGAAACAGCTCCACCTTTGTCCTTCTTGGTCTGCCCTTTGGCACAAGAAGTGATAATACAATTGTCTCCTAATTGGGAGAAATATGTAGGAAACATCTAAGGAAAATATTTGTTTTTCCTTTCCCTTACCTTCCCCTTCCAAGAGGAGGAAGATTATGAAATTGCCCATTTGGAGAGAATATTTTCTAAAAGGTCCCATTTATGATCTGTCCCCTTTCCTAGCTGGTCTGCCAGGAAACTCTCTCAGGATAGCAAATTCCTGAATGCAAGAATCTGCAGTTGATACTTGTGTTAAGACTTATTTTTGGAGGAAACTAAATGGCAGGAACATCCTGTATGGATGCATCAGTAACTTAATTTCTTCCCTGTGGTGTAAGTCTCATTACAAAACACATCATTATCCTCTGGAACTCATTTCCACAGGAGCCTCAGGAATGGGAGTCGGGAGCTAACTACACACACATACAAATGACAGGAACAACCACAGTCAGACTAGTTGGAAATCACTTCAAAATGCAGAAAAGGTATGACTGACACTGCTTCAGGGAACTAGTCAAGCGCCATGTAACAGGACCTATAATAATGATGTATCATCTGGTAATTTTTTCCATTATTGTACCTACCAAGGACTTTTCTGCTATTTCATGCTTTCTTTTCAGAACATTTCAAACTGATCACTAGCAGAAAGAGGAGATGGAGTAAATTTGACAGAACTCATAAACAACTCCTATTTCCCATCTATTTGAGTTAAAAGCACCAGCAGCCCTTCGAGAAGATGCTGGCAACTAGACGATGTTTTTGTGAGCTCAGTTCTATGACCAAAGAATCAGGTTTTAAATTGTTTCTGTGCCATTTGTGCACATAGGTAAGTACTTTCCTGAAGAAAGGTCCCTATGCCTCAGTTTCCCACTTATTTAACAGGAGCAGCAGACTTGCCACTTCACAAAAGCATTTGGGCAAAGAGGAACGTGTTGGTTCACAAAGGGTGAGAGGGCACCACTCCACCTGCCACTCTGGATCCCTAAAAGGAAACAGAGGGGATCAGCCAACTGACCAGTCAGATACTGAAGAAAGGTGGGTTCCTTTCTCAGGCAACTCACTTTCCCTACAGAATCAGCTTTTCCTGGGACTTGCACTGTGGCCCTCCCATGCCAAGCTAAATGAGGACTTGATTCTTGGCTGAAAACCATTCTGATAAGCTGCAATAATGACAAATAAACAAAACTTTTAAGGCAGAAATCCATATGTACAGAACAATGACATGAACAGCTAATACCATCTGATTCCAGAGCTGATGTAGAATGGGATATCACCTTTTGGGCACTGCTGATGGTGAACTTGGGGGGCAAAGACAAGCAAGATTTCCATCTGGTGAGATCTCTGTCCAGATGAACTGAGCATTCACTTTTATGCCAGAATCAAACCCCCAAATCTAAATACTGCCTAGTTTTGGAGGGCACATCTCCAAGATCTGTGCCTCACGAAAATCCACTCTGAAGATGGTGAACCAAAACTTATCTCTGAGTTTCCCATGCTATGGGGTGGCCACATAGAAATGCCAGACTCAAATTCTAATCTTGATCCTCTTTCACATATTAGATCCCTTAGGGAAAACCAAAGGTTCATGTTTGTTGCTTATCCCAGCATCTGTGCTTTGCACTGTGGCTAGAAATCACTGCAAGCTTGGTTCTCCCTTGGCACTGCAAGATTTCTGCTGGAGTTAACACTGGAAAGTACCCAGAAATGGCCACAAACCAAAACCACAAAGGACCTGTCACAAGTCTCACAAACCTTGGTTTTGCACCGAGCTAATAACATCAACATCACTGAAGCTATGCATGATTTGTAGTCTGTAAGTGAGAACAGAAGCTGGCCGTCTGTGCAGAGAAGCTAAATCCCTTTAATTATTAAAACATATCCTACTGCTGTTGAAAATCCCATTGCCGTTGGAAAAAATACACTAGTGATAAATGTATGCTGTACATCAAAGGCCTCTTTTGTAGATATAGTATTCAATTATTTTCTTTTTTCTAAAAAAGAAAAATGGCCTAAGGACTAAATTAATGTTTGATCTGTTATCTCAGAAACATTCTGTTGTGGCATATTTATCTGCTGTTTACATTTTTCCTTCTAATACAGCAATGAATAATTCTTGTTGATAATGAGAAATGATTTAATATAAATGGTTGAAGGGTCCTTTTCTGAAGTCAGTGCAAGATTTGGCTGGACGGGAAAGGCATCATTGGAGAGGAGTGCAGTAAAACTCATAGAGGCATCCCTGCAGTCCCAATAATGCATTTCACAGAGTGCCCATCCAAGTTTGCCCATCCTGTCCTTTGGAGATGGATAAAGTTTGAACCCCCTTTCCAACTTGTACAATATTTTAGTTGTGAAATGGCAACTGTGCAATTAACTCTTACTTATACATGTTAGGAATCCGTGGCTTATTTCCAAAGATCCAATGTCCCATACCAGCATAAGCACCACAGCTGAGTATTTGTTCTTACTCTGGTGAAAACGTGCCTTGGCTTAGAGCTGCACAGAGGACTAGGCATGAGCAGCTGGGGTTCCTGACTCCCTTCCCAGCCAGTTGTGTGGGCAGCATTTCTGGCACACAGATCACAGACAACTCTTCTGGCCCCAGAGTCAAGCTTGCCCAGCTGGATGGGCACAATTAGCCTGCAGAGACTGGAGAGGAGAGCTGGTGAGTGCTGAGCCTGCAGCAGTAGGGCCTTTGCCATCTAAACTGCACCAATAATCTGGACTCTTCAGGGGAGTCCCATGATATGAAAGGTGTCCGTTTCACCGGCTGTATCTGCCTTACCACGCCCTTGCATCCTCTGCAGGCAGCAGATGGGCAGATTTTTGTCCTACTTCCCACCATGGATTTGTGCACTTCATGCCATCACTTCCCCTGCTGAAAGTAGGGTCCATTCCTGCCCTGTGCACTGCCTGTTCTGCCCCAGGCCTGCTGGCACAGAAGGATGGAGCCACTTGCACGGCTCATAGCCCCTGGTGCCTCTACGTGCTGTACGTCCCCACTCCGTCCCTGCAGCCCCAGGCACAGAGCCAAGGTCCTACTTTCTCTCCTACAGTGCACCACGGAGACCTGGCCAGGGCTGCATTTATGTAATGCTTCATAAGCAAGACTATCCAAACAAGCAATGTCAGCACAACATCTGTTACCCAGCCCTACCCATTGTTTTCATGGACAGCTTCAATCAGCAGTCTCCTCCACCCAAATTCAAATTAATGCGAGGATATTGAGTGCACATTTCTGCTTGGACCATGTTTTACACAGTAAAGTTGCATGGCAGAAATTACAGACCTTCAGGGGTGTAGAAGAGAAATATGTTCTTGGACATCCCATGGGACTTAAGCTCTGCACCCTCTTGCTGGTTTCCAACCCACTCCACTTCTTTCATTACAGCAAAGAGCACTGACGTGGCCCTTTTCCAGGGTGTCCAAAGAGAAGGTGCCATCCCTCCTCCACCCTCCCAGCCCACTGATGAAGACTCCAGCGCACCAGCCTCTACCCAGGGACTTCTAGAGTGCTCAGAGTTTTAGTCACACATGATCTGCTGCCTCTACACTCGCAGGACATGTTCCATGCACCTTTTCAGTAAGGTCTGTGAGGAAGATCTCTTGCAGTCATAAAGTGCTTGGCTCTATCCTTGTCTGCTCCATACCTTTGCCATCCTAGATTGGCACAAAGGGAATGGATCTGGTCAGAGTACTCACTCCTTGCTTGAGTGCTGCCTGATCCTCACTCTGTCTGAGATGGATGAACTTGAAAAACTATGACCCATGAACACATAGGCTATGAAAAAGCATGCGGAAATGATAACTTTGTTCTCCAAATGATCAATCCCATATAGCTATATCAGGCACTGAAGGAGCTTTAAGGTAGGCAGGAATTCTCCTTAAGTAAGCTTCTTGAGAGCTAAGTGTCATACCTGAAGCATGTATTAAAGGTCCTCAGAAAGTCAGAGGAGGGCACAAGTGCTTCCTCTGCAATCAATTCCAATAACTGATAGCTGGGCAGCTCTGACAGGACCTTTCTGGAGATGCTGGTCTTTTTCTTGACTCAGAGACTCTGAATATTTTAGATTTGATGACAGGGCTGAAATTAAAAAAAAAAAAAAAAAGGAAACACAGCATAATAACACATAGCAGAGTCAGTCTTGCTATGCAAAGCTACCAGCTGCAGGCAGGAGAAGCCTGGAAAGAAAACCTGTATCAGGTTTCAAACATCATGAATGTATCCCCTAAACCAAGCCCAGATATAAACCTTCCATACTTTAGGCCTTTCCACTTCACACTACAGTTGTTACAAAAATCTGCTACTCCCTGTCTGATCAGATCTGCAGATGAGGAGACCCTCCTGTGTAACTTTGCCAAGTGATTGTGCAGTTCCCGTCCCTGAATGTTCAAGTAATTCAGGCAAGTCTTAAATCAATCTATAAAAAATCCAGTTTTGGTTGGCAGGGCTTTGCATGTACTCTGTGAGCTTTCCTGATACCCCTGGGGCTGAACTGAAAGAAAACCCACAATCTGAGGAGAAGAAACAAATTCAGAGATTGCTTTTGGGTAGCTGAGAGAGCAGGATCTATTTTGGGACTAACTCAATGAGAAATTCGTTTATGAGACTCTGGGGAGGAATAGAAGTTTGTGTTATAAACCAAAATAGGTCCTTTACCCTGTTCCTAAATACAGTGTGCTCAAAGGTTGCTTTAGGGTGGAAATACATACAATCCTTAGGGACAAACCACAGGAACAAAAACAAAAAGAAAAATAGAGCTCTGCCTACCCACCCACCACTGCAGCAATATTCCTCTGTGAGATACCTGGTGCCTCAGGGTAATGGTTAGGAGATTTTCCAAATGGACTTCAGTCAGGGTAAGAACCCTGACAGTGCAAATACTGCTGTGGGTTGAAATACAGACATTCAGGGTGGAGTTTCAACCAGAGTCAGTTGGTGCCTTGCTCTCCTGGCTTCTGTGATTCCCAGGGTGGTTGGGGCCAGCTACCTTCAGTCCTATAAGAGAGGCATGCAGGGACAGCTGCATGGCTCTGTCTTCAGATGATTAGGCTGTTAGCCATTCTAGCAGGCAAACTGTACAAATTATGCCAAATATTAATCAGAGAGAATACAGTGAGTTCTTCGTGAGAGAACCAGTGGCTGAAAGTTTCATTGAGGTTTTCACAACATCTGGGTTTTCAGCTTCGTTACTGCTTTTGTATCTTCCTGAAGCCTTACAAAGCAACAAACTGGCAATCTAAAGTATACATCCATGCCATGTCTATACACATTTACATATTCTGCTTCATATTATTGAGATTAAAGAGACCCTGATGCTAAGCTCTACGTCACATGTCCCCTCTTATTCTAGACCAGATCATATCTTCAAAGCACCTTCACAGCTACTGGAAAAATTAGGTTAAATAGGTTGGATCCCCCCAAAACCAATGTTTTTTAAAAATTTTCTAATGGCGATTTTTAAAATTAAATATCTCATTTTGAAAATGCTGAAATATTTCATATTGACTATTTTAATTATATTTAGATCAGAGTTTGTTTTCAAAAGGGAAATTTTCATTTAAAAGGACCTACACCTGAAATTTAAAAAAAGGTTAAAATGTTTTAATATGGGCAAACTAACTTAGGAGCAACTCTGTTGCAGTTAGATCTGAATTCTGATGGAATTAAAATACAACCTTTTTTTTCCGCAGTGTATCTATTTGCTACAATCAGTAATTGCTTATCTCAGTAACAGCATCAAAAAAAACCACTTGCTGCTCCAACCCTAAGGGATATTCATCCTTCAGCTACCAGTGAGATTCGTTCTCTAAAGAAGTCACAGATGCTTCACAGAGTGAGGTCACAGCAACCATTTGTGAAGATTCGAGGATGGCTTAGCTCAGTGCTCTCACAATACACCATACACAATCCTCTGTCTTTTCCACCCCTCCTTTCCTAAAGAATAGCACAGCTATGGGATGGAAATATATCTGAATAATGTAGATATGCAGAATACTCTGAAGGCCCTGATGGAATACGGAAATGGTCCCTTGGTGTAATAAAGTTTCCTTTCCATTGCACCAGTTGTATCAATGACTACGGCTCAGGAAGAACAGGAGCTGGACACCCTCCAAATCTGCTGAACAGAGCACCACGATGCTGATTATAATGGAGAGGGCACCTCACGGCCTTTGCTTCAGCAGGACAGAGGCATCTGTGTGAAGGATCACACACAAGGGTCTTACAGTCCCAGAACTGAAAGAGTTTGCACTCCGAGGTCCCTCTTCAGGCCCATCAATTACCCTTCATTAAAGGGGTGATGATTCTCCACAAAAACTGATCTGCCTCCTAGGAAAAGCAGAGCTGCATCAGTTCTCTCCAGAATACATTTCCACTCTGCTGTTACATTCAGCCCCACAGAACCAAACATGTAAAATTGTGCTAATGAGTTAGCTAGCCCACAAGCAAGCAACCTAAAGACTATTCCTGCCTAGGCACAGGCATGAAATCTCTCCATTAAGATAAAGGCAAGCTTTGGGTGCAAGTTGTGAGCCATCTTAAGTTTCAGATTCCCCTTGGATTTGTAGGGAAAGGGGCTGGAAAGGAAAGTCTTTCCTTCCCAGTAAAGAGGGTACATGTGAGTTTGTCTTTCTGTGCAGCAGTAACCAAGGCACAGTTTTGCTGACTTTTTTCAAAGCAGAACCACACTTAAACAGCAGATATGTATCTGGGAGCAGGAAACTAACTGAAAGCAGCCCTGATATCCTAATTATGGGCTGCTGCCTTTCCCAGCTGGAAGAGCCACAGAAGGCCCTGCAGGAAGAGCAGCCACCCCACACACAGGGAGCTTGTTAGTAAGAGCCAGCCGGTCCTGAGGCCTGCCATTCCTGCTGTCATTCCATGGCTGTATTACAGAAGGAAGTCTCTGTCTGCTCCTCTGTGTGCACTCTGTGCTGGGCTTCTGGCAAGTTACCAGTTGAAGTCATGGTGGGAAAGCCTGAAATTCTTCCTTTCCCTCTACACTTCCCTTTCAGTTTCTCATGCTTCCCAGACAGTCACTCCTACAGCTTTCCTTCCCTCTCGCCCCGACCCGCTCAACACCCCAGCGAGGTGGTGACGGCGTTCTGCCAGATATGCTGAACCTGAAAGCATCCCCATCTTGCCCAACAATCACCCAGGGAGGGAAGCAGCATTTATCACCACTCCATCGGCCGCTGCCAGACACTCTTTCCATTAAGATGTCAAAACAGGTTTCTCTCTAGAAATCCAACAACCCTGCAGACTTACCCTTGCAGGCAGCAGCCCCAGTTGGACATCTGTTCCCTTTCAACCTCACACATGCACTTAAAATGCCGGTACTGTCCACTTCTTTGGGGGATTAGGCTCCTATTAAAGCTGCCTTCCCCATGATTCATTGTTATCTCCTGGTGTTGATCTGATTTATGGATTGGCCTGTGTTAATTAAGGTCATAAAATTGGGAGTGGGAAAAGGCTTCCAGCACTGTGAAGCTGTTTAATGTTGGGTCATTTTCCAGTGCCTGTGTTATTTTGCAGGAGACTGGAGATACCGCAGCTGATATGCTGTGGTCAGAAATGAGACTTCACTGGGATGAGCCCTTGCTTCCCTCTCAGTCTTGGGAGAGGAGACAAGTCACTGGGAAGGTGAAACCATCTTTGCTCAGCACTGATTCACAGACTCCGATGAACTCCTAGTCCAAATTTATTACTCAGATTAGGTTTATGTCTACAGTGCCATCTGAGACTGGAGTTCCATTCTGCTAGGCACCACACAAGCATCTTGCAAAGATGTTTCCTGCCCCATGAAATCCTGCTGAGAACTTAGCCCATGGGCACATTGCACTCTTTACTGTGACTGCAGCAAAATAAAGACAGACCTAGGCCCCCCTTGTTCAGCTCAGGAATCACCAGCAACACAACTCCGGCCAAACGCTGCTCTCTGCAGGTTGCCACTGTTCTCCCAGCTCACATAGAGCTCCAAGCTACCAGGGCAGGTCTGTTACTCCATCCTGAGCTGCACTGGTTCAAGCTACCTCAAGCACCTAAACCAGTGTACGGATCACAAGCTGAACTGTCACCAAAGCATCACCCAGACGTGCAGCAACTGGTCACTGCACCCAAGGGCACACTACAACTTCACAGAAAAGCTGGAACCCAAAGGGCTGCAGCCACGACAGTCCTTCAGCCACTTGGCCACTTCCCACAGGACCTGTGTGTTAGTCCAGCTGCAGGGATACTGTCCTATACAGCATCTTTTCACACTTAACTGTGGGAATTTAGTCTGGGATTAGGTTTTTGGTTTGGGGTGAAAAAATTCTACAAAGTCCAGATGCTGTTGTTAATATAAAAATTAGTGATGACATTTAACTCTGATACAGTAGCACAGACCTGGCCGGACATTTGGCCTCATGCACTATGAAATAGGCTGATAAATACATATAAAACCAGCACTAACCATTTAACTTCGTAAACTGCTAAACTTTGTTACACTAATTTGCTACAATTTGTGATTTTTCTTGGTTTCACAACATTCACTTATTTCAACACACCTGCTCCCATTGGTAGCAGCAGGTTTGCCTTTGGCATGTGAACCTGACTTGCACAGAAAGGGTGATTTCTGTCTCTGTTTCACCTTCCTCTTTCTACCAATTTTGTTACAAGATTCTTGCAAACTGGCTCAGTAATTCATTTGTTGTGGCCATTTTAGCAACCAGGGACTGTATAAGTATATGCTCATTACACTTTTATTTTAACATCAGCATTGGTCCCTGTAAATCCACTGTGGCTCCTCCATCAACCACAGCAAAACTGTTTGCTTGATGCAAACATGATGCAATCTTAAATATTTCCAATGCTAGACCAAAATATTTTATGTTCTATAAATAAAAATTAGAAACAGGGTTAAATATTTCCATCTGAAATATCAATTTAAATTAAAAATTCAAAAGCAACATATACATAAAATTAATTCTCCCATTAAGAGTTTGTAAACTTTACCAGGGGGATATCCAAGTATAAAAAAAATAAACATGCTAGGTTCTTCATAACATAAAGTCTTTATTTAAGGAGTGTATATCTTTTTTTTTTTTTTTTTTTAAAAAAAGGTACAATTTATAGCCTGGTTGAAGGAATTTCTGGGTGAGCTTCTGTGACCTTTGTTGTGCATGAGGTCAGATCGATTATCATAATGGTCCCTTCTGGCCATAAGCTATGAATCTCTTAATTTTAGCTCAATATCCTCTTTCTCTGGGGGCTAAGCTAACTGAAATGATATCACATTTTCCACTTAGGACTAAAGACACACAGAGTCCCTACAGTTGAGTTGGCATGTACTGCTGTACCATCACACACTACCTTCTCTGTGTGTCTGAACCTTCATTCAGCTACTTGATAAGTCACATTGCCCTCCTTGGGTCATGAATTGTTACTGATATCATGACGATCAAAATCGGACTGAGATAGCCTTTCTGCTCCACTCTCCAAGAACTAGAATATTTTAAATATTCCATATTCATATTACTTCTGATGCAAATGTTTTAAGTTCCTGTTTGGGAGTTCCCCTTGTATTCTATTTATGTTTTACCACAGCTTATTTATGTATTTTAAGAGGACCTGAAATTCTCTCAGTCGCCCCATTTCCATAGGTGGGGCTTTACAAAAGAATAAACAGATCCCATGATACTCAGCAGAGATGCAAAGAGCACTGCAGTTGTAGATTATTAGAAGACAGACTGAACAATTTTGCAGTTAAGCACGCCAGTGTGTTTTATGGCAGCAAGGCTTCTTGGTGGTCAAGCAAAAGCCACAAACTTCATTTCCAGATCCAGCTGTTCATATGATACAATGTTTAAAAAAGGTTCTTTTTCAGCACTGATAATCCACCCACAGTTAACTGTGAGTTGACTGTTCCACTCTGGGCTGCTTAAGCTGAAATGAAAACATTTTGTCCTGGCCAGATGAGCAGAAGAATTCTGCTGCAGGTCAGTTCAGTGCTCTTTTGCCTGTGGCCCTGGTGCCTCCCAGCCACTGCAGAAAGTGGGGTGCAACACACCTAAATGCTTTGCAGACTGCACCCCTCATCTGCTTTGAGATTTTTGATTTCACATTTTTTCTAGTGGTTTCTGTGGGAAACAAATGAGGTATCTGGTCTCTTTTCCCCAGCTTGGAATGAAAACTAATAGTGATATGTCCAGATTTCCCTTGAGAGAAAACATCCAATTTTTACACAGTATCTACCCAAGATGTTGAACTTGAACAGAAAAAAGCTTTGGTGAAACCAGAGAGAAGGTTTTTAGCCCAGGAAAACTTATATAATATTTAATCCTGATCAGTTCCCCAATCCACTTCTCCACAAGGACATCCAAAGGTCTGCTCTGGTGCAAAGGAAAGGGAGAAGGAAGAGATGTTGGGGACAGAAAACAGTGGCATGCAGCCAGGGCAACTTAATCCAGCTCTCAGAAAACTACAGCATCAGAAAGGAAAGGTCAAAATGGGGTTTACAGCAGAAATGCAGACACAATATGATGATGGGGAGACAATCTGCTCTCCATAATATTCTTGTTATCCTAAGCAAACAGTAGACGAGAATGAAAAGTACCACGGGGCTATTCTGTTGTGTTTGTGTAACAATGCCATTTTAATTCAAGTTCGCCAGTGCCTCTAAGTTAATACTCCTTTAGAGCTGCATTCTCACGTGAAATCTATATCCCAGCCATTTGAATCAAGACTGCCCCAGGTCAGACACCTGTAAAACTGAACTGCAACAGGAAAGAATGGCACTTTGTATTAATAGGCAAGAGACAATTCAGAGTCATAGTTTTCCTGTTGGACCTTCAGAAGGCAGAAAGACTCATTGTGCAATTACAAATGCCCACATTATTATGCAGTTTCTCTTGAACCTTCCCCCTTCACTCATCATCATACCCACTTGCAGAGAGGCTACTCAAGGAGCCACATTCCAGAGTGAATGGACATACAACAAACCCATGCCAAATATGTCTACAAACAAACATTTTCATAGATTTAATCAGTTTTTAAAGACTGAGACTCCAGATTCTTTGTCTTTCCCAGACTTTGGTCTCCAAGATTTGTCTAGTGAGATACCTGTGACTTAGTCACTGATCTCAACAGTCAGGGAGAAGCAGAAAGGCTGGTCACTTGCAGTTTATGTTAATATAAAACGTGTAGATGTCCTCAACTCTAAGGAAAAACTTGCTTTTGTCTTCAAAAAAACACAGCTAGTGCCTTGACCTAAGGTTTCATCATGCAAAATGTGTGTTGTGAGTTACTAACTACCTGCATCCCAAGCAACCCTCAGAGGATGCTCTTATATGTGCCCACAGCCCCCAGATGCTTTGCCACCAGAAGTAAAGAATGCAGACAGTAACCTTAGTGAGCAGTCTGTATATCCCCCACCGCCCCTGGTGCCTGTGGTGAGAGCTGGCAGACCTCATTCAGAAGCAGTAGATGTGTTGGCGTGACTGATTGGGTTATACTTCCTCACCTTTCCACTCCCTCGTTCTCTCAGAGGTTGCTGCCAGTGCAGCATGGGTGGCTTCACTACTTGTGAAACTGTGAACTATGATAGTTTACTGCCTGATGTCTTAAAGGCTTCACCAGATGTTCTGGCAACAACCTCTAAGAGACGGATGACATAAACAGCTGAGGACAGCAATTTCACCTCCCTTTCTAGCTGCATCCATGGGTGCCTGTGACTCAACACCCTCAAGCTCTTCAGCTTTGCTCAGAAGCCCTGGTCTCCCAGCAGACACATCTCTTGAGTTGGAAGAAGATCAAGCACTAGCAGACCAGGCCTTGAACATGCCTCCAGGAACTGCAGCTAATGGCTCAAAGAAGTGCCAAGGACACCCACCCTGTCCTTTGTCTTCCAGAGAACAGGTAATAATGTGTAGAAGGCAGATGCAGGGAAGAGAGATGTTGCTGCTGTGTACATCTCTGCTGCTGCTGCAGCCTGGGGGGTGTCTTCTCCTGCAACCAAGTGCTAGGAATCTCCAAGCAATTCTGCCATGATTTACAAGAGAGCTACTAATTGCCAGGAAATGCTAAAGAATTATGGATTCTAAGGCATAAAACATCTATCAACCTTAACTCGCACAAAATTGCTGTATATTATTACATAAACTGAAGGCCTATAATTTTCCTCATGCTAAGTGCTTTTTAACTGAAATCCCTGATTCTTTTTTCCAGGCCCCACTCCAGCCTGTCACCCAAAGATTGGTGATGCATGTAGTGAAGTGTTGTTAACGTGCAAGATGTGTGGTAGGGATTGCCCACGATTATTTCACCGATTCCCTCTGTGGTCTGGTCTTTTTATTGAAGCAAAAGGGTCTTGCCAGACTTAATTGAAGTTAAATAAGATGAAATTTTTCCAGAGGCCTCCCTCCACAAATTGCAAATCATATACATGACACTCAGTTTTGCAGCCCATAATCACATTAGCAAGCCCACTGAATGAACAGATCTCCTTGGGTGAGTAAGAGTTACTTGCACAAAAACGAATTTCAGATTTGGTTACAGACTAAGTTGGACTCATGCCAAACTGAAAGTTTCATATGCCCTAGTCTTGTTCATGATTCTGAGGCAAAGTTCATCTTTTTAAGAAGTGATGCCAACTTCACATCAGATGAATGTGGGTTTTCTGTCTAGAGAGCGGAGTGTTTCTAACAACTTAATTCCACTGATGCTTTATGACTATAATCCCAAACACTGTTTTTGCAGCTGGCTGCTCAGAAGTGAAATAAAACCAAAGCACTTCTGTAAGGACGAATCTTTTAAGCTGCACTGAATGGCAGACCCGCACACCTCTGTGGGACACCATAAGAGACATATGTGCTGAACAGGACAGAACAGAGACGGTCCCAGCATCAAACACTATTTAATGTAGCTCAAGCCCATAGAAATGACTGTGCTGGGATGTTCAAGCTGAGGAGAAGGTTGAATACCTTGTTTCCAATGTAACCTTCAGAGCATGGTGTGTCCTAGGGCTACAGGTGAAAAGCTTCAAGCAAAAGTTTTGTCTTCTGTAGGCAGTATACAGCCTGTGACACACAGGGCTCACACAGAGGGGTCATTCACCCCACCAAAAGACACTCTACATCATTTCAGTTGCTAATGGATACACTTATCTGGGGTTTGCTGATCCACTGTGCTCCTTTCTAGCTCTGGCAGACTGCCCAGCAGCCCCAGCAGTCCTCCTGTGCCACACCATTGCAAAGTCACACAAGCAGTGGGACCACTGGGAGCTATCACTCCCTTGGGGTCCTTTTGCCCACAGACAATGCTGAAATAACTTTGACAATTGTGGCCTATATCAGTGACTGCATAGCTTTCCAGAAACAAAACCACAAGGTTTCAGACTGACTTGAGCCACAGAGCTGCTTTGCACAATGGATGTCTGCACCACACATATCCCCAACAGGTCAGAGCTAAAGGGCCTATGGAGACACATAAAACTCTCTCCTTCTCACACAGACATTTGACTTTTGGTCTTAATTCATGTTTTCCCTGGATCATTCTGAAGCTGGAACCAGGCCCCCAGACCATGGTCTCTCTTTCAGCATGAATTATATATTATGCTACAACTTTGACATTCCCTGTGGCTTTGCCATCGTGACGTCTCATCAGAGGCGCCCAGGCTTTCAAAAGAAATGGGCTTTCTCCACCGAAGAGGTGGCCAGAATGACTAGGTGGAGCTTCCAGAAATATACCAGCAATGTCCTTCCCACACCCCAAATACCCTCCATAATACTGCAAGCAATAAGTAAAAGTTTGCTTCCTATGAAAGATCTTTGAGAGTCCTTTGGGACTACAGTACAGATTAGGACAATATAAGTCTTTGGGATCACAAGGGCAGGAAACAATGAAACAATGTTAATTTTTTTATTATTTTTTAATAAAATGTATTCCATATTGTATTTCAATAATTCTACGAGACTTCAGTCACTCATGGCCCTTAGAACACCCTGTTCATCTTCCCTTGGGGCACCTGACATTTTTAACATCAGCGAATTTGAATGTGATTTATACAGTTTCTTAAATATAGCCCTTACCTCGTTATAAAATGCTGCCCCAATTCTTTTATATACAATAACCATTGTGCTTATGATGACTTAAGTCATGTGTATTATTTTTTAAAAGAATTATATTTACATGGAATGTTTAAGAAAAGAATTTCCCAGATTCCGGAAGTAGAACCTCCTTCAGAACAGAAAGGAAGTCATTAATTTTTACCTTAAAGCCCAACAAGTGTAATGGTTTATTACCCAGTGGGAAAAGTGTGAGAGTTTCTTTTCAACTTGATGAGGTGGATGTTTACATTAAGAGATTGTTACGAAACTTTGGTGCCCCCAGCAAGTGAATAACAATACTCAGATCATACCTCAACTCATTTTAGAGATGAAGTCAGTAATATTTTGGGATAGTGGGACACATGAGGCACAGTGAAAGACAAGTGACTTGCTCAAAGCCACCTCAGAGGTCAGTAGCAAAGCTGACCTCTTTGAGCATGGAACTCAGGGCTCCAGTCCCTCCCTTCTACTGGTCTGACCATGATTCCTTCCTTCCTTACTCATAAAGCCTCAGTCGCAAAGTCTTTTTCTGTAGTGATTAGTTCCTCCTTAGCAGACAGGACTCTATGAGGTACTCTGTCATACTGTGAGGTTCGAGTACACATTGCCAGTAACTCAGAATTTTACAGCATTTGGAAAGTCCTATTTAGAAATGCAGGGAGGAGAATAAAAAGAAATCTACAACCTCACTGCAGCAAGGCACTGTGTATTCCCATCTATTCCTGTCTTCCAAGTGATCCCATTTCTGGAAATGCCCAATATGGACGCACAGGGATCTGAGGCGGGTGTTTGAGTGTATTTTCCCAAATAATTTCTGAGTCACTGTTCTTGAAAAGCTGAAGTGCCCCAACTGTATCAAATTAAGATCAAAACATTCTTCTTCTTCAGACCTACAGGATGTTGCTTAACATCTGGGGACTTGTACCACCTCAAACACCTTCTTTGGCTAATAAGTCTTAAGCACTTGTGCTATCAGTGATCTTTTGACATGTGCTAGTAGTATGACACCAACACTGATATCCTGGACACATAACGATTAGGGAAGTGCTGTCTAGTCCCTTCTACATTCCTGCTGGTGACTCAGTTCCCTTTGTACCCTGCTTTGCTGCACAACCTTGACAGTAAATAGGCTGCCCTGCTGTGTCCCAGTGGTGGGGCTGCCTTTCAACAGTGGTGAAAGTAATTCCTAAACGTAACAGTTTTCTGTTATTTTCAGGCTTCAAAGCACTTTGAGATCCCTCAGAAACTGGGGAGATATTACTACTTCTATAGAATTTTACTCCTCCTACAGACATGCATGTGCCCCTAGGACCCAAAGGCAAACATGGGGGAACTCAAGTCCTAGAGCTGAACTCCAGCTGCATTCATCACCTCATCTGTTATTAGATGGACTTTTGCCAGTGGGCATTGTCAATAGGAAAAATAAAAATAAAATAAAATTTAAAAAAAAAAGAAAGAAAGAAAAGACAACACCCTAACAACTTTCCAACTAGTATTTTAAGGCTGTGAGTTGCATGCCACTTCCAAGAAAGGAGAAGTAGAGATATTTTGAGCATGTGTTCTGACATGGGGAAGGTATGCCACTGTATGACTAGTCTTCCAGTATGAGCATTGTATTAATCAGTCAGGAGAGCTGGGAGATGGGGAAGCTGCAGCCCCTTGAGCCATATCTTCTCCTTTGATCAATCCATCCCTTCATGAGAATACTGCAAAAAGTTAACTCGTAGCAAAGAAGATTTGATGTTGAGCTCTCCATCTCATCCCCAGGTCAATGACTTTAAGGGATCTTCAGGTAACGTGTCAGTGAAAACAAGCTCCATGCTGGCAGTCACCCAAACCTGTGGGACATTTGTGTGCCTCCACTAACACCCATTCACTGTCTGCTGGGGAAACAGACTGCGTGGCCCCTGATCCCTAATCTTAACTATACGGCATCACTTTTAGAGAAGGACCTCCTTGTCTTAAGAAAAAAATTAAACACTTTCTTGAACTGTGTCTCCTGAAACAGAACCTTTCCGACTTCTTCTATCCCTCACTTGCTTTATTTACTCACAGTTTGTTAATTCATCACAGGGCCCAGGCTGTGTTGAATCTGGTGTTTGCCAATGTGTGTATGTAGTCACAGGCAAGTGCCTCTGCCCTGAACTGGATGAGATCAGAACAGGAGGACAGCAAAACTTTCTCCCCTGGACCCTCTGTACTCCGAAGGGTAACAGATGATTCACCTACTGTATAAGACCTTGGGATTTGTACCACTGGAGCAATGCATTTTATTTTCCTGGGTTTTGTTAAAGAAAATGTAGCTACTGGGTGTGTAGCCAAATCAGGCAGTGGGAGACCATATACTTCTTACAATTCCTCTGTGGGATAGCAGTTCTCAGAACTGGAATCAGCATGTCACAGGCCAGTAGCTGTGGGGGTTAGCTAATGTGCATCTTATGTATTTCTAATATCTGTCATTTAGTGTGCAAAAGATTCACCTTCCATAAGTACAGACAGAATTTGCACATTTGCAACTATTTACTGTTGGGCTTCAAGAGGCAAAGCAGCAAAGCACCTCCAGAATTTGCTGCTCAAAGGATTGGAGCTGCTGATCCTCTTGCAGTGACTCAGAGCAACTTCAGCCATCTCAGCTTGAAGCTCTGCAAAACATTAGTGACAGACATACCAATGTATGACTGGACGCTGATTCAGAGTTTTTGTCTGATCTTACTGTCTGTTCTTGGGAAAAAGGAGAGGAAGAGGGAAGGGAAGACTGGATTGAAGTTGAAGCTACCCTTCTACTTGAAGAATGAGTCCAGGGAGAAAAGACAAGTAAGGTTGAATGCACATTAAAGTAGTGAGATAGAATAGCCACCAGGCACAGCTGAAGTCATGGCAATACTTTTTCCTTTCTTTCCCCTTCCAAACTCAAGAATTCTTGTCTAAGCAAAATTAAGTATTTAGGCAGGGAAAAATACATATTTATGATCCTTGATTCTGAAGCAAAGTGAAGTAAGCTGCCAGATGCAGGGTGGAGGTGGCTGAAAATCAGCTGCTCCAGGCCTTAGAGATGTCATCACTCCTATGCCACAGATCATGTGCACTC
>JAYRBT010000178.1:18153484-18232459 GCA_036023395.1 Myiotriccus ornatus | reverse complement strand
GAGATGGCTCAAAATGAGGAATTCTCCTAAAAGCTGCTCCTCATTACCCTATTACTAAAACAAGAAGCTTCTTCCCATACCACTGTCCAGATTCAACTTGTTGTGAAATCAGGAGGAAGAATGTCTTCGCTTTCACTGGCAGGTCCTTGAGAAACCAGCGGGAAATGTATTTTCTTGAATACCTGCGTTTTTCACAGCTCTGGAAGACACATCACCATCTAGTGGTCAGGCCAGGGAAGAGAGGCTGACAGACCCTGCTCCAGCTTGTCCAGGGCCGGGCAAGCTTGCTCTGCTTCAGGGGCTTTGGCTTCTCCAGCTGCACACTGATACAGCAACATTTCTCAAACTTCCAGGGGGTCCTGTTAATGTCAGAGAAAGGCCTGGAGATTCTTGGCTGGACACTCTGCTGTGAGCTGCAGCCCAGATTCCACCCACTCAGCTCAGCCAGAGCAGGAGGGGATCAAATTGTCATCTCAACATCTGGTTTGAATCCAGAAGAGAGATGCTGTAGTGTCACACACACGCACACACATACATACACACTCAAGGGCTTACAAGTGTCAGGCTGTGGTGACCTCCAAGTGGTTTCAGAAGGTGGAGGTGTGAGTGAGGGAAAAATCTGGCTGTCCATCAACTCCCAGCTATTTACTTGGCTTTCCTCAACAGCGAGTATAGCAAGTAACAGCAAGCAATGCCAACGTTAATGCCTTTATCTCCTCAGCATCCCTAAGAGACAGCGTAGTGTTGTCAGTCTCACTTTACAGCTGGGGAACCAAAGGCCAGGAGTAGCCAAAGTGAGTCAGCCCAAGACCTACTCAAGCTAGAGGCAGAACGAGGAGGTGAATGTAGGTCCTCCATCACTCAGCACAACCTGCTTGCTGGCTCCACTCTGGAGCCTGGCAGAGGGTTCAGAGCAAAGGTACAGCCCAGCATAAATACTGTAATATAGCTTAATTCCCCAAGCTTTATGTAAAGAGGCATCTCAGCCAGGGGACACACTCAGATACCTCAAAAGGAGAGCTTTGTGTTGTCAACAACTACAGTGATGAATTACCTGCTAGAAGGCAGATTTCATCCTGTGCAGCCGCTGGGGAACAAGCCATAAAAAGAGCTCATAAGAGCATGGAGGGGAGCGGAGCTGGGTCGTCCTGCTAGCAGGCACAGTGCATCACCTGCCACAGTGTCCTGGCCCCAAACAGCATTTTGAGGGGCAGCCAAAAGAGAAGAGTGGAAATGAATGCAAAGGTACAGAAAATGGTAGGACTTCATGCAATGTAAGCAGACACATTTGGAATAGAAAAAGCAGCTCTTATCAAATGGAACTCCAAATTTCCCTCTAGACACAGGGTATTAAAAATAATCCCAGCTGAACTTTACCCACCTCCCTCACAGCATCTCCCAGGTGCTTAAAAAAATAAACAGCTCTGTTTGGGTGGAGCTGCAGCCACATATGATTTTGGGCTCCCAACCTGAATGCAGAGATGGTGAATGGAGTTTCCCTAGCCCATCTGCTCTGGGGGGTCTGCCATGTACAGTTTGTGACTGCAATGCCAACTACCCAGTGCATAAGACACGGTGAAATAAAGCACAAGGAGAAGGGATCTGAGTCCACAACCCTGCTCCCACACCATTGCCACAAGTTGCCCCTTGCAGACCCACAGCTCCTCAAGTTCAGAGACCCCTCCTGCCCTGCAGCCACTGCCCTGCCCTGCCTGAGCACAGCCTGAGCTCCCACCCAGCCTCTGGTTGGCCTCAGCCCAACTCTGGTGAGCCCTTTTCCAATAATACTGCCAACAGCACCCTCCCAGCACCCACATGGGGCAACACCTTGCCAGGTGCCCCAAGAGGAGAAGGTGTTTGACCTTTCCCCCACCATGGCAGGATATAACCCCCAAGTTACAAGGTGCCAGGAAGCACACACACCACGTTTAAAGAAGATTTAGCATTAGTTATGTGAATTTCACTGCCCATGGGACTCCTTTTGCCCTCAGGCTCTCTAAACCTGGGACAAAAATTTCACAGGAGGGCATTGAGTGCCTTGTGGAGTCAGAGACAGCATAGACTTCAGGCTCACTGGAAGTCCCAGAACTTCTCAAATGACCGTGTTTAACCACAAACAGTTGCCACAGACTTTGCACCTCTCCTCTGGTGCTGGGCCAGCAGCAAGTCTGGCAGCATGGGATTTGGGGAACACAAACCTGAGGCTTTGTTGGTGCCAGGGAATAAGACACAGTTTTGGGTGTGAAACAGTTAGTGACTGGCTCTTGGGTTGTAAGTGATTTATGCTGCAGCTTCTACATTTTTAAGTTATCTGAGCTTGGTCGGGCACACAAAATCTCCTCCTTCAGGCTCCACTGATCTTCAGACACCAGAAAGCTTTCCATTTTTTAATAAATTCTCTCCTAGGGAATGCAAGATCTAACAGGTACCTGGCAGATGACAAATGAGCCCATCCCAGGCTGGAATGCTGCTCTTCGTCAGTTGTCTTTGTCCCCCTCCTAGTCTAAAGACCAGGAACCCTTCTACCCTTGAACCCTGCCAACTCCTAACACTGTACAGAAATCCCCAGGGGAGGTAGAAACCACTCTCTCCAGCAGACTCCAAGTCTCTAGCAAGTTCCGAATTTTTGAAGGTGTTAACCTTCTTTGAAAGGGGAAGCAAGAAACAAGGCTAGTACATGGCAAAAATAATCAGGCTGGGTGGGAATTACAGCTGCTTTTGACAGGGCCACACAATCCACTCTGCAGCAAACCCTTTGTTAATCTCCCACCTATTTCCTGCTGCAGCATTAATTGTCGGGCGTTGCTCGGAGGGAGGCAGCAGTCAGCAACAGGCTTTCCCTTCCGACCCAGCGAGGGCCACCACACACCACGCTGCTCTGGAAAGCTCCTTTCTGAAGGACTTGGCCGAAGCACAGTTTCCAATTCTGGCTGCTCTATTTCAGGCAGAGCACGTACACCCACCCTGGGCTCTTTGCCTCGATGTTGTCTTGCCTTTTTACTTCCCTCAGATTCTGTTGAGGCAAATTCTCACTGACCTCCATCTTCTGGTATGTCATCCTCACAGAGCAACTGATTTACTCAGCTGTGACAATGCAGCGCAGCCTGTGCCCTGCTCAGACACAATCTCCAAGAAAACCTCTTCCAGAGATGCAGCCCCAGGCTCCCACCAGCCCCACATGCCATGGTTTTACAGTGGGAGGTTCTCAGTGGAGAAGCCCCCCAGAAGAAGCTGCAGCCATCATCCTTCCCAAGCTGCCCCTGTGCTGGGGGGAAGAGGAACATGGCTGGGTACCTTCCTGCTCCCAGCAGAGGTTTCCCAGGATGAACATAGTGAGAACTCCTCTGGGGTAGCAAGACTCACCCAGCACAGTCATGCATAGAAGTACCCGCCTGGCACGGTTCCTCCTTGGTAATTTTAGAAATGTCTTTCTGGCATGAGTGAGAAGCTTTTCATTCAGGACAAACAGTGCATGGGAACAAAGAAGGCATGCACAAGAGAGAGCCCTCAGGCAGCGCTTGATAAGGGGGTTGGAAAATGTGACGGAGATTGAAAATCTAATGCTGGAGACTTCATGAAGCAACAGAAAATCACCACTAACAATCATCTCCTCCGAGTCCAAGGACTCACACAGGCTCCTTGAGCTTGTCACTCCTACCAGCTGCATTCTGGTGTGACAAATTCAAATTTTTAACATACCAGCGTGCTTTCCCCACCTTTCCTATATGGATTGCTCATTGTTCTCTCATTCTTTATAGCAGGTGATGGCTTCTTGCAATGTAGATGTTAAAGAGTCACAGGTTTCCTGAAAACTGTATCATGGGCTGTGAAACTAAACAACACGTGCTGTACAATAAGTCATAAAGCATGTGTGAAATACAGTTGACACAGAAGCTGTCATGGAAACCAGTGCTACCAGAGAGCACACAGCCACAGAGCTCTCATTAAAGGCTGCAAAGTTGAACACAAATGCTAATCACTAAGGCAGAATATGTTACATTTACTGACATACCCAATTCAGTTTTTAGAGCAAGTTAGCTGAAAACTACAACCATTTCCACTAACACTGCTGGATAGTACTTAGTGGTAATTAAATTACCAGAAAACTTCTCACGGAGGAATTCTTTTCATTTTGTGTACCCTAGAAAGTGTTTTTACTGACTAGGGATTGGTCTTCTCCCAGGGAGCAAGTCTGTTTAAAACAGACTATGCACATTTCTCAAGTTTGGGTTATATCCTCCTATCTGATTGTCTTCCAGCTGCCCTCAGCAACAATAGCCTGCAAGCAAGAAAAAGCCAAGGCTGGAAAAAGAAACATGGTGAAACCAGATTAAGCTGTTCAGGCAAGATAAAGAGAGACAGATTGAAAACTACACAATACCCTGCAAGTATTACAGGCGTATCCCCACACAGGGATCCAACCTGTAGTCCTTAGATACCAGCTAGAAGGAAGCAGGTGACCTAAAAATATTTGCATATAGATACCTTTTCACATCTCAGAGGCAGAGCAAGGGTGGAGGAGCCTTGCCCTCTGTTGTGGAAAAAAAGCTGTACAGCCTTTCCTTATTTACCAGCCTGGCATGCTTCTCAGGTGGCCTCACTGGCTGGGCTTTAGACATGCATGTTGCATGTTCTGCTGTGATAAGGACAACAGAATTCATCCCTGACAGCATCATTTACAGCCTAGAGCAATGCTAAGCTGTCTGGTGTGGCCTGGATGGAGGCACGGGATTCTAATTTTTCCCTCCACCACTTTGTTCAAAATATTTTGATGTATCCAAGGGCCAGAGCTGTGCATTTAAGTGTATTTTTCGTGCTCTCTCTCAGGGCCTGGTCTTTATCTCAGTGACTTCAGAAAGCTTCAGAATTGCACTGGTTCAGGCTATGAAGAAAGCCAGCTTTTTCTGCTGACTCTACAAACATATAACAAGGCTTTTACTGACCTATAAAGGAAGCGTCTAGGCCAGGGTTGTCAAAAATAGGGCACCAGCAAACTTATTTCACCTTATTTTTAATCCACCCAAATACCATAGGTTGGAAAGTTCACCTAGTGCTCAAATTTTTATAGGGATCTTATTTTGCTCAAGAGGCTATAGAAAGAGAAAAGGTAGAGGAGAAAATAAAATCCTTATGAAGAAAAATTAGGACTGGTTAAAAACTCCTGATGAAGAAAAATTAGGGCTGGTTGAAAAATTTGTCAGAATTATTTTTCTGGACCTAAGTCAGATCCTTGAGTAAGTGAAATTTTTAGAGTATATGAAATATGTGTACTTTCTGTAGAAAATAGAATGTTTGTCATAACCTCTTGACTGAAAAGTATGTGATTCTGCCAGACATTCCTGGTTAACTCTTTTTGGTTTATAAACGAAAAGTTGCCTTGTTTCACATGGAGATGCAAGAGGAAGAAGAAGGGTCCAGTTACAGTTCTATAAGAAGAGGTTTTAAAATAAACTAGAGAATGACCCACTGCAAATGAGAAAGGAAGAATGGTCCTGAAAAGGGGATGACACAAGAAAATGGAAAATTAAAGCATGGGTTACGATTTAATAAGGTACATAAGAATATAGGAGTTAGTGGTCTTCTATTGTAAGAGTCAGAATGAGGTTTTTGGCCAGGACTAGGGCCTTTTCCACACATTCATTGCCCTCTTTAATGACAAGATCACAATCCATTTTCCCTACGGTTCTGTTCACTGCATATACCTTGTTATTATGCTCCAACAATAACATATAATAAAAGCATATCAAACTCAAATATGCACATTTTTTATGATACATAAAAGGTGAAAGTTTAGCTAACACAGATGGTTATATGACAGCCATGATGGGAAAAGGACAATATTTTCCACTAAACAAAGAGCCTTCGGAAGTGTGACACAAGATCAAGCTGCAGCTCATCAGATTGGGTGTAGCTTTCCTTTAGACTCCCTGAAATCCGAAGTTCTGCTGCTGACTCCATGCCAACCTAGGTTTCTTTCTTCAAACGAAGGATGTCAGTGCTGTGGCTCTAAAGAAGGCATTGTCTCTTCACTTGCACTTTCCCCACATGGCAAGATGGGGAGGTGTCTATACTTCTGACATTTCCCATGTAAAGTCAAAATACTTCTACTGATGTTGCCAGGACCTATACAGAGGAAATCACATTAGCTCTATAATGTCAATACAGTGGGGCAAGTTTACACCAATGGAACTCGTGACCCAAACTGACTCAGACCTCAGCATTTTTTTTCTATGAGATGCCAATTTTATCTTCCAAGCTTGACAAAAGCAGCTTAAAGGCTTTCCCATCACACTCAAAGTGAGAGCTGATAAGGCTCAAAATCCAGAAATTGCTTACTTTACAACTCTGAGTCCCTTTCAAGCTGACCTTCTGCCCTGAAAGCCTAAAACTCCTCACCACCAACTATATTTAGACAACTAAAGGACTGGGACATCTGGGAATAATAACAGCAGTCTCACTTGGAAATGGCATTTATATACCATTGTCTAGAAAACATCACCATGCTGCAAAAACCTTGCAAAATCCACTTTGTGGATTTCAGACTGGAAAATTACCTGCTAGATGATCTGTGCATCACCAGAAGTGATGATTTGCAATAATATGTAGAAACAGTCCAGTTATTTTAAAAAACTCTCAAAACAATGTGACCTGGCAAAATGAAATATAATAATAATTAAAAAAAAAACCTTTTAGAAGTGTCCAACATTTTTTCAACCAGAATGTTTTCCATGATCTCTTGAAGGTGTATTTCAACATTACCCTTCCAGCACAGAAAATGCAAAGTCATCAACTATTGACCAAAGTCTGAGAAAGAGGAAATCAAACTGAAGGGTATTTTCACCTCCCAAGCTGAACAGCATGTGAAAAAACAAACAAGCAGCCTTCAGGATCTCACAGTGCTTTCTTTTGATTGCTTCCTTTTAAAGGGGGATGCAAAGCTAAATGGAGCTCTGGGTCAGTATTAGCAGCATTAGTTGTTTGTCCAGCCTGCTCTTCATCACAGCTTGCCTAGGGCTATTCGTGTTCAACACATAAGTAAGCAAAATAACTAATCTCAGCTGAAAGTTTTTCATTGATATCCAGAGTTCTGTTGGCCCACCCTCTGATTCATTGAGAATCCCTAAATGCTTTGGTAGTGTTGCAAAATGACTAACAAGCCTACATTATATAGCCAGAGGAGCTGAAGCAAACGTGGGATCTAACTTGACCTAACACAGGACTGTAAGCTGGATGCAGACACTAACTATTAGGCCTCTCGATGTCCCCAGGAAAGATCTTGGCTAAACTGTCCTGTACCAGGAATAGGTCATAGTCTGTAGAGCCAGTGGCTAAGCTTGCAGTGAAGTGCAAATATAGCAGGTCACAGTTATACACATGGGGGCTAAAATAATTGTATCTGACTAGACAGCCAGGACAACCCAGACAATGATAGACTGAGCCTAGCAAACATCTTCATGATATGGCCAAGAGTTGAGGTACAGGCAGTGAAGGACTCATTTGCATGTGAACATATCAGTACATTGAGTATTTAAAAGCATTTGATGTATCACACTGACACATGAGGCAAATAACTCACTGCACGTGGATTAGATACTCAAATTTACTTCTCTGGCTCTGCCTCCCTACAGTCATAGCAGCTCCACATGATTATTAAATGCCTGTTACACTAATAGCAATTCCTGGACTACTGGTAACATCCTCAATTAAGCAGCACACCACCAACACAGGCAGCAAACAGTGTAAAACTGTGGGACTTATTAGCATTTGCAAAAGTCAACACACAGGCACTTACACACCAACCCCCACCACCACTGAAAGCAAAGCCTGGGCTCCTAAATCCAACAGCATGTCCAACACTGACTACTGGGATCAACATCAAGGTCACAGTTAAGCTGTGATCCAGTGCTGCAAACTCCTTTTCTCTTTCTCATCATCATCCAATGCAGTTTTGCTGAACCCCCGCACATGAAATCAAAACCATCCTGCCTTCACCCTCTCCACTGGTGTTTGGTCAGCAATGCAGGAGATCAGCCCAAGAAGATTCCCTGCAACTCCACCTCACTCCCACACCCCTTGCACCCCACTTAGTCTTCGACCTCCCCATAAGTAGCAGCAAGTCTTCAAGGATGGGTAGAAGACTATTTTAGATAAGATTGTTTCCTTGAAAGGAACTCTGGAATGAATCTGAAATACTTTTATTTCTGTGGAACTTAAAAAGCTACAAAAAAGTAGTCCTGGTGTGCACTGCATGGTGCACAGCCTGCAGAGGAATGGCAGATCCACTCAGCAAACTTTGCTCCATTTGTGATGTCACACCACCTCCTCAGCTCACCTTGGTGATTGTAGAGTGTCTGCATGCTTGCTACGTGCTTGGCAAGTGTTGAGGTCAAACTGAATTCCCACTGCCTCTCTGATTTCGGCTCTAGGCTCACTTAAAAACCCAAAGCTGTATCATGTAGCATGCATTCTTTAATTTTAAAATTAACTTCTGAGGGGACAAAGGGTGAAATAAAATAGGCAAGTAGGACAGGGAAAGGCAAAGGAAATTGCTTTACTGGAACACATTTTATTAATTTTAGTACTGTCTCTTTTTCAGCTGGCCAAATAATTGTCAAGGCTGTTTCAAGTCCTGCAGAGGAGTTTGTGGAAACTGGAGTGATATGCACTTGTCACGACTCAGCCAGTCAAATTAAGGTTCCCATGCATCAGCCTCTGAGCCAACAGGACACTTCATGACTCCACTAACAAAACCAATAATTAGAATTACAGAGACTGACAGCTATGAAAAATAAACAGCAACAAAGATTAAAGACACCAAAGCTGCCCAACCAATGGGAGCTAAAGTTTATGTACTCAGTTTAAGAAAGACCTAGTAGAGCTCCCCTGTGGTCTTTTGGCAATTTGATTTAATTTAGTCTGTTCCTCCAACAAATAATTTTTAAATTAAAGAGAATAAAATAAAAAAAATCCCAACCCAAACACTGCAGTGCATTTGCCCAGTGCTCAGGCTTGGTTGATTACAGCTCTCTAGCTTCCAGGAAATCTTGAAAAGCTTTAAAAGCCAGATGACTGTTACCGGATCCACAAATTCTTCTTTATTATTATGTTTCTCCCTTTATTTCACCCCAATAGGGCTCAGCACTTCCAGACACAGTCAGACAGGGAGATGGGATTCCCCTGTCTCTGCAGAAGCTGACCACAGCCATACACATAGCCAAGGTGTAGGTACACAGGGCTCCATACAGGGAGGGCAGGAGGAGCTATTCCCAGTCCTGCCCCCACAACACTAAAGAAGTAAGAGGAGGATTTAAACACACGTTTTCAACCCAAACAGTACAGCCATTATTGCATTTAGCGCCTGTTACACACAGGTCTGTTAATAACACTGTTTTCTTCAGGATACTTGTTTTCTTCTCTGGGTATTTGGACTTGCCTTCCTCTTTTCTATACATCCTCTGATCAGGCATATCATCAGGTGGTTCAAATGATATACCTCTTTTTTTCTGCCTTTTGTAGCCTGAAACCTTCACCTCCTTCCTCTGCAGAGGTGTGTCATATTCCCTGTTCCCTGACATCTTTCTTTGGTTCTGGTCATGCTAAGGACAATTTGCAACTCCAGCCATGCAAACCTCAGCCTTCCTCTGCTGCCTTTCAGGGTACAACTCACCTTTTTCCAGCACAAGTCCGCAGCAATTTTAATATAGAGATATGCACTGAAAGCTGCTGAAAGGAAATGAAAGTCAAAAAGATAGAAAGACGCAGGAAAGCAGATCCCATTCTGACCTATGCAGGACTCTCTGCACCTAAATGTCGCATGTTGCAGTATGAAACGACACATCTCCAGGCATGGTCTCAACCTGGAGGCTTACGCTGCCAGAGCTCCTTCAGCAGCACAGGGTGTGCTGGCCCGCAGTTACTCACAAATGAGATCCATGAGCTGAATGGCACCTTTCAGTCAACGTTACATAAAGCTATTGAGCTACTGAATTTTCTTCTCAGGTGCTTCCTTCCAGATCGGTTATAGTCAATGACTCATCCTGCCCTCTCTGAAGTCAGTAGAAAGGTTAGCAGGCACAGGGCCAGATCCCAGCACCACAGCACTAGCTTTAAATTTTCATGGAGCAAATTGCACACTCATCTGTATTTTAGAGGCAATACCCGTCACTCAGAGCTGGATTGAAAAGTTTCATCTTCCTCAGATCCTTCTCCTTTAGCTTTTGAAACATCTATTGGTACACCATTGTCCACCAAATACAAAAAAATTGCTGATCAGTTTTAAAAGGAATGTCAAAGGGTACTTTTACTATTAGTTTGAGAGAAGGGACATCCAGTGCAATGAATCTGTGGAAGGAAATTTAAGACATGAAAACCCTGATTGATTTACTATGTCCTGAACAAGCAAAAAGTATCTGAGTTTCTAGAAAAAGAGTGGTGTTTAAATGATTCTTCATTTTATGCTAGAATATATCTTCCCTACTTTTCCTTACCCCTTCCTGATAACCACATTCTTTCCCTTGCTCGCCTTTGTCTCTTTGTATCAATTGTGCCTTCAGGAACTTGCTTCTGAAGACCTTAATTTTAGAGTCACATTTTGTCCTCTGAGATTTTTCTCTTCTCTATGTTCTTGCCACTTCACTTAACACTGGGTTTTTACATGATGAAACAACAACAAAACCACAGTTCAAAAAGAAACCAAACATTAATGCTGTTGGCTATCTCTTTTGTGGAGCACACACTTCTCCTACCTTCCAGACACCTTGGCAGTACTCAGAAGACCTGCTGCTCACATGCTGACACAGGCACATGAGTACTACACATAACTACCGTTTAAATAACCGAGCCAGCCCTTGTGTGTGGCCAGTTTGTGACCAGCACAAATTCAGTGGTGGCTCTAAGGATTCTCACCATCCCTTGATTCTTACAAACTTACCTAACTCATTGTCAGTGTTTCATATAAACATATTTCAGTCTCTTATCTCTTTCTCTTCAGATTCACAGAGCATTTTCATAACTACAGAGTGCAAAAATCAAGAACAAAACTCATGAGAAAAGTTACTAAAGTTTATTCGGCAATGATGTCCAAACAACCAATGCTATGCTTAAAAAAAATATGGTTTCCTTTCACCAGAAAAACAGGACTTTGGTGTTCAAACAACCACCAAAGCAACTTCAGTAGCACAGTGACTGTAGGGCTTTGCTGGGACATTGACTTAATAAATAAAATATCTCAATAAACCAACATCATTTCATGAAACACCTGTTCTTCTCTGCTTCATATACAAGTTTTGGCATGGTCAACTCTTGCTTAACATTGAGATCTGATGAAATCACAGTCCAAAGCAGTATGTTGAGAACTGAAGGGATGAGTTAACTAACATCATCAGAAGCCTTAAATTCTCATTCAGGTCAGCACTGGTGGGCTACATGCCCCTTGGAAGAAATCACTGTATAGTTGTTACAAGGCACTTAAGAAATCATCTTGTGTCCTTCAATTCATTTTTAGCAGGAAAATAACCAGACAAGGAATGAGTTTCAGTTGTTCCAAGTCACTTATCGTTTTCTAGATTAAAATGTAATAAAAAGTGAAGCAGTCGTTTTTGCAGTACTTCGAGGGCTGCTCCATGCAGAAAAAACAATGCCAACATTTTGAGTCAATATTACAACAATCAAGTCCCTCACTATACTAATGATCTGCAAGTAAGTATCCCTTTACATCCTCCTTCATATATTATCTCCCTTACACCTAATCAATCCCATCATGATCTCAATGTGATTTGTAGAATCCCTTATTATTTGTCAGTGGGAGGGAAGAGCTGTAGTCTTTGGGGAGTCCTCCATAAGCCAAAAGAATACACATCAATTGGTAACATTTAGGGCCTATTGCAATCATCCTTTATAAATTCCACTCTAATTGCTAGGCTGCCATGGACTGTGCTGTGTGCCAGCAGTTCCCGATAATAGGCTTCTTCACATGAGCAGTGAAAGAGATCTGGCAGTAAGTGGTAGGTAGTGTCAGTGGCTTTCCTGAGTAATTTCCTGTGTTCCTACAGAAAATGAACCTGTAAGACAGCTGCCTTAAAGTTCAAGAGGCATAATCAGACACAGATGTGAAACAAGGGTAGCTCTTAGGGCTCAGTGAGAGGAATTCATCATTTTGAACACACTCCTCCATTGGTGGCTAATTAGTTCCAATAAAATGGGGTGTGCATTGTTTGTCAGGGCTCTGAAGTCATTCACTCCCAGAATACAGATAACCAAAAACACACTGCCTGACCCACCTGTGCTATCATCCAGAAAAAAAATGTTCATGTTGAGATATTTTTTTTTAAGGTGTCTTATCAAAACAACTATTTCATACTCATTAGAAGTATTTCCACCAGCTTTTCTAACTATCTCAATCCCTCTCTGACCACTAGGTATAGCTCTGTCCTGCTGCTACAATCTGTCTGGGTTTGCAAAGTCCGGTCAAAGCTCAGGTATGCAAGCCTAAATCCAGGTTTATGAAAAGCCACCCCCACCTCTTCCAGTGATGGAGCACTAGAGAGTCAAGTCTAAAAGCCTTGGAAGATGGAGCACCCAGTACTGGCACAACTGAAGGCAAGGGAGCATTAACTTCCATGCGAGTTGGATATTCTCCAGTGAAGGCCACCCAGACGAGCAGTAGAAAAGCAGCTTAGACAGACAGAATATGCATCATCATACTTGGAATACTGCCGCTCTAAATAGAACACTGCTTATGACTTCAGATGGAGTGTCTTCAAACAATTAAAGTGGCTGAGATGAGGATACTACTGATGGTTGTTTCACACCAAGTTGATTGTTTCTGCTGGAATCTTTCTTTTTGCCTTTTTTCTCCCATATATTAAAAGAACTAAGATTTTGTGTAACACTTGTTAAATCAAGAGGGAGAATCTTACTGACCATAAAGAATGGTGCATCGATCTGGTTGCAAGGACACATTGTTGGTTTGATTCCAGTAGCATGAGCAGATTGAAGATGCTTGGATGATATTTACAGACTGGTTTACTCCTTGGAAAAAAATCCTGAAGGAATTCTATAACACTTCCCCTTTTTATGTACCTTAAAGATAAATTCTTTGACATAATTCAATAAAAATGGCTTTTTCCTACTAAAATAACCATATCCTTGAATGAGTACAGTGAATTTGTATTTGGAAAAGAGACAGATCTTACATGTTTTGCTCTTGCTGAGCATGTTTTTCTGCAGCATTCCTCCTGCTCCCCTTCACGAGGAAGCTTGTAAGTGCAGAGTGGAACTTTTCTGCCAGGCTTTCTACTCACCAAACCGAGGCACTGCTCAGTCCCAGTACCCCAACTGTCTGATCTTTTCACCGTAGAGATAAATAAGGACAGGAGCTGCTGCCTTTCTCTTTAATCTATACTGCACTCCCTGAGGAGGCCAGAAGCCAGCCAGGATCAGAAGAGAAAAGCTGTGGTCATTGCAGGTCATGGGTGTATTTTCTTTCTGGCTTCCTTCCAAAGTAATACCTTCTCTTGGACCAGAGTTTATTTTGCATTCTGAAAATATTCTTAACAACACCGTTTCCTTTTTGAAGTTATTTTTTGCCCAGCCCTTTGGGAACCTCTGCAGCATGATGGCCAGCATGTGTGCGTGAGCGTGTGCATGCCTGGGTCTCACACCACTGCCCAGGGCAGCCTCAGAGCTTTCCCAACATATTCTGACCTCTGCAACCTCTATTAAGTCTTGAGTGGTTGCTCAGTGCCAGGCAGCTGCAAACATGTGGCAATACAAACAGCTACTGGTCTAATAGACCTTGGCCTTAAGTGGATCTTATTCTCACACTCAAAACACTATCTTTTTTTCCAAAAATCACGTACAGCTCAGCTATGACGAGATCATGTTGTGAAGTTAAACCATGCAGGATACCTGTCCCAGTGATTGAAATAGAAGCAACCAACTCACTGACAACATTTCAGCCAGCTCTGCCTGGCCTTTCTGATATTGTTCTGTGTTCATAGAGACCTCATACATGTTAGCCAAGGTCCTCTCCCAGAGGTCAAACTGTAGACATCATGAAGGCAGTTGCAAAGAGCTACATTCCCATCTGGCGTCCTCTGATCCAGGATCTCCAGTTCAGCTGTCATAACTCTGCTCTTGCTTAAGCCTAAGAAGATCCAGTTTGCATAGTATCCCTTTCACTTCCAGTTCAGACACCAGACTTAGCAAACAGTCTCAGATCTTCCAGATGACAGTAGCGTTGGGTCACAGCTGACCACTTCTCCATGTAGGAAATGAAAGATTAAACAGCACTCTGGTTACCCCAGCAACAAAAACTCAGGGCATTTCCTTCAGCCTTATGCTTTAGTTTCTCAGAGGATGTTTACCCACACACTGCCAGAGCTCATGATGTACTGCAGGTTTGGGGACTTGTCATCAACCAACTGTAGGATGAATTGAGGAGTAGATTGCAACCGCCTTGTGTTTCTGAAGGTGAAGAATGGCTCAGTGAGTAGGAGCAAAGGATGTTTATTAATCTTACTTAAAATTTACATGGCTTACTTGTCCCTACAGAGTATTTCTGTTGTACCAGAAAAACAGCAGTTTGAAATATATGAGACACCACATTCTGTATTTAAAAGGGCCTCTGTAATTTCTCAGCCACCATGAGGCTAGACCAGACAATGCTTTCCATGGCTGCTGGACTGAATGTAAAAAGTCAAGGCTGGTGTCTTATCTGCTGCCTACTGAACAATGACCTGTTCCCCTTTTAGAAAACAAAAAGAAAAGCTGAGCTTAAGACAAAAATTTCACAGTGATACACCTCTGACTCTGGCTTTTGGGTCAAGTAGCAGGGTCAGTAGGGCCACTGTGGTACCTATTCATTATTCTACTGTTGGAAAATGTAGTGTTCTCGAACTTTAGATTTTCTGTTGGAAAACAATGTCAGTAGAATTGACCCTGGGGAAGAGGAGGGAAGCATGGAGTCAGTCAAGAAGAAATAATCCCTTACATCCACTCAGTTCCTCATACCCCCATTTTTTCCAACAGAACATACTAACCTCCCAGCTGTCTCTTAATTTACTTGCAATCAGAGGTACTGTAACCTGCACCTTTCTTTCTTTTTCCCTATTGAAATTACCTCTTTAAGGCAAAGATAGGATGTATGACTGACTATTTATACTTCCCTGGTGGTTTATGTGTCTAGCACTGATCTGAGTCACTGTACTGAAGGAGGGCACAGACTCCCTCAACAGTTCAGGACACTGTATAGTCTCTATGCCTGCATCACAGATGTCAGTATTGGAGACCTTTCCCTGGAAACAACTCTCATCCCAATGTGCTCTCAACTGCAGGTCACTCACGTTTTATTTCTGCTCTCAACTCATATATACGAATTCTCATTCAAAATTATTTCCAAACAACTAACTGAGAAGCACAACTGCAGCAAAGGTGACCGAGGGAATGAGCTTGGTTGTTTAGATGCTGAGGCAGACAACAGGAAAAGAGAATAGCAATTTCATCAAATGAGCCACATAGAATTACCACTTCAAGTGAGGCCACCCTTATCAGAATAGGCAAGTCCCACTAAGAGATTTCATTTCCTATGTCTGTGGGCAGCTTCCTAACAATATTAGAAAATTTTCTGTTTTCTTCCCGAAGAGTGGGTGAACAAAGTGGGGAAAATACAATTTCAGGAAACAAATCCTCAGGACCACTGCTGAATCCGTGATACATTAATCTTTCTGAAATGAACCACTTTCACAGCATGCATCGTTCAATAGCCATTACACAGACTGCAGGAAACATCTCTCCCATCATGCAGAATGCCCATGGATAAATGCCATGCCTCTTTCGTTCCCACTCTCACTGTCTTTGCACCTGCACTGTGCTGCACAGGGAGCAGCAGCAACGGACACTCCGTGAGTAGAAGGATCACACTTCAACTCATGGCCTTGCTTGGAGCAGATGGGAATTTTCAGGATCTGGGGAACAGTCAATTCCTTTTGTTTGATACCTTTTTCTTGAGCAACTTCTTCAAATGTACTATAGAAGTAATAGAAATGTACTTTTACCTTACTGTAAAAGTTCCTTTCCCACAACACTCCTAAAGCTCCTCTGTCTAGGTTTATGTCCTTCTATTAAATAAATAAAATAGCCTGCACCTCTAATGGTGAATAAGCCATGGTTATTTTGTGTTTCAGTAAGGGTTTAGCTCTTGACAAATAGAGATGGTCAGATTATTATATATATATGACGTGAATTGGAGAGTAAAGCAATGCTAAATGGTTTAATGAGCTGGAAGAAAGCATGCTCTGCTTAACCACTGTTTTTGCAGGTCTGCTAATATCTATAATTCATCCAAATAATTGGCAGATAGAAGATCTATAGCAGCCAAGTAATCCTGGCCATTCCCACCTGGCTAGTAAAAAATTTTGATGATTAAACAAAATGTCTGAATCTGCTGGCAGCAATAAAACCTAGTGTGTTGACACCGGATCTGACCTAGCAGAGTCCATGGAGACCAGGAACACTCTATGCTGGCTAGATCCCACCAGGACAAACTGTGGCTGGGTTGGCAAGACCAGTAGCTACATTACTCTTGATGAAGATGAGGTGGCAGAAAATAAAATTGCTGTTCCTAAAGTATTTGCTGCTATTGCTTATATACAGCTTTCTGGAATGCAGAGTTCTGTAGCCTGCTTGAACTGACTGTGTCAACCATCATGTGAATTTCTGTCAAGACTGAGGTTTGTGAAAAGATGGATGTGCCCCCATGCCTCCAAACTATATTCCAGTGAGAGGAGCTTTAAGACTGTTGAATTACACATGAGAAAGAAGTATGTCAGAGAAAAATAAAACCACCCTGATTTTAGTGAAGCCTCTTTTTTATGGCTACCACCCACTCAGCTTCAGAGAAATAAACACTGCAAAGTGGACACACAGCCTCCAGTACCCAGACACGGATGGGGTGCTCTGGGATGTATTAAACTCTCTGACACAGAACAGCAGCACCAGTGAACTTGTAAGGTAACAGCAAAAATACACAGAGCTAAGCACTGGTCGCATGTCCTGCTAAGACAGCCAGAGCTGGGGTTCCCTTTCCGGCATCAATCCAATACTTTAGAGAAATTCTGCTGTTAGATGCAACTCCAAGTCAGCTGTCAACACCTTCTAGCTTCTGGGCCTACACACCACTGCTAGCATCTGCCTCTGGACAGATGATCTGAGCCTCCCTAAACCTCCATTCGAGATAGTGACCAACCTCGTGTCTCAGAGCAGTCCACAGCTGCAGTTAATGGAAACGCTATTGTGCAATTGTGCTAAGAGCAGGGTTTGCCATTAGCAAGACTCCATATTTGAGGTTCTTCCATGATATGTTACTAATGCTTCCTAACATGGAAATCATAACACCAGCAAGACTTGACAGTGTAGAGAATTTCCCCTCTTCCCCTCAACACTCTCATATTCTTGATTCTTGAATCATTCAATTTACTTCTAGGACATCTCCAAGTAACAAGGTGGATTCAAGCCTTCTGGATATGAAAACAGTAGTACGACATCCAGGAGGGAAAAAAAAATAAAGAGAAATAACTTTATTTCATTGTGAATAATAGTTTTCCAGACAGATGGAAACTAAAGTATAAATCTATGTGCCACAACTGAATTTATCAGTTAATATAGGCTACAAGAATCAGAAACAGCCCTGCAAAACAAAAGATAGCCTTGATAAAAATTTTCCTTATTGACTATTGAGTTAAAGGTGAAAAAACCATGAACAAACAACAACCAAACAAAACCCCAGTAGTCCGTGCTAATCTAGCTCAGAACAGCCACTAGAAAAGCCCATTCCAAAATTACACTGGTGCAATCCAACCATCTCCATTTGCTCCCACACATGATGTTCAAAGCAAGGCTCTTTCCTGTTCTCAGCAGCACATAACTGTGCTTTCACAGTGGAAGAGCAAAGCACCATGGATTTGATGAGCACTCTCAACTTACATTTGTTTTGAAGAAAAATGGGTACAAGAAACCTCAAGCACTTCTTCAATAGTTTGCAACTCTGTTCTCTACGCATCTGGTTTACACTTGCTTTCATTTCAACTTATTTCAAGTTAAGCCTTCTGGTTATTAACTGGAACAAATTGCTGTCATGTTCCCTTCAGCTTGGTAATCATGGGAAGATTTTATATTCATAAAAATGCATCAGATTGTTGTGATAACACTTTTGGAGGAAGGGGAGTTAGTGTGAAACTCCTGCCACCTTGAACACATTGGATACTTCCTCATAAGCTAACATGGGAGGATGTGCTCCACACCTCCAAGCGAGTGACTCAAGTGAGTTCTCTCCACATAAACCACCAGCAACGCATAAAGAAGTGTCCTGTCGTACTTCCTAGGTTTACGTTAAACAGGTCCTTTTGACAGGGAAGAGCAAAGGAAGGAAGTTGCAGCTCAGATGCCCTTGAGTATAAGTAAATCAAGAGACCGCTGGGAAGCTAATCTCAGCTGTAGCATTTGCAGAGCATTGTACTTAATGGAACACATCTCCCTCTTGTGATACACTGCCCTCCCCTAACCAGCTCTGAGTCCTTTAAAATATTGCTTTCCTAAGGGAAAACAGACAACAGGTAGCTATTTGAAGAACATATTGGTATGTTTAACTCCAAGGAGGACAAAACCCCTCCCTGGGCTGTTCCCCATATCCATGTGGAAAACTCGTTCCCAGGGGCTGCTCCTATGGCATCCATGTCAGGTGGAATTCTGCTGTCAACCTCAGTGTGAGGAAGATCAGGTTCCTGAAGGCTCTGACTGCAGTTCCCTCAGCAAACTAAACTGATTCCCAGGCTCATTGTTGCTGAAAGAGTGAAAGAGTCTTGCTGACACTCTCCACTGATAATTTTCACCTACATCAGTGAACTGAATCAGGTTACATATGGAAGTAACAAACAGTGAAGTTGGCGGACGAAAGGAGGTGGGGTGACATAGCCAGGAGCAAGAGCAGGAGACACACATCCTGCCTCTCAACGAAAGTGTATTAACCAAAATAATGTCAGAGAAAACTTCCTAAAATAAGGTAAAACTAGAATTAGTTGCATGAGATTAGCATGGGTCACTTCCAACTCAGAATATTCTGTGATTCTGTGGTAAGAACTGCCCACCCATGGAGGGTGCAAACACCCAGCTGGCAGCTGCCAGTTAGCTTAAATCAGCTGTGAAACTCTATCTTCAATACAAGGATCCCAAGCGCCAGGAAGGAGGTATTCTACTCTGATATACCTACCACCTGAGTGTATTAGTTTGTCACAATTCAAGGCTTCAGGGAGTTTAAAAGCATGCTGTGTTGCTAGTTGAAAGCATATTTATGAACGTGCTCTATTCCTATTTGGTACTAGGTCATCACTGTATAATTTGAGAGTCATAAACTGTCAGGCTGCCAGCAGCACACTGTACATGCAGCACGATGGGTTTTGTTGTTTCACCATTGTTTAATTTTAAATAAAACCTTAATTGCAAATGTGAAAAAAAATCTGCCTAATCAATCAGGCCTGCTCTGAAGAGAGTTTCCAAAAGTTTCATAATTGGGAAGTTCAACCCAGTTCAGAAAAGATTTACTGGAGTTAACAATACGAAGGGGCTTGCTCGAAACTGTTGCCAAACTCCCACTCAAGACAGAAAATCAGCTGGAGAGCACCATCTATTGGCCAGAAAAAAATGGCTGGATTGCTTTCTTTTCGCTTTTTAGAGCTCAACCGAAAGCAGCTCCAGCACGGCGGGAGCTACGGGCTCCCCAGCTCTGCTCCACAGGGCATGCCCAGCCGTGGGAGGACGCTCCGACCCATTGCAAACCCACAGACCCGTGCGTGGGCAGCTCTTTTACCTGTCGGGCAAAAATTTGGGCTTGACCTAATGCAACCCAAGGGCAGGCTGCTGAGGAGAGGACAGTACAGGCAGTCTCAGTGCTTCATTTCAATGTCCTTTTTCTCCCCACCAATGACCTCTAGGTTTGGTAACTTCATGGCACAACCAAGCTACCAAGAGTCTTCTGATTCTGGCTTCAGACAACCACTGATGCCTACCTGAAGGCCCATCCCAAAAATGAGCAGCACCCCAGACCAGTGTCAAACTAGCACCTGGCAGTGGTCTCTGCTGAGCGAATTCATCAGCCCTTTGGCCTCTTCCCCTCCTTCCCCCCCACCCCCGCACACAACAGCGTTTTCCTGTGTGTCTCAATACAGAAGGGGCAGGAGGGGGCTAGCCTACATCAGTGTCTATTTCTGTGACACTGTCAACAGCTCCATAGATGGCTGGCTTATCCAGAAAGTGTATTTTTGACTGCAGAATTATGTTTCTGAGGACTCCTTCTCCAAGCTGGTCTTATCTTTAGACTATCTCTATTTAGATGCCTAAGGTTAGAATTCAAGAGTTGGCCTACATATCCTACTTTTAACTGCGAAACACAACTCTCTAGGGAACACTTTTATTAGAGCTCTCTAACACTTCTGGCCAGAGGAACAGGAAAGAAATCTTAAGTAGCTTTTCACTACTTTTTGCTTAATTGCCAATTGTTTGTGTGTTTATTAGAAATACCATGAAGGCATAAAAACTAAATTAATGCTGTCCTTGCACCCAGGGTGGCTGACCCAGGTCACCACCACACTCCATGGCACTGGTGTTCTCCTGGAAAAGTTCATTAGAAGTTAAATAGGTTGAAAGGTCCCACTCAGTGTCCACCTCCAGCAACATCAGAGGGACCTGGCTGTGGTACATACATGAGAGACACAGAGCCCCACAGCAAAGACCCTGCTGCAGGTAACACAAGTTCAGTTTCCAAAGCAACACCAGCAATACAGATCCTGACTGGACATGAGGAAGGCCTTGAACTGCCTAAGCAGTGAGTCACAGGAGGACCATCTCCATCCTATGTGGTCTTTGGAGCATTTCCAGCTCCAGTACTTTTCCAAATACTTATTGCAGAAGCTGTACAAAGTTAAGTTGGGTAAATAAAAGTTATCAGTGAACTAACTAACTGTGATATCAATGAATCAAATAGCCAGTACAGGCTGTGTTTTGGTTTGAACTAAAATGGATGCTTCCTGAGAAACATAAAAGCCATTCTGCTCAATATGAACATTTAATACATATTTTTTTCTCAAAGGAAATCTAGTAATGGTTGTGTTTGGATTTTTTTTTTTTTGGGTGCATGGAGCTAAATTCAAAGTGGATATAAACATCAAACTTCAGAGTAACAAAAATCTGGATCCCAATTGGAACATCTCAGTTCAAATCAAACACTGGATGAGAAAGTAAATCTAGCAGTGGTAACAGCTGCAGCTCCAAAGGTCTGCCCACCTTAGCAAATTTCCTGATCTGAAAGCGCAGAATGAAACAATATAAATCTAACTTGATTTCATGGGAGAGAGAGGGGTCCTCTTTTCTCAGAGCTCTTCCCCATGATCCCGATTCAAAGTGGCCCAGGACACAGTAAGGAATGTGGCAGTGCAGGGATGGAAAGGCAGGCTGTGGTAAACTGCAACAAGTGCTCAAATAAACCAGCACCAATAAGCTAAACTCTATGGCAAATTTCTGCTGCAGGGTAGAGAGGACACAATTTAATCAGAAGCAAAAATTATGGCTGACAAATAACTTGATACAATTAGAGAAAGATAAATCAGACTGTAAATTACTCCAAAAGAGGCAGGCAAGAGAATGTCCAGCAAATAGCACCCTGACTGATCTGCTTAAGTGGAATTCTACTGGGAGAAGGACAGCAGGTCTGAGGTCTCAGAGCCCAGAGCACAAATTGGAAAATAATGAAGCTGGTCTGCTGCAATTGCTATAGAGGTGACAGTGCTGCAAAACAAAGGGATTCTGAAGCCTGAGTTAGGGCAGTGGGAGAGATCAGCTTGCACATACAGCAAGGGGTTGGGTTACATGTAATTGCTCCTGTGAAGAGTGGGTGGTTTGCAAGTGTTATGACAGCTGCAGAGCAGAGGATGTCTCTGCTATGAGACAATACAGAGCTAGACCAGAAAGCAGGGAGGCACAAGTCACCAAATTTTCTAACACGGGGTAAGTACTCTGTCCCAAGGCACCTACACTATGCAGGGACTCCAGAAGCAGGTAAGTTTATCAGCACTTACACTCATCCATTCATTCCCCCCAAGGAGCACAGAGTGGCTCTATGCAGCCAAAGAAACAAACTTCAAGGTAGTTAACAGGTCCATTTGCTGTACAAATCCATGTGACAACCACATGAGTGGGGCTTTCCTCTCACAACTTGCAGGGCAGGACTGGAGGACAGTGATTTTTCAGTCTAGATCTACCAACTCTATCAAGTTTTCATCCTCATTATTTGAAGACAAAAAAGCTTTAATTGTATGTTCCTAACATGACAGGGTGTCTTGCTGATATAATCTGTATTCAGAAGTTCCTGGAACTGCATATCTAATTACTTCATGATTTTAACCTTTAAATGACTGATACACAACCTCACCTTTAACTCCACCTTTACATCTTTTATCTAGCAATGCATTTGGCAGCCAGTCCCTCTCACGTGAATCTCTTATTCAGAAAAGAGAGAGCAGCAGGACTGCTAGCACATTCCTACACTAACAGCTCCCTCACACTAAGAGCTCACCTTAAGGCTTGCTGCTTTTAAAAAGCTCTTGATTTGGATGCCAGTTTGGGCACAGTGACACAAAGCATTCCCTTACATCCAATAAAGAGGACACTGATGCATTGTAGATGCACATGTGGGGAGTAAGCCTGGCACTCTGGACACAGCCAAAACATGAGCAGGCTCCAGGCTCAAGACGGACAGCTGGGCAGAGCTACTCAGCCCGCTATCACTATCACTGCCACTGCCACTGGATCATCAGACAGCCCTGTGGCACCTTCCCCATCTTCCCCATAGAGTAGGGCCCTGTGGGTGCTGGTTTCTTCCTTAATGACATCAGCATCCAAAGCCCTTTGGAAATGCTTCACATGATGACAAGTTTGTGACACAAGCAGGGCATGTTTTCTCCTTCTGATGTTCTTCCACTAAGTCCTATTTTGCCTGTGCATCGTTGATCTCCTAGACTATATTAGGGTACCACTTCTTTTTCCTGTTCTGAGAAAACTGGCAAGTGAAAATGGATTTGAATAGAGAGAGAAAAAGTTGTCCTGAAGTGTTCGCCTTCCTTCTGCCAGAGGAAAGCAGGACAGCACTTTTATCACAGACAGCTAGACAAAACTCCAGCTTAACAGTGTGGTTTTGATACTGCAGCAATGAATATTGTTCTACAGTGCTTTCCATACCAAGTCCTGTCATGGAAATTAAATGGGGACCCCTATCTACCCACCTTCCTGCCCTAATGCCCAGCATTCCCAACACTTTACACATGTGTGGTTGTTTCTACTCTTTGGCCAGTCTTTGTTCACCCTACTCCCCAGCCCTGCAGTCATTTCCCCAAGGATATAAGCCCATTACAAACCTTAATTGCAGAGCCCACTTTAGCTCAGTCTGCACAGACCCAACTGTTTTCAGCACAGGAGGTCTCTCATTTCAGTCCTGAGGGAACCTGCCTAGACATCCGCTGCCACAAAACTAATAGAGCCAGATCGTGCCTTGAAGGCTTGGGCGTATGTGGGAGCATCACTGAGCTGCATGACCTGGGCAGAAGCTTGAAATGTGATTCTCCAGGAGGAAGTGCAGTCCTTCATCAACTGACAGTCGTCTCTGCCATACTGAAAGCACTGTCCCCTTCCCTTGCTAACAGTGAGGGTGGTTTGTGCCTGACAAGTACACTCAGCTCTGAAAATCAGACCCAGTAAACTGATGGGGAAAGGGACCAGCAGGTAAAGAGCAGTAAACAGATAAAGAGTCCTATTCAACATACTCTTTTAAAAAAGCAAGACTGGTTATCTCTGCCTCATGTCCTGAAAGAACACCTTTTGTTTCTACTGATGTGCTTTCTCCTGTACCCTGCGGGGTATTTTGATGCTTTGATGCAGAGCAAAAACAAGTCCAGTTCATCACCAAGTTTGACTGTGCCAGGAAATCTAGCAGTGAAACAGAGAACTATGCTGCAGAAAGCCAGTATTTCTCTCTCACACCTCCCTGTCCTTGCAGAAAAGGCAGACAGCTAGCACAGTGGTTTGCTGCAAAGGGAGACAAAGCAGCACACACTGAGTCATCACTGCTCACTGCACACAAGAAGAGGGACTACTACTGTACAAGTCTCTTCCATGTGTACCGAGTTGAAAGGGAGGTGAGCAAGGGACCTGCAGCCTGCAGGCCACAACTGTGCACTCTGGCAGCTGCTTTGTTCTCCCCAGCCCCTCATTATTCAATCACACAATGGTGGCTCACAAAAGTCTATTTGATCTTCACTAAGGAAAAATACTCTTGTCTCTGATTTAACAGATCTGGCATTTTATGCTGAGAGAATCAAGCTCTTCGGTCAGTTATCATTCCCACTTAGTTCTCTGAGAGTTTACCTGAGTAAAGACCAAGACATTTTGCCCTTCCACTGTAACCCAGAATGCACAAACTGTGGGCAAGAGCCACAGGAACATTGTCACTGATTTTACTTGGGCCATGATTTCACACTTAGTTTTCTATTGAGAAAGAGAAGCCCCCACTCCTTCTTCCCCTTCCTCTGTTCTCACTAGTGCATGCCAGTTACTCAAATCTACAGCACAATTTGCACAAAAGATTCTTTGTTATTTTTCCTATAGTAGCACAAATTTAACATGCAAACAACCTTGGCCTTTTTGATGTCAGATATGACTCATGAGATAGAAGCTGGCTTTACTGATTAATCTTACTTATGCACATGTCTTATTTCTCCCCTATGACTTGCCAAGAGCATTTATTTCTGCTACACTAGGAACAAAATCTCAGCTATGTCTCCGGAGCATTACATATTGCAGATTCTGTCTCTTTGGCCCTCTGCATTAATTTTCTTCAAATGACACCAAGGGGCCAATATGTTAAGTTTGCACTATTGGTCTGACAAAATTTTGGCTTCTATTTATAATCATTTGTGTAAAAAGCAACAGTTTGGGTTAGCTTAGACCTATTGTGGAGGGAATCACTCTAGCACAGATAATTCTGAAACTGCTTTCACTTTCTGTACTTGCTGAGGTTTGTGGTTTTGAGGCAGTGTAAATTGTATCAGGGATACCGGCAACTCTCTGATGTGCAGCTGGAGGTGTACACTGGAACACTCTATTAATCCCAGTTTTGGTCTCCTGTCCTTGTTAAGAGGATTTCTTTATAGAATTAGGTATTGATCCTATCCTAGTTATTGGAGTTGATTCACAGCTGCATGACTCCATGGCCTGCTGGCATAAACAGTCGAAAATCAGATGAATACTATGAGCAGCGACATACATGATGCTACAAGGGCAATTTCAATTACATAATAAGGATGGAGATTTCTGAACTCCTCTGGACCTCTGCCCCAGTGTTTTACTTTCCTTACTATTCTTTTTCTTCATCTTTCAGATACAAAAATCTAAGATTATCCTCACACATTATTCTCCTAGGTTTGGGTATATTATAATTGTATGTAACTTGTGCTACAGGCCTTCTAATGTTTCTTTTGGCTGTTGTAAAGTTCTTTGATATTCAGTGTCACATTGGGGTTTTAATGTTGTCATAATACTTCTAATTATAAAGGAATGCTGTTCCCAGCTATCCTACAGAAAAGACTGTAAAACAGAGTATATTTATCCAAAACATTCAGAGAACACAAAGGTTTCCCTAACAATGAGAGGTGGATCCCACTCAATCAAAGGAAAAGTCCCTTCTTCTCTACATGGTTGATCAAGTTAATTTTAAAAAAATCTTGCAAGCTTCCTTCTGATGCAGGAGCTATGAGTTCCTAGATCTCCTACCTCAGCCTGCTCATCTTGAAAGCAAACTGAATGCCAGCAAAGTTGTATTTGTGTCAGCAGCCTGCCCTCAGACATCTTTTCTCCAGCCCTTCCAGACAGTGCATTGCATGGTGCCCCATCTACTCTCACCCAACAGTTCTGGGAGCAGTGTTCCCTACAGCTGCCAAACAGCAGAGATTGCTAAACACTAAGACAGACATTTCCAGGAGTATCAAACATCCTGCCTGACTGAGAGGGAAAAGCAGTGCCCTGCCAACATTCCCATACACAGAAAGGATTCAAAACTTCCATCAGAAAAAATCCGGGGCTCTGTGAACCAATTCTAGATCTACTTTGTATTATTCTTGCAGCAAGATATAGGAATGGGGAAGAAGTGTGCCAACATGCTGAATGGAGTGAGCAAGGACATATATTCTGATGTAGAACTTACTGGCTCACAGTTCCTATTGTGTGCCCTGAAGGAAAACATAGCAATGCTTTTTGTAGATACCTAAACAAAGGTATTCCTACCCAACCACATGGCAAAATACAAGCCAGAGCTCCTATATTCTAAGTATAAACCATATACCCTACCCTGTAGGAAGCATTAAACTCAGTAAACCTAAGTTAAAAACATGGGACTATTTACTGAGGAATTTTCATCTGAAAGTTCTGCTTTTTGAGCATGTCTCAATTAACTAAGAAAATAATATGGTAACTGATTTATCCATGTTCGGGGAAAAAAAAAAGTGTGATATATAGAGCAAGAAAATATAGCTAACTAGGACTATCCCTTGCAAAAACAGACCAGAATGGACAGGCTCCTAAATACCTCATGCCCGCCTCTTTCTAGATACATTGTAATCATATTTGGCAGCCTCTACAATTTAAGAAACACAAATTTTTACATGTGTTCTTATGAAAAGCCCAACAAACTTTTGCAACCTTAACTTCATCTTGCTTTAATGAAAAGTGTCTTAGCAGAGGCTCTACAGAGCCTGGATCTACTCCAGTGTAGTCTGCGGAAGGTTGCTTGTGGATCTTTTTAGGCTCAAATCTAAAAAGATTCATTCACACAAAACATCTCAGTGAAGCCAAATAACTAGGCTTAGCCTAGGCTGCTCTGAGATATTTTATTACAGATGAAAACAATTCCCTTTGAAGATAAGGGAATGCTTTAGTTAATGGACTCTATTTTGCTTTTGGCAAGATCTGTGTAAATCTGGAGTAATGCCACTGACTTCATAAGAACTTCAGCCCAGATTTACAGTGATGTCACCACGAGCAGCATATAAGCCCTGGTTGATCGAAAATGAGTACTGAACCCTTTAATTGAAACGGAATCTTAAAGTTACCAGTGGGAAGATATTTTTTCAATTGCACTTGTGATTAATGTTAATTTATAGTGAATTATTAATTTAACCCTTAAAGTCAAAGAATTCACATAAATCAGCATAATTTATGTGAGGCATTGAGTGTACCTGATCAACTCCAATTGCTGATTATTAATTATTGGGTTTTTTCTGGGTAAGCAAGGCTCCTAATGCTATCGGGTGAGCAGAAAATCTAGTTTGCTTTGACAATGTACTTGGGATTTCGCGCATATTGAAAGGCCCACATTTTCTTTAGTATAACTTCCCCCAACTCAAACACATCCAAAGTGAGATGCAGGGGGAATTAAGTTTATTCTGAGGTAGTTTCTCAATGTTCTGTTTCCAAAATATCTGAATTTTGGACCAAAATAAGCCAAACATATATAGAAAAAACTTTTTACCATATATGATAAAACCCTCCATATTCTTCGAAAGTCTCCTCTTCTGAGAGAAATGCATTTTCGAGACACTTTTTTTCACACTACTCTTAATACCATTAAGCCAGTGGTGAACAGCTTAGAGTTATGCCATACTTTTAAATGGTATTTCATGTAACATTAAGAAATCGTTTGAGTTCCTGACAAAGTCTGCTTATTCCTTTCTAAATGTTTAAGGCTCAGAGGGAACATTATCATAATCTAGTCTGATCTTCTGCTAAACAGACATCCAAGCATGGAGAGGGAATTGTTAGGGAATTATGGATATTGTTAGTAGTGAAGCTTTGTATACCCAATCTGGACATGGAAGACACCAAGGTGCCACTTGGAAGTTGCACTGTTCTTCTCATTTTGACCTACCAGGCTAAACTGGTGAGAATTATGAATGTAAATTTATTTATGCAGCCATCTTAAGGAATTTCATGATACACAACTAGGATTATACAACAGCATAGACACTTACCTCATTGATGATCTTCACCTTTTCACTCCACCTTCCATCCAATACTGTCTACCATTCGATCATGGCCTCTAGAGGCCTTTGATGGAGGTGTGGTACCTTTTAAACCTCTCAATACATGTAGTTAAAACCCTACACTGAGTAAGGTCCCTCTCTGATGCTCACCTTGGGTCATTCTGACACAGAAAGCAAGCTGCGTGGACATTATTATTTCATCAGTAATATCAGTAGCCAGAACACTTATCCAAATCCTACTTCATGCTCCAAGAGGATCTTTGCCTCAGAAGATGTCATACGGTCAGGAGGAAAAGTCCAGAGATGAGAAGGAGAACATCAACCTCAGAATAAGGCACAGAGGGGTATTACAAAGCACATCGTATCACAGACAACAACAAGCCACTGTACAGCAGCAAGGTGGAAGATGTTTTTGTATTATTCCGAGAATTTATACTCTGAGCCTAACATATAATCCTAAGCTTTACAACAGTCTGATCAGCCTCTTCACCTCATCTTTCTAATTTCCACCTCATGCCCCCTGGATTTATTTAAAACAGTCCAGAAAAAATTATTTTCTTGGCCTGTTATTTAACCATGTCACATAAACCAAATCTGAGCCAAAGGCAAATCCAGTTCAGGCTGTCGTTCAGGTTTGGGTTTAAATCAAAAGAATGCTTGTGATATGAGTAGACAGAACATTAATAAGTATCAACAATGTATAATAACTGTAATAATAAGTTTACTTTGCAAGAATAGAGTCACAGATGAGTCAAAGGAAGAAACTAATCCTCTGAGCGATACGGTTTTAGGATTAATATGATATGAACACAGATCTTCAGAGACATGCAAACCAATCCAAAATGCAGTAGGGTTTGTTTGGCACCAAACTTCCAGCTTTGACTCCATACTAATAAAAATAAGAGTTGTATATATTTTTTTATCTTTCCTCCAATTTATATAAAGATATTTCAACCAATTTAAAGAGCAAAACCTTCCCAAATTACCAAGGTCCAGGTGCCTCTATTTTTGCAGCTCCAACAATTTTACTAAGACATCTCCTACCTTGTGACATTTTAATTATTCACAGCACTAGTGCGCTACAAGTGAAACATGCTGTGTATTCTCCATTCACTCATTCATTAGTTTTAATTAAACCCTCTAATTTTATTTATGCTGTCATGGACTGATTAACAATTTGCAGCCCAAACCAGGAAGTTTTAAACAGCACCTTGAGAAATCTTCCTTGCTCTAAACAGAGGTCTGCTATAATAACTACAAATATGCTGGATTATGTTCTGAAAGGCAAAAGGAACTACATCAGCAGCTTTCCCAAAGCAATTTTCTTTTAGCTGTTTAACAAAACATACCTCAAGGCCTTCGGTGAGAAACACAGATGACGAGGTGTCCAAGGGATTCAGCAGAATGAAACTGCAGACAGACACTGTGAAAGTTCCTTTATTAGAGGCAGTCTAGGGCTGAGATGGAGCAGCATGATGAAATTGGAACAGTGGACCAAGTCCCACTTCAGCAGAGACTCAGGACACTTTAGGTGTTGCCAAAAGGATGAAAGGCAATCCCTGGAACTTATTAAAGGATAAATTCATGGAACATCTTAAGTAACTCCAAACAGAGTCTTTATAGCTGTAATTTACACATTTTATTATTCTTCTAAATTCCTGTCATCCATTTGAAGTGTCTGTAACTTGCACCTTCTGACAACAGATCTTCTGTCTCCAAGACCTTCGTCACAGTGATTTCAGAGCACCTGAGTTCATCAGCATGTGTGCTATACTTCACTAATGCAAAGATTTAAGTTCATTCAAAACAGCCACCCATACACCTCTGCAGTCCCCTGCTCAGCAATTTATCCCCAGAATTCATAACAGCCCTTCTCTCCCTCTTCACATCTGTTCTTTCCTCTCTGGTCCCCATCTACACATTTCCTTCTCACATCTGTTTCTGTCCCCACTTGAACATCTCAGGTCTGCCTCTCCTGCTCTCTCAACAGTGTTTCATTCTCTCCTACATGACTGGAAAAGACTGCCTCAGACCACTTTTTCCACCTTTTCCTCCTAGGTGTAGCTGTGCTCACCAGCTGGGGCAAGGCATATAAAAGTTTAGGAGAAGAAATAAGTATCTCCATTGAACAGAACTCATTGAACGATTTGAGGAGGATAATCAGAGTTCCTGGGCCCTTTCTCTCACCTCACTTCCCTTCTCTGTGAACACATTTACTCCAAACAATAAGGAGTGGGGGAAATAACAGGTAATCCTACTCCCTCTCCCCTTTTGCTGGAATTAATTTGCAGGATTTTCAGCTATCCTGTCCCTACTTCAGAAATGTAGCTTCCAGCTCTTTGGTCAGTACAATACATGCTTAATACAACTCTGAGTTACTGTCAACTGCTGTGGAGCCCTCAAATAACTATACACATTCTTCTATTGTCTTTTTGTGCAACCTAGAAAAATGCAGTCTACAGACATGCAAGTCCTAAAACAAACAAGGGAGCTGTGCATTACCTCCCCTTTTTATGGTACACCCTGCAACAGGACAAGCTAATGGGGTAAAGAGGGAGAGAGAAAGTCTCCTCAGGGACCACAACCATTCCTACATAGCAATCATCATTATGTGAATCCCTATTATTTTGCTTATAGGCTTGCAATTAGGGAGAAATAAATACAGAGTGAGGCACTGACATTTCATCTTCCTGGGCTCTGCTCTGAGTACAAACTGAGGCCAGACAGTGAAATCTGTTTGCATGTGTCAGTCTGAAGTGAATTAAAACAACACAAGACTTTATCCTTTGGCACAACCATCAAAATCTGTTCACACAAGAATTAAGCAATGGAGTATTTATAGAGGCTGCACTACCTCCAGGCCCAGAGCAAAAAGTTGTCCCAGGAGAGCCCAGCTAAGACAAAGCAGAGCAGTGCAGGCTGAATCTGCCCACCTCATCAGAAGGGTTGGATTTCACTCTGGCCAAGAGTGTTCCCGGCAACAAATGAGGCCTCCCATAATGTATTCCAATAAAAACAGAGGCTTTAAAAAGAAATCAGTGTTTTGTTCCCTTCCAAGACATATAAATCCTTTTAAATTGCGCTATTTTAGAAGCATTAGCAATTTCTTTTAGGCGATGCCTCCCTCTAGTGTTAGTCCACAGGTGGCCGCCACCGGGTCTCTGCCAGCCCAGTTTTTGAGGAGGTGAAAGATTTTTGAGTACTTGCTACTTATTATGCTTCTCTTCCTGGAACCATCTGACAGTTCAAACACAGTCTCAGCAGGACTGTGCCAGCGAGCTTTAGGAATCATCCCAGGTGCTACTCCTTGCAAGGAGACCTAGCACAGGTCATCAGCAGGTGAGAAGGCAGCAGCCAACAGGTGCCTGGATAACATGACAGTAGAAGATCCTGGTTCTGGGATACAAGTGTTAGAGCCCTGTCATAAGCTTTAAAATTAACAGCTATGAAGTTCACAAAATGTGCAAGGCTGATTTGAAAGGACTCAGTAAATAATAATAATAATAATAATTTGAAAAGACTCAGTAAACTCCCAGGCAAGCTCAGGATCAGGCCTCTACAAGCTGCAGTAGATTCATCTAGAAAGTAATTTTTTAATTCCTCTGGAGAAACATACAGCCCAAATAATCACAAACTCAGAGCTTTCTTAAAAATTGAGTACTATCAAGAATGTCCTTACATGTGAGCTGTAGTCCAGCAATATTTGTTGGAAATACAAAAGGTGACCATGGAAAAGTGGTGGGAGAAACTTTCACTTCTGCAATCTGTTCCCATTTGCAGTCATGATTTTTTCAACCTAACAGTGTATTAGGAGTAGATATCTGCATTTAATTTCTTAAATGCACCACAGCAGGGAGAGTGAGGGAGGGAAAAAAAACAGCTTTATTTCTCTGCAATATAAAGAGTAACAGTTATTGCTTGCCAACAACACAATTATTTTCAAAGAGCTTAGCATCTCTCTTAGGTTGATATATTAGCTTTATTACACTGGCATGGCTCTGAGAGATACTTGCCATTCAACTCGTTGGTACAAAGAGATACAGATGCTTTATTACTGTGGATGGAATTCCCATTTCTGCCAATGCTGCTGGCAATTCTGTGCCCTCCTGAGAAGTAAAGCAGCCCCTAAATCTTTTATTATCTATTCTCATCACAGTTTTGGCATTTTGCTTTAAAAGTATCAGGGTGCCTCAGTGTATAGCATTTTCACCACCAGCACAGAAATCTCCTAGAGTGTTGGCTCAGACCCACAGCTGATACTTCATGGGGAAAGGACTGAAAAATAGAGGAGCTAAACTGATATGCACTAAAATATACCACTGCCATCTGTTTTTTAGCACAACAGTATTGCCTGTGGGCACTAGGACACTCCATACCTGACTGACTGACCTCTCTAGCATAGTGTTGGGATTTTCAGCTTCTAAGCTGGCCTCAGGCAGGACAAGTGTACCCAGCTGATCAGCTCAGCCATAAAAGCAGCATTTCTAGGAGCAGCCATAGAGGACAGGGAAGCATATAACAGCTTTGGGAAGTTTTAGGTGAAACCTGCGGTGTCCATCCCATTGCAGACCTCTAAGCAGGTAAGGGAAAGTTTGTTCTCCTGAAATTTGGCCTCAAGATTTTTACAAAGTTTGAGCCTTATTGCAAAATTCCATTGAAGTCTTTCCTTCCCCTCTGTTTAACAGACCAGCCTCTCATTCAAACACATGGGTTTTTTTTTAAAGTTAATGTGTTTCAGGCTACTTGAAAGATAGCAAGGGAATTAGCTCCTGCAAAAATCTATCAAGTCATTTAGTGGATTTTCTACTGTTCAGTGTATTTAAATCAAAATGTGATGTCCTGCTAAGCCATCTGTACTACCTCAGCTCCAAGACTCATGCCTAATGTAGCAGTTACTGAGTATTTTTACTGTGTGTCACACAGCAGGTCAGAAAAATTATCTAATGATCCTGTCTGGCCTCAAGCTCTATGAATCTACGAATAAAGAAAAATCTTAGGCCTAAGCACTTTGGGACAAAGAACATCTTTAAATATTTAGCAAAGCACTATGTCCACTGGGACTGCTCCATAAATAAAAGCAGAAGTCACATGCCTGAGGCTCAGACATCTCAGGTTGTCTTAATGCATGTAAACACTTGTGTGATGAGAGCTCAAAGAAGATGTTCAAATCCTGGAGTCACTTAACTCTGAAAATGTAGTGGTTCAGATTACTTTTTTCTTAGACAGTCAGTTCAAGCCTTTCTGTGCAGTTGCTCCATTGCAATCAGTCATAGTTCATGTACAGAACTTCCTCAGAACAAAAGTCCTAAATATGTTCTGTCACAAAGTCATTTCTTAGCCTTGAGTTCGGCAAAATGCATACTAGAATCTGTGGAGGAAATGCCTAATTGAAAAAGCAAGAATGAAGATTTGGCCAACTCCCAGCAAGGCACACCCTTAATAGCACAACCAGGCTCTCAAGCACAAAGAGAGGCTGGAGAGGATCATCTCCTGCTAAGAAACAGGGACGTAGACATGGCAGGTTATTCCTGGTTATACTGGGTACATCACTGAGATGTGTTTCTCACAGAGGTCACGACTCTTGGGATAACCTTTTAGAACAGGAAACTGAACAAAAATGATGGACTAAACATTAAACTACTGTCCTTTTCCCCCTCATCACTGATCATAATTTAGACAACCTGAGCTTTCATTAGCCAATTCTGAGTAACAGAAACAAATTGCTTCCTTTCCAAGTTGTTGTTGTTGTAGTATTTGAGCTTCCTTGGAAGTCTATTTGCATTTCCTCACAGCCCTCCAGATCCAACAGCTGAGCTCCGAGCTGCTGCTTCACATGGTCTGCCAGGATCCTTCCCAGTAACCCCTCAAGGCTGATAGAAAGGGAAGATGCCCACACAGTTTAATTTCCCAATCTTGCTAGTTCAAGTTAAGGAGTATAATATCTGCATATCAAAAGTTGCCAGAACCTACTCCAGCAAGAATTGTCATCATTAATGATTGCATACAAGGGGGATGAAGATAGTGGCTATGTTAACAACATTTTAAAAAACTAATCAAACAAGCAGAACTTGTCCTGCCCAGGAAACCACACTGCCAGTGGTTTAGCAGAGTACCAGCACTGCAGCTAGCAGTTATCTATATGCAGGGAAAAAAAAAGGAAAACAAAACAAAAGCAAATACAATTAAGTACGTCAGTAAAAGATAAACATGCATGCATGCAGGTTATGTGAAAATATCAGAAGCCACAGGTGTATGTAGTCAAGACCAGAACTGAACTTCTGATTCATCAGAAGTTAATTTTCTGTGTGAAAATGACAGCACTGAAAATATAACTTCAAAGTAATTCTATTTTATAGTACAGATTTTGTACTTTTACAGCCTTTGTAATAAACCATTCCAGGCAACAGATAAGGCTGAGAACAGAGTAAATGACAGATCTCACCTGCTTAGGCAAAACTACGTGATGAGTTAGAAAAGTTAAAGAAAGGCATAGTGTTGCAGATGCATCAAGGATGGACCACCACAGAATGAGTTTTAAAGGCCCATAGAATCTATCTCTGCTATGACCTTAATGGAGCCATATTGATTTAAATCTGCTGGAAGACGTGGCTTCAGCAGACTTCAGTCGAACAGCCTTCATTCACAGCACCTGGGAGCCCGACCCAGTTTGTGCAGACTATTTATGCAAACTGCTTGTTATTGATATATTATTGCCAGTCTCGATGGTGTTTCATGGAGAGATGCCCTTGATCAGTCTCTGAAGGGACTACCACATTTTTCTATCATGGTTTCAGAACACTCCCAGAAAGATCATCTTCAGTCCTATAGATGCCCTTATATACAGAGCACAATAGGGATCTTTATGAGCAAGCTCTACTAGGGATCTCTGGAGTCATGAGGATCTCACTGTAACTATTTTGTTTAGTGAGTACCTGCCTTGATTCACTCGTATTTAAACACAGAATCAATTAGGCTGGAAAAGACCTCTAAGATCAGTGTTGGATTGTAACTCTTCTTCTGTCTTAGTAGTGACTCTCACTCACACTAGTAATCTCTTAACCCATAGAAGTCTGTTAACATACAGGAAAATTTCTTCCTGAGCTTAGGAAAGAAGCAGCCTTTTATTCGAAAACTCCTCGCAAATAATACAAAGCTCTTTTTTTCTGCTTCCAGAACAACTTATTTTTGACCCTCATTAATCAGTTTCTGGAAAAGTGAGCCTATCCCTCCATACCGTAGTTTAGTTTTAGCAATAGCTTGATGTTGCTCTGTCCTTAAGTGACCCCTGGTTGCTTCCTTTCTCACTCTGCTGAAAGATTTTGCATTACACATTTTAAATTGTTTCAGCAATTACAAAACATCGTTCCTTCTACTTGGAACATGGCAATGAAGATGAAAAAAGCCTCCTCATTGTAGTCACTAAATATTAAGAAAAGGATATTTGCAGTAACAAGATATTTCTGAGCAGAGGAAACAAACAAGACTTTATCCATGTAACACTGCTTTATTTGCCTGATGACCTTTTGAGTCTTGGTCTTACAGAGAACCCATTCTGTGTTTTCCTGAGACTTCAGACTCTGTGAGAAGAAGGGATAAGGGATGGAAGGAACATCTTCAGTCGTATGGAAGAAAAGGAACATCTTCAGTCAAGGACCTGAAACTGCAGTTCAGAATAAAGCCACCAATGATTTTGAGAATTATCTATTAATACTCACATCACTGGATATTAAAGGAAATGGTATAATCTGACACAGAGAGCTGGCAATATGGAGAACTTGGTAGGACACAACATTTTGTGAAAACTGTGAGTGCTGGTCACTTATGAGAAAAAGTAACAGAACTCCTGCTCTTGGAGCAAGCGTGTAAGGACTCTGTGGGTCTGTTAGGTATGCCACAAATTTAACCAAAAAAAAAAAAAGTTCAATGATGTTTGAAATGCTTGAATCGCAGGATACTTGATCCATCAGTGTGCTGTAGCAACACAGTCAAGGAAATGTCAGACAACCAGTGTCTAGAGAGACTTTCCCAGTGCAAGAGACATAGGGCTTCTAGAGAGTGTGCAGCAAAGGGCCACTGAGATGAGTAAGGACTGCACCATGACCATCTCCCCAACGAGGAAAGGCTGGGAAGAGCTGGATCTTATCAATATGTACAAGTAGGGTGAAAAGAAGACAAAGCCCAAAATCTAATAGAAGATATCTTCTCTCCCTATATATTCGAACCTACATCCTTAAACTTTCATGACTGGAACATTACATCCAGTCATACACAGACATCTCTGCTACTCCACCATTAAACTTACTGTGCACAGCAACAGTCACAATCTTCTACACACACTGATCAGTAGGATCGGGGATTTCTTTGGATCAAAGGCCCACTACAGAAGTGTTATTAGTGGACAAGCTTTCTTACTCTCTGGGTCTGCAGCATTTTGTTGAAGTTGCATGTGGGAAGAAGGTATCATGCCTCTATCACTTCTAAATGCCTTGTCTACACCCCTGAGCAATTCACAACCAGTAACACGCTTTCTTAAATACGCATGCTATTTCTAGACGGTCACTGCGGAAAGACGGCGCGAAGGACGCGGGGCAACCGCAGGGCAACCGCAGGAACCAACTCAGCGGCCGAACCCAACCAGAAATCGCTCTCTGAAGCCAAGAGCAAAGAAGCCGAGCCCACCCCGCCGCGGCGTTTAACCCGCAAGACGTTTCCGGGCGCGTGTCGTGCTGCTGCGTTTTCACATCCTCCGCACCGCCAGCGAGCGAAAACCAGCTCCGGAGGAAGAGGAGGAGCGGGACGCAGGGGGTTCGTGCCGCTGAGGCGGGCAGACAGGATGGGGGGAAAGAAGACGGGGCAAGCGCCAAGGGCCGCGGCGGGACCCGGGGACCTGCCCGCCCTGCCCCGCCCCGTCCCGCCTCTGCCGCTGAGGAAGTGACGCTCGCCCGGCCGCGGAGCCGTCCCGGTGCGGATCCGCTGTGGGCCTCGCCGCTCCCGGTCTCGGTCGCCGTCCCTGCACAGCCGTGTCCGGAGCCGGGGGCTCGCCCGCGGGGAGAGGTGGGTGACGCGGCCCGGTGTGTGTGTGTGTGTGGGGGGGGTCTCTCCGAGGGCAAAATTGACAAAAAATACCTCCTTTCAGGTGACAGTTCTATTCTGAAGGTGCCAAACCATACCAGCCAGCTTCAGGCTTGCATAAGTATGTCTGTCCAGCATTAGCTTCCTAAGAAAGGCGCTTTATATTTCGCTTTAAAGCTGAATTGTCAAGCTAAAGCTTACAGACAGCTATTCTCGTCAGTGCTTTCACTGGCAAGTCTTAACCTGTTTCAGAAACTTGTATTTTTGGGTTTTGGTTATGTTAAGTTGTGCATGTTTTTGTTATGTCATAGTCTTCTGGAGCATGACTATTTACATACAAGACTGAGTTCACTGTCTGGCAAGCAGAGTCATTTTTAGAGGTTGTCTTATTTGTATATATACATACATATATGCAAATACTTGTATACATACTTACACACATATTTGTATATATACGCATATCAGCATCTTCCAGGAGAGTTAGACACAGTTGTCTCTAAGAGGTTTAGGCCGCTCTTTTCTTTTGATTGTGGAAGTTGGTGGGGAGGTGCCTTTTTGGGGAGGACTTATGGAAGAGTAAACTACCAGGTGTTTAGAAGCACCAGTTTCTCATAAATGTGCTTACTGGTTTGCATATTTTATTTGGGCACAATCTTGATGAGGAGCTTTGTATGTGTGACTGTTCTTGTGACCATGTGTTTCTTCTTTGTTGCCTTTGAGCAGAGGATGCCAACAGACAACAGCCCCCTGCCAGACAGTATCCAAGAACAAGACTCTGCCACTACTTTAAGCAATAATTGCCTGCTTAAGGATGAGGAATTGGGAATGGAACAAGAAAATGGCATTTGTGACAATGACACGGGTAATAGTGTCAGAGTTCCCAACTCTGACAGACAGCCTTCCACTTCTTTGGCTGTTCCTTTGGAGGTGCCCAGAAGAGGACATCCCCTTTTACAGATCAATAGGCAGCAGATTCAGTCTGTCTCCTGTAGTGCACATGCTGCTGAGCTCAAAGATTTAGGAGTTGATGTCTATGACCAGGATGTATTGGAGCAAGGAGTTCTTCAGCAAGTAGATAATGCAATTAATGAAGCTAATAAAGCAGCAGAAATAGCTAATGCATCGAAAGAATATGAGTCAGTACTGGAGGACTTAAGGTAAATGGTATTATCTCTTATTGTTCCTTTCTGTTACTGACCATCTAATGAGACCCAGTATTTCATGTTTTTATAATCTGGAAGAGGAAAAGATGTTTTGAAAACTCTATGCTCTTTGAAGTCACTCACCTTTTAAAAAAGGAGAAAATATTTTTCACATCAGACAATGCTTCATTGGTCTCATTTGACTAATCTAGTCACGCATCAAGGCAGCAGAGTACAGTGCATCTCCTTTTCCTGTTTTGTCTCCTACCTTACCAAGATTCATGTCTGTTTTCTGGGCAGGGGAGAACTGCATTATACTCTTACTCAGACTTCCTCACTTCTGGTTATGTACTTTCTGTAATTTGGATAACTCCATCTCGTGAATATCCTACAACCAAAACAACCTTATCACAAGTACTTTTAAGCTTGTAAGAAGTACCTAATGACACCTTGAAAGAGTCAAATGCTTAAGTATCATGATGTACTGATAGTAGAAGACTGTGAGGAATAAGAGCCACTAATCTTTTGAGTTTTGATCTCCCTTTATAGTTTCATTGTAGTCAGTAGATGAACTATTGCAGGTGAATAATTCTACCTGTGTATCTTTCACTGTCTGCATTAATGGTGGATTTTTGTGCTCAGGAGTGCTGTAGGCCTCAATTACCATGTGAACTCACATACCTCTCTTATGCCTAATTTTATGCACTTCATTAATTGTCCAGTTTGGGTGTGGAGTGTGAAATTAAATAAGTTTACAAAACTGAAACCTAATTTCAGATGTTGTAGAGCAGAAGAAAATAATGAGTAAGATGGTGTTGAGAGGAAGAATGGATCAGCGTACCGTTAGATTATGTGGTTATTTAAAGAGTTGTTCACACCACTGTCAATTAGTTTATATTTTCCCATTTTTCTTTTAAGAAGCATCCTTGATTTTTATTATCCCACTATTTTCATCTTTCACTGGAAGTCATAAAATGTGTAAGGGAATACAAAAGGTTTATGCAGACTTGTAGAACCTTGTCTGCATAAGATATAACGGGAGAGTCTGAAAGCTGACATTTGAGAAAATTAACAGGTATAGCTGACTTTTTGAGCAGAGAGACTAACAAAAAGACATATGAGTAGAGCATGGTAGAGTTGGTTAAAATCCTGTATCATAGTGAATCCTTGACTAGAGGAAAAATAAGGTAAGAGGTGGTTTTTGAGTAGTTTGCACAGAGTTCGTGGTAGAAGCTGCATGATTCTAAAATGTACAGACAAATTTAAGCAGAACTGTTTGAAGTTAAATTCTGTTTAAATCCCTGAGTCCAGAGTCCTGTTAATTAAGGCTTTGTAGAAGAGGACAGTTAGTGGTATGTGTCAAGAGACTTTATGGCCGGAAGTTAGGAGATGTGCAAGAGGATGCTGTACTTCAAAGCAGCAAAACTAAAGAGTGAAAAAGTGGATGAGGTGGTTCAAAAGTGTTGAAGATGGCAGTGATAGCTGGAGAGCTGGTAAAATATGTCTCATAGGAAGGATAACAGTTGGTAGAATCCACATTAGAGCTGGAGATAAATGTGGCCCAACAATTTCCTCTCTGACAGCTGAGGAGTTGTGCTTCACTTTGCATATGAGGAGAATAATGGCTGCTCTGCAGGTGTTGTGAAGAGTTTTCTTTGACTTTTTAATAATGATTTGAGATGCTGATTTGTGTATCCTTATGAAATATTCTGCTATTTGAATCAACAAGCCTAGGTTTGTTGCTTCTGATGGAGTGCCTTCTTCCTTGCAAATGAATTCAGCATCTGAAACATGATATTAGGTTATAGCATGTGGTTCAACTTGCATTTCATATTGTGTATGGAAACATGAAAAGTAGTGGTGCATAAGGGAAGTTTAATGTTGATGTGCTGCTAATTCTTTGAGCTAGTCTGTCTTCCTGAAATTGCATTTCTATGCTGTATTCTACTTTTGGTGTAAAAGAAACAATGTAGAGGTAAAAAATATAAGCTTCCTTTATATAATGGCATCAAACAATTAAAACCATTTTAGAAAATGAAAACGTGGGGTTTGCCAATTAGGTTTTTGTTTTGTTTTTGTTTACCTTGAATAATAAAAACAACTGCTCTCATTTGCTTATCATCATCATCAGACTTACAATTTTTGAGTTCCAAACATTACAGTGGTTGTTCAGTTTCCTTTCCTTTGGAATTTTACTATTAGCAAAATTTAGTTTTAAATTATTTTATGGTGTACAAGTTTTTAAAGTGTTTAGTATTTCCAGTGTTGTTTAAATATAATACGCTTATTCAGAAACTTACCTGTAGACCTTTTCACACCTTACCTTAAATCTCTTGGAATTTCTAAATTGTCTGAATCAAGATTGTGCTATTTTTCTTTCTAGAGTTTACTAGTACATTGCAATCTTCTCGTTTTTTCAGATCATGTACAACATCTCTGAGACAAATAAACAAAATAATTGAGGAAATTTCACCTCAGGCTGCTGACAACAAAAATATTAGCAGAAAACTAGATTCTGTAAAACGGCAAAAATATAACAAGGTAATTGGATTACATTAATTTCCTACTGACAATACTTATTTTGTACTTTGTCTTAAGGTTTGGATTTTGTTATATAATTCTTAATTATATAGTTCAAAGTTAATCTACAGTTGCTGTTCCTTCCTTTTGAAAGGGTTTTATTTTGTACCAAAAATACAAATAACTAAATTAAAGATATATCAGGTTTTTTATTCTAAAAGCTGATTTTTTTTTTTTATTCTGAATTTTGGAACAAGCTCTAAAACCAAAGCTCCAGAACCTGCTCAGAAGATGCATTTGCATTAATTTAAAAAAAACCCTCCCAGCAGTGTTTGGAGAATTAGCAGAGCATTGTTAGAGTGTGATTCAGTAGTTTACTGAAATCTCAGCTCTCATAGTCTTCATTCCCTGTGTTCTTTTCCTTAATCTTCTTTCACTGTCTGTATCTTGTATCAGTACACATCAATCTTTCCTGTGAGCCTCTAACTCATCCATTTGTCAGAAACTGCTCCAGCTTTTTCCTGCCGGAGTAGTAAGTGAAAGGAGCTGTAGAGCATTGTAGCAGGCATCAGGACAATGTAAGCAATGGACCTCTACAGCTTTGAGAAAAGGGAAACTTCTGCTAATCAGGAATGTAGCACCTTGATCAGCTCACTCTCTGCTGGAAATTCACCTTCAGCTTTCTCTGATGATAAACCTGATTGTGAAACTTACTGTCCTTTGCCCTCAGACAGGACAGTGTCAGGCTATTTGCCACTGACTCATTTGTTTGGTTTTTAACCTTTATAATTTCAGCAACTTGGATAACACTGGGCTCATAATTAACCAAATTAAGACAGTGATGGGGGCTGTACTGAACAGTGGCACAGCACAAGGAACAAGTAGATAGAAGTAGTAGGAAGAAATGCATTAAACCAGACTTACCAATAAAGACTGATCATGTAATTGGACACTGTATTTTGCTTGTTTTCATATTGCTTGAAGTGATTTACACAAATGCTAGTTTCAGGGGAAATTCAAACCTTATTTCAAGTTAATTGTTAACCATCTTTGAAGTGTAAGAAAAAAATTCTGTCTGGAAACTATAATCCATAAAAGTGCTCCTAATAACCTGAAGAGTGTTTTTGGAGGCTGCTTGGAGGCAGGCACTGTATTTAAAGCTGGTCTTGAGCTACTTTTTGCATGGAGAAGTGCTTTTAGTACTCTTCCTTTTGTAGTATTTTTAAAAAATTGCTAAGGAAGACTTCTGCTATTGAGACAAATGGGAAATTAATAACTGGTACAAGACAGCTATTTCCTTAGAGCAGACATACAGGACATGTTTTATAATGCAAAGTACTCTGGTAGCAAGGATAATAGTGCATACACAGGAGGTAATACATTGTACCATACATGAATACACTTACCCTTTGTGGTTTAAAAAGTGCTACATGAAGACAAGATCAGGCCAGTGAACAGTTCTTCATCAAAAGGACAATTTTTTGCACTTTTTTTTGTTTCAAGTGCAATACTGTAAACATTTGAATGTGAGATTCTGGTTGAAAATACTACAAATGTAGTAATTGAAGTCTTGCTTAAAAGGATAGCAAGTTTATGAACCAGATTAAAAGTTACATTACATATCTAATTCTTATTGAAGGAACAACAGCTGAAGAAGATAAAAGCAAAACAAAAGCGTCTCCAAGGAATTCTTGGTTTAACAGAGTTTGTTACTGAAGCAAATGAGCCTGAATTTGAGGAAGATGAAGGTATGTATGGAAGAAGGCTGCCTTTTTTTTGTTTGAAGCTAGTTTGTAAGACTTGCCAGTAATGAGATAAATTTCAGTGGCTGGCTTTCAAAGAGAGAGTTAAGAACACTTATTCTCTGCACCTGCAGACTTGCAGATTTTGACATACTCATGGGGGAAGTTTTAAAAAATGGATGTTAATCTGCCTTCAGCTGAGTAGGGATGACTGAGGCACATTAGAGTATTGGGCTTAATAAATTGGAAATCCTAACATTTTTTTCACAGCTAATTTGATAAAGATGACTAACATCATGATTGAATTACATTTTAGATGCTGGATGCTATCAATCAGCATTAACAAAATTGTTTTTTCTTACTGTTGGGAAGTATCACTAGAAGTGGAAAGGGGACGTGCATTTCTTTTGCAGGCTGCAGTGTGATTTTTTTAAATTAAAAATAAGATTTCTTCCAGAGCAGGGTATATGTTCTCTGTGGTTTTGTAGGTGTTCTTTCTCACTGCTGTCTGCAAATGGAACATGGATTTTGTAACTCCAGTTTTGCTGTGTCTTGGCCACAGTCACTAATCTGCAGTATTCTGCAGGGCAAGTTTGGATCCCACTGACATCAGTGCATCACCTTTGGGTTATGCTGTTCTTTGCAGAAGTGAAAACTTTGTGCTATTCATCCCATGCAAATGTGGCAGGAGTGGATTCCAGATCTCAGAGAGCTCATGCTTCTCTCCTGATTCAACAAAACTTAGAGTTGTCAAAACCTCAGTAAATTTTTCTCAGTGGAAAAGCATCTTTAATCCTTTTTCTTTGAACGAGTTCATGCAGCAAAACTCAGGCACCTCATGTATTGAAATGTAACTAGGAAGAGAGCAGAGCCCAACAGAAGAAATGGAATAGAGCAGTTCCAGTAGAAGGGGGTGGAGGTGGAGGAGTTTCATGCATCGACAGCATAGGTGGCACATTAGAGTTCATGTGCCATTGGAAACTAATTTTATGGTTGTTCTTTCTGCTGTGTATTGTTTCAGAAGTATTTGCATTTTGATAGTATGTGTAATATTTCCTATGTGAAGTTTGAGAAGTGGGTTGAAGTAAAAGTCTTGACTTTTATAGCCATCTGTTCTGTTGGGTTTTGCCATTTTTGAACTTCAAGTACTATGTGTGGTAATTTGGATTTTAAGTTGTATATAAAAACTGATCGGAACATATATGAAGCTTGGAGTAAAAAAAAAGCCCAAAACTGCCCTTGTTCCTGTGTTTTAGTTGTACAGCAGGTGTTAAAGGTGTATGTTCTGATTTTTGTTGTAGAACCTGGTCCATCATGTCTTGGTAGTATGCTTATGCCTGCTCAGGAAACAGAGTGGGAAGAGCTTATTCGTACTGGTCAGATGACTCCGTTTGGAACTAAAATACCTCAGAAGCCAGAGAGGAAGACAAGACAATTACGACTGAATGAAACATCTGATTTTGAGAAGTATTTAGCTGACCAAGCTAAGCTGTCATCTGAAAGAAGGAAGTTATCCCGTCGCAAAGGAGCAAAGAAGAAAGCCCAAGCCAAAAGTGTTTCATGTGTAGCTCCCACAACTACTACAAAGGAAAAAAGTGGTAAAGCCCTGTCAAAAACAGATAAGCGCTTAAAAAAACACATGAGAGAACTTCAGAAGCGTGCCCTTCAAATTCGCTCAAAAGCCAGGATTCCAAAGGAAAAGAAGTATCCTGAGGTCAAGAAGTTCAGGCATGACCAGGAGGATGATAGTGGGGAGTCTGAGTATGTACCTGATGAGGAGCTCTTCGATCCAGAAGCAGCAGAAGAGGAGGAAGAGCAGGCATCTTCTCTTGCTGAAAATGATTCTGATTATGAACTTAAGAATTTATCAAGACAAAGAAAACATTTGAAGAAGGTTTTAAAAGAAGCTGAACATGATGCTGACTTTGTTCCAAGCTCTGAGGAAGAAGAGCATACACTGGGGAAGCACAAAGTAAGAAGGTGGAGAGATGATGGAGATGTGGACTATTATAAACAGAGACTAAGGTTAGTCCTAGACATTTTTATAAGTAATATTAATAAACTATGTTGAACATGCAAAGGGCAATGTCTGTAATACTTCAGTGCACTTCCAGCAGGGTAAGGGAAATCAGGCAGTTGGAAGGATCATAGCCTTCCAGAAGGAATCAGACATTATTAAGTTCTTATTAATATAAGAACTTTGTTGTTAGATTTTTGCTGATTGTTATAGGTCCTTTGGTAATAAGCTATTTGAGTATTTGTATGTTTGGAGAACTGTGAATATATCAAAAATTAAGTATATATTAAAAAAGGTATTACTTGGCATCTTTGTACTGAAGTACTGCCTTTGTCTGCAGATGATATACCAACATTTAAAAAAAAAAAATTACATCTTCTGCTTGATAGGCAAAATTACTGTGCAGACAGACAGTGCCCTCCCTCTTCAGAGAGGTGGCACTTTTCCACTGAAAGAGAAATCTTAGGTTTGGTATGAGGTGGAATGCTTAGTTTAATAACTAAGTAAGTATAATTAAGCAGTAACTAAGCAGTATAATTAACTGCTAGTCAAGAAGAAATAATTTGAATAAATTAGTTACATACTATTTCTGTAGAATCCGTTCGTTTATTGAAATCTGAGGCATTTATTTATAGTTTATATGGCTAACAAGTTTATTTGAAAATCAGTATTAAAAGAACCTTTTGAATTTAAACTTGTAAAAACATTTATACTGGAAATGACAATATATTATTTAATCAATAGCACAAGATATTTCTTGCATAACTTATATTAGAACTCATAAGTAGTTAAGACTGACATTTATACTGCTGTTAGTCAGGTCTAAAAATTTAGAGCTGCTCTGTTTGACAGTGATTTTCCTCTCTGTTCCTGATGAGAGTGAGGGTAAAAGCTTCCTCATCTAAAGACATGGTGATGTTAACAGTGATGTTAAGAGTGTTAATCGTGATGTGTTTCTGTTGCTACAATGACCTAAGGTTGTAAACTGAGTAAGGTTTGTAAAGAGAATCTAGTGGGCCAGGTGGGAAAGTACTTGTTCTAAGCTAAGAACAAGTTCTTTTCAAAAATGGCAGCTGAAACACCCTGTGCTGAGCTGTGACTCAAGAAATTTGTATAACCTATGTGTTGGTGATCTCTGGGTCGCTACAGGGTGTGGTTGAGATGTTTTCTCTGCTGATAGCATAGTGGTTGAGCTCCTAACAATAAGACTGAGCAATGTTTCCATTTTTCACGACTCAACGGAAAACATTTTGAAGGGGCAATGAAATGACATGTCATTTGTTAAGCTGTTAAAATGCTAACCTGACATACCAGTAAAGTTCCAAGAGTTTTCTGCACACACTGGGAGTTAAAAGATCAAGATCACTAAAATGGTTGCTTTAATTGTTCTCTAACCACTCGCATATTTCTTTTCTAGTATAAGGGTTGAGCTTCATATAATAAACCTCAGCTTGTTGATAGCGTGTTTACTTTTAATTAATTACCTTTCATGAATGCCCTTCAAGTAGTTACATAGTCCTCTAGAAAACCATGGAACTTGAAAACATGTTCTGGAGTGGAAGGAAGAATATATATTAGGTCTGTCAGTGAAGGGTGATTGATGTAGAGATAAAGCCTACCATAAAGACTTGATTAATGCTTCGGAGGCTCCAATTTTACATTTCTATGGAAATATGAAATCTTATGTATTTAAATAAAGCTGCGTCAGAGAAGGAGTCAAGAAGTAGAGATATAAACACCATCTCTTCTGGAGTGAGAGCCTGGGTTGCTGGGGAGGAAGGGGTATCTTCTGGTCACAGAGGTACTGAGGTTGTAGAAAACCTCACAAAGAAAGGGCTCAACTTCACTTTGACATCCCAGGTTATGAAGACACATCAGCAGCTGATAAAAGGCAATAGGTTTGCAATCCCTGGATGTTACCTTTCAAAATTAAAACATAGTTTATTGGTCTTGAGTGGAAATTTCAGCAAGAGTATAATCTGAACAATGTCCAAAGGGTCAAAAACAAGTATGTTTCCTATTGGATGCGTTAACAAAAATTAATTGTTCTTATCGGTAAAATATTTACTGTTTTACTGAATAAAACTGTATTCTTCACATTTAAATTAGACCAATATTAAATCATTTTTAATTCAGTGTTTTCATCAAGAGTAATTTATTTTGATTGAAAGTTTTAATATGACTCACAGTTTAAATTTATTCAAAAACGTTTTTTAATAACGTTAAGATTGTGACAATTTATCCTTAGCAAAGTCATATCATAGACTACATTTCTTTTGGTTACTGAAGTTACAATAAAAGCCTAAATGAATTTTAGAAATATCAATAACTGTAATTGCTACCAAAACACTACATCTCTTAAAAATTTCATAGCTACAGTTATTGTGGCTGTTAAGCTGCAGCTGTCCACATTGATGTTTTTATGCTGACACCCCCAGGTAATCTTCATTATGGGAAATGCCACGAGAAAATAAAATGTAGTGAATTAAGAAACATATTAAGAATGCTATAGAAATGCTGTCATTTGCTTACATTTATATCTTGTTTCGTGTCAGTTTTACTTTTGAATGCAAACGAATGGGTGAGATTATGGTATATTTTGCCCATGAGAGAGGCAGAGGAAAACCCTTCAGGATTACTTTATTCTTCTGAACATCTAGTCTTGTGCTTGGTGATGAATGCAGTCCTATGCTCTTAGAGATTGAAAATGAGTTTCCTTAACATTAAAACTTTTCAGAGATGGGACTTCAAGAGATTGGTCTGTGTCAAGGGGAAACTACATTGATGCTGTTGAAGCATGATAATTAGCTAACTGTGCGACTGCAGAGCATCTCTGGAACAAGAGACTGCTGCCAGAACAGGAGCTGTTATCTGCAGTAAACATCAGGCAGGAGAGTACCCGACTCTTTCCTTCTGAAGGCTACTTGCAGTGGTTGGCATAATCACTCAAAGCCAGATGTGATCAGTGGAACATGAAAAACTAAAAGTTAGTTATATGGAATTCAGCTCAGGTCCTCAGTAATTTAATTTTTTTTTTCCTTGTGTGGGTCTTGCTTTTCTCTTAGTTACTGTTACTAGAGCCATGTTGCTGTGCAGACATGCAGGCAAAAAAAAAATCTTCTGTTCTGAAAGGTCAATGTCTAAGGTCAATCTTGCTGTAACTATAACTTGCTATACCAGTGAACAGTAGCAAGGAATGTCAGGGTTATGGAGAGTAAGATAAATAAGTAGGATACTGTCAAGTACCTATAAAGTAAGTTTAAGATTCAGTGAAATTGTCCTTGCCAGCTGTCCTTCATACATTACCAGCTGAACCCAGAGGCTTAGGTAAGCATTCTCTGGGTTGCTGCTGAATGTCTCAAAGACTTATCCCTATCAGCACCTATGTTATCAGTGTGTATTCTGTCATACTTGACAGTGGCCATCTTGGTCTAGAAGTGTTCAAAATAGGAGCTGTGGTATCTAAACCTGTAGCCTCCTGTCTGGTCAGGTGGAATGGTCAGGTGTCATGGTTTAACCCCTGCCAGCAACCAAGCCCCACCCACCCAGCAGTGGGATCAGGGGCAGAATCCTGAGGCTAAAAGCTGGAAAACTTGTGGATTGAGATCAATACGATTTAATAGGGACAGCAGAAGCTGCACACAAAAGCAAAGCATCATGAGGAATTAATTCAGTGCTTCCCATGGGCAGGCAGGTGTTCAGCCATCTCCAGGAGAGCGGAGCCCCATCACACGTAGCAGTTTCTTAGGAAGACAAGTGCCATCACTCCAAACTCCCCCCCCATTTTATATACTGAGGATGATGCCATCCAGTCGGGAATATCCCTTAGGTCAGATTTGGTCACCTGTCCCGACTGGATCTCCTCCCAGCCTCCCACACACCCCCAGCCTCCTTACCAGTGTGGCAGTACAAAAAGCAAAGGCCTTGGCTCTGTGCAAGTCCTGCTCAGCAATAACAAAAACATCTCTGTATTATAAACCCTGTGTTCAGCACAAATCCAAAACACAGCTACGTACCAGCCACTGTGAAGAAAATCTCTCCAAGACCAGCACATCAGGTCATGGCAGAGCCAGTTTCTTTGAAAACTATGGAAAGAGTGAAAATGAGCCTGTTTTCAGCTTTTTACCTAGAGTCCCAAAAGAAAAGTAACCTTGTATGCATATTAAATGCATAGGAAATAAACTTTTTTTTGTGTGTGGGTTTTTTAATTTTATTTTATTTTATTTTTTTATTCTCAACAAGAAAACTGCTGTATGGTTTTCTTGCATTATTCTCAAGCTTTGTAGTTGTGGAAATTGCAAATTATCAAGAAATTTCTTTTTTATTATTACAGTTTTCCTTTGCATGTCTTAAAGTGCAAAGCAAAAGTATAAAAAATTAATTTTTGCTGCTTATATGTAGTTACTATGTTAAAGTATTGGCATCAGTAATACAGTATCTGCATAAGGTAACAGCTTGGAGTTGAAACAAAAATTAGCAGTGTTATGGACACTGTTCCCATAATTGTCAGTATGTTGCTTCAAGACTGCTGCTCCAAGGAAGGAATTACGTGTCATCTTAAGGGAGATAAGTGCCATATCTGTATTTTCCTGTGCTGTCTATATAGTTTGTGGGGTAGAGTTTGGCTTCTATTGCAGTCAAGTGCTCAAAGGCAAGGCTAGGAAAGCTGCTTCTTTCCATGTTCACCAAGTGATATCCAAGCAGCTGAGTCGATGGAAATTGTGGCTATCAGTATACAAAGCAGTTGATCCAAGGAATCAAACAAAAAAATTAAAATGTGTTTCAAAGTAAGTTGGGTTTCATAGATAAGTTTTCATGTGCTAGCTTTCTTTGATGTATCTGAGTCACTGAATCTCTTGATGTTTCACAGTTATAAATCAAAAAAGGTTTAAATATTACCTTTCCTGAAAGTTACTTTCTTAGAGCATCCCAACTGCTCTTTAGAATGACGATGCCAAGACACAAATGAAGATATATTTTATCTCACTTGCTGAGTACACCTTTCATTCTAAGCTCAAGTGTGTAATTAGGTACATCAGTCTTAATTTACTTATGGAGAATTGTGGTACTAACTGCATGTATTTCATCTGTTAGGACGTACCAATTAAATCCACCCATATAGACCATAAAAAGTTAGATCAAAAAAGTAATACTGAATGCTTCAATTTAGCAAATTAGAATAATCTGTAAGGGATTCTTAACTGTATAAAATATAAAACACATTATGCTCCACAAATGTAAACTATATTAAATACTCAGCTTGGTTCCTGACTGTATTTTTAAAAAAAAATCAAATTGTGCTCATTACTGTTTTGGGTGCAGAATTTCTTTCTAGGGTATTGCAGTAAGTAGGAAATGGGCTTAGTATCTGAATGCAGTCTTATATTAAGAAAAAATTTAATTGTATGATATATGGCTTTCATACTTCACTTTCAGGATAAAATTGTACTTATGGCATTGACCATAGACAGCATAAGATAGATTCCTCAAAGGTCATGCTTCTGTTTTCAAGAGACCTTGATTATAGAGTAAAACCTGTATTTTCTGATTGTTTAGGCATACGAATGATGTTTAACTGAGGTGCATAAGGAATATATGGACCAAATGGTTAGTAAGCTACTGTGTAGTTGAGCTGAAGATGAGCTACTGCTGTTTCTCCCTCCAATGTTTGATGTCCAGGGTAAGGTACAAGAACAAATCTGGTCCAGCAAATAGTTCTTGTCCCCCCATTGCTTCAGCCATTTAGATATTGACACTTTTTTAAAGAAAATAATCAAGTTTTAGCGTAGAATATCTTAATGCTATAAGAGCCTTCAGTACTACAGCTGGAGTAATTATACACTTCAATGAAATAACAGATAATGTGTGTGAAAAGTAAACTTTAGTAAAATTAAGTACAGGGTTTATTCAAGTTCTAGATGTATATATTTTCTAGGTATCTGATAATTTTAGGAGACATCCCAACATCGATCACACTTACAGAAAACGTAGCAGTTATATTGAGTGCCTAAATTTCTGGACAGCTTCGAGCTGATCTCAGACCGCTTCCCCTTGGTTGTTTCTGAATCGCTTTTTCTAATGCACACTAGAGGGCAATCTGCTTCTTCCCAGGGGATGCTGATGCTCCAGTGCTGGCTAGTGGTGATTCACGTTGGAGTATAGAATTAGAAGCAAACCACCCTTGTACAAATGATTGCCCTGCTTGGATTTAGCATGGATTGTTTACCTAGGTGTCTCTTTGGAGGCTTTGTAATCTGTAGTTTTTTGATTTTAGTGTGATAAGTAGCAGTTTCCTTCCTTGGTTTAAGTCATGTCATAGCCCACTCTGATAAAATAATCAAGTTCTAACATATCTCAGTTCCAGTAGTGACACAGTCTGAAACAATGACTATCAGCATTTGTCAGTTTGAGTTGTTGATCTTTTTCTGGAACTCAGAAGAATAATTGACCCTCTGTGCCTGAGAGCTTAACATTGTAGATCTGAAAAAAAATAGAAGTATTTTTATGCTGTGCCTCTAGAATGTGTCATATCTGCCTGTTAGACTCCAGAGCATGAAGTTATTTTTCTAAGTCAAACATTTAACAAACTGCTACTCTAAGAGATTTCCATTCCTGTTTTAGGATAGGTAAATGAAAGGGGAAAGCATTGACACTTTAGATATTATTAATAAGTTCTTTTTTGCTACTTCACTGAATATATGATTTCATATAATGAAATAAGAACAATCCAATAATAAACAGTAGCAATTCATCGGTTTTAATCAGCAAACTGAAGACTATCTCTGTGCATTTTATTTTTTCCCAGCATTTGCTGTTTTTTTTCTCTCCATCATTATTTTTGCATCTGAAGACTTCCTGACTGGAGATCAAAATATACTTCAATGAAACTGGCCCTTTAAGCATGTTCCGGATTGTGTTGTCTTATTTCTTCAGTGCAATCTATCTTGGCAATTTATTGCAACTTGTGTCTATTTGGAGATAGTGGTGTTTATTTTCAGTTAATAAAATAATACCAAGTTTGTGACTGGTTCCACAAAGGCAGACTTTTTTAGAACTCTTTTCACCCATTATGCTGCCTTTTTCTTTTTTTTTTTTTTTTTTTTGCTGCTACAGAGGCAACCTGAACTAACCTCAAGAATTTAAGGTAGCCATATTTTTTTGATGGTGTTAGCTGTTGATTCTGTTATATTAGCATTTCTGTCTATAGAACATCATAACTAGCTATAAAACTCTGAAGGCCTGTAACTAAATAGTAAGGAGTGAGTGCATCTTTGAATATATCAGGTATTTTGAGCATTTACTTGTATAATTCGGTCCTCCAAAAGATTAATATTTTAAATCATTACATCAGCAAATGTGTTCTTATTGGGTTTTTGCCTGATGGAAAATTTTGTGTCTTTTTCGTAGACTATCTTTTCCATGTTATAATTGAATGTTGACTCTTTGTGTCATTCCAGGAAGTGGAAAAAAGAACGTTTGAAGGACAAAGAACATCAAACAGCTGAGGAACTTTCTGAAGAAAGTGATGTGGAATTTGAAGAGGGTTTCAAAGTACCAGGATTTCTCTTCAAAAAGCTATTTAAGTATGTAGTGTGTACTTTATGTTAATTTTGTACTGGAGTATACTGTTAATAATATTGGTACTAATTAATAGTCATGGTGAATTCCAGATGCCCTTTGCTGTAACTTTTACCTCAGTCAACGATGCCTCAACTTTAACTTTAGTTATTTCAGTAGGATTCTTTCTTTAAAAAAGGTTCCAGGATTGAACTTTAAAGAAATTAATTTATTGGGAGCACAAAATGCATTTACATGAAAATACAAATGATAATTGGCTGATGTGAATATTGTGGATGGGTATTAGCTAAACTATGAATTGAGAAGCTCTCCTTGTCTATTTTTTTAAATGCTTTGTTTTATTGATACGTACATGCTCTTAATTCAGGTGTGGAATTGCAGAATTATTTCAAAACATAAGGTGTTGGCAAGTTGTGATAAATCAAAGCAAGAAATATGGTGTTTTTGTGATTGGGTGGAGTGGATGAAATTTTCTGCCAGTAAAGAATACATACAACTTTTTCTTTAAATAACTACTCAAAGTCTATTCAGAGTAACTACTTGTAATTCATATTATAAAATAATTTTGAACCAGGTAAAGTTTTAAAATATAGAGTAAACTCCTAATTCCTTTAGTGGATGGAAAACACTCTATGACTCATTCTGTAAGTATTTAATGCTAGATTACAGGTTTGGGCATAACTCCTTTCTGTTTCAGTTTTTTGAGACGGTAGTGCCCAGTGATGCTTTCAAGTTCATCTCAAAAAGCTGTTTACAAAAAGCAGCCCAAACATGCTAGCAGCTGACCAGTTATCTTTATTCATAATCTCTCCCTTGCATTTCATGCATGATGGACTTGAATTCAATTTTGTTGACAACATTTCACACAGAAGGAAAAACATCTCTTTCAAAAGCAAACTTTCTAAAATCTTATTGTTGTGGTAGAAAGCCCTGGTTTATAATGGGGGTGTGTGGTATCCCTTCCAAGAGAGCCACTTAGTCTTGACCTCAAAGAAATTATTACTGTTGTCCTGTAGTCCTTGGAAGGAAAGCACTAGCTCTGAAATGGAATTGAATTAATGGCTTGGTTGCTGGGACCATCCAGAGCCAATATGTGGTCTCCAGTTGTTTATGCAAAGGTACTGCAGAAGTATTCATCTTGAGGATGGATGTGTGGTCTGAGCAACCCGAAGGGAAATGAAATAAAGCAGACACTAAAAATTAATCATAGAAATGCAAGCCTCACTAATGAAGGGTATCCCTGCAAGCATGAGTCAGTTGGCAAAACCTCTTAAGTGGTTAGAAAGATCAATGGAGTTGAATGATTTGTCTGACTTGTAACTTAAATGCTGGTATCTCCAGTGTAGGAAAGCCCATGGTCAATAGACATTAAACTGTTGAGTTCTGAGCAAGTTTAGTACAAAACATGGAAGTATATTGACCTGAGGACATACACAGCATATACTGCGAGTGATCTTCTTGTGTAGTTGAATTACACAGAAGTTAGCTCATGCTAGAAATAGGAGAGCCTCAAGTTTGTCCTTTGGCAAATCTGTTAAAGTGGACAATCCATATCTTCCATCTATACTTGTCTGCTTTGATGAACATTCAGCAGGAATAGCACAGGTACTGCTGAGTAGCAAAACCAAACAGACTTGCAAACATTGCCTTATGTACTTAGCCTGAGAGAATGCTGTCTGTATAAAAAAGAAGACAGGTTTCATCATTATTTGCCTTCAGTATGTGATTTCCCTGATACATCTGAGATGCAATTCTGTCTCCACAACAGTGCAGCTAAACTACTGTGGTGAATTTTAAGGGATGCATCACAACATGGTTGCTCATGTGAAAAACAGGCCAAATATAACTATTTTGGAAGACCAGCACTTCTATTTTACTACTGCAGAATTTTTGTAATTAAAAAAAAAAAGGCCAACAAAAGTATAAGATTTGAAGAGAATTGATTCTCTCTCCATATAAGTACCAAAAATTGAAAGAGAGGTCTCCTTTAACTTTTGCATAATTGCAATTATTACATATTTATATAGAAGATGATTATACAAAGAAAGGACCTACATCTTTTACATTTTTAGATAACCTTGGAGCGGGATTTTTCACAAACCTAATTCTCTACTGTGAAACTTTCTCAGGAGAAGGAAGGTGAGAGAGAGAAATATGCTTATAAATGCAGCTACTTTAAAGCTCTATACGTAATCCTAAGAAATAATACAAAATTATATCAGGAAGTTCTTGAATGGTTGTCTTCTGAAGAGACATGCTGGACATTAGTCTGGGGGAACAGCTTCTGACTGGAATGAGGATTCCCTTCAATTCTTTAATATTTGTCAGGAAATGTTTTGTCTTTATAAAATGTAGTAATGATAGCATCTTAGCACAATTATGTCTGATCCTGCAAGCCATTTCATAGTTGCTTTATAGATTGCTGCATTTTAAGGTGAATTAATTTCTAATAAGAGTTTTTTTTAAGGGCTTCTTGGCATAATGCTTTTGAGACACCAGTGAATAGTGTGATGTCTGAACCATTAGATGTGTTCTTTGATCGTCTTTTTTTTACCTGCTCACATCATTTGTTTGTCTCCATTTAGCTTTCTCTAAATCTATACAGAACTCGTCATAAATTGATTTTTAATAGTACTTTGTAGACACTAGTGTCATTAGCTGTCAGTAGTCCTAAATATTATTTGTTCAAGGAAGGAAACAGGATTTTGAAATGCACAGAAGAAATCCCCTAGAATGAACAACCCCTATGAAAAAAACCACGTGTTTTGCTCTTTGCCTTGCTCTGCACTCCAGGAATGCATGCTATCAAGAAAATTATATCAGTAACCTTCTTCTAGTGAGTTAGGAGACACAAAAGTGCTGAAACGTGCTTGATTTTTTTTTTTTTTAATGTGATTAGAAGATACTGTTTTTCATTTCTTTCTGTTATTTTAATTTAACCCACACATGTGCTGTGTTATTCCTACTGGTCTCACTGTTTCATATAATTATAAAAAAGCATGTTCTCTGGTGATTCTTTTCTCCAGTATCTTATCTCCACCTTTTCAGCTTGCCATTGTAAATCTTGCTTCCCAATCTTATTTTAACTGAACTATATTTTACATTGTTGCTTGTGCAATTTCCAGTGAAGGACTAGGAGTATAAACTGCTCTGATGCTCTCACATAATGTTCTGCTGCATCCCATTCACTCCAATAGTTTCTATTGTTTTGCTGTGGGTTTTTTGTTCATTGAAAGAGACTTAATGTTTGTTAGTCAATAAACTTATGTAACAAGAAAGCAGGCTTTGGCAGATGTGATCAGTTTTTGCAGTTGAATATGAAATCTGTACCACATAGAAGTCAACCTTTTCCTTGAGTTCAAGGTGTATGTTCCAGATAAGATAATTTAGTAGACCCTTGCATGTCGTCTTTTCTGAGAAGATAATGCTTTGTAAGAGTAACTTTCCAAGTTGCTTTTAGCACTTAAAATATATATGAAATAAAATACCCTCTAATTACCATGACTATCAGTTTAATTAGAAATGTTTTAGTGTTGCGTAAAGAATGAAAGTCACATGTAATGTCTGAGCTATCAAAAATGTATGACCTAGTAAATACAGCACTCATGTAAAACACACATCCAGCATGTTACTGTAACTAGTATAAGAACCTTGCCAAATGATTAATTAATGAGTACTTTCTGTTATGATCTGTATTATCAGACATTTGCCATTTTCTTTTTCCTTGTTTTAGGTACCAACAGACAGGTGTTAGGTGGCTCTGGGAATTGCACTGCCAGCAGGCAGGAGGAATTCTGGGAGATGAGATGGGATTGGGCAAGACCATCCAGATAATTGCCTTCTTGGCAGGTCTGAGCTACAGCAATATGAGGACTCGTGGTTCAAATTACAGGCAAGTGCTCCTCTGCAGACTGTCAGTCTGTGGAGCTCAATTAATATTTCATCAGATGTATTGCTGCTGGAGGAGGGTCCTGTGAATTATTAATGACATTTCAATTACAATATTCCTTTAATTCTTTTAGTGGGGGACATCAAAGGAAAAATTTTACGAGACAATGGAGCTGTAGGGCAGGAAAAATTAAACATGTAACACTTTTAATGAATTCCAGGCATTGATGCTTCATTTTGCAGATGAGCCGCACTAGATATTTTGGGTCAATACAGTGTCTAAGGTTACCTTCCACAAATGGATTGTTTACAAACTCAATTACATTAATATCAATAGTTTACACAATATGGAATTTTAAATTAGGTGTAATACCTTTAGTTCCATTTATTAAATTTTACATTAAAATATTTGTTCTGGCAAGCCACCAGGTAAATGCTTTACAGGAAGTAACAAGCTGATCTGCAATGAAAATTAGAGTTTCTGATGGGCAGGGAATTACCCATGTCAAAAAAAGTAGTAGTAAAAAAAGTAATAGTAAAACCAGTAACTTATACAGAGGAATTTCCATCTGCTTTTTTTTTTATTGTTGTTGTTGCTTTTCAAAACGTATGTTATTGTGACTGGCCTTTCTTACAAGATATTTTATCTTTTTTTGTTACTGAACAATGCTTTAAAATTTCTTCTTCATAGGTGAAATTACCAGCAAGAAACTTGTTTGTGTCCTTGGATTTGTGAATACACACATGAATAATACTTGATTTTCTACTTCTGTTGGCCTGTTTACGTGATGTAAATAGCTACATGCAATTTAGCAACTATCATAGGACTACTAAACAAAAATAATTTTTACATAGAGGTACATTTAAATTATGTACAGCATGCACATGAATTGTAAAATAATGCTTTAAAGAGAAAATATTCCTTTATTTTTTCCAGTTGCTTCTTACTGTAGTCTTTATGTAAAAAAAGGTTAAAAACAGGTCCTTCATCACTCAGGCCAGTTGATTTACTTCTATATGGCTGCCTGGTTAAGGATGCTACTGTACAGATCATTTTTTGGGGTTACATTACCTACCCCACTTGGCGAACACAGAGTTGATGGAAATCCTTTATGGACATCTCTTGACACTTACATAGTGTGAAACTAGAGTAAAACTTTGAAAAGGCCAAAATCTATTTGCACACCTAAGTTGCAGTGTTCTTTCTCCATGTAAGATAATATGTTGAGTCTCATTTTTTGGCTGGTGCATGTCGTTAAGTCCATCATGATAGTGATTCCATGGAAGGAAACAAGGTTTAATTTATTGGTGAAACTTGCTCTGATTTTGCTTGTATGCTGTAAGGCAGAGGGTCTAAACAACTTGATCTTTCATAGTCCAGTATTTCCCTCATCTGGAGTAAGAGGACAGTAATACTGGTTGACTAGTTTCTATCTGAAAGACGTACTCTGGTAAGGAGGAGACCTTCTGATCAGCCTGGCTGCAAAGTTGGCATTGGGGTGAACACAGTTGTGTTGTCAGCGTGTCTAATTGTATTTTTTTTTATTTTGAAGGAGCTTGAAGACTAGCTGGAGTAAGGAATTACTTGTTACATGAAGTAAAACTATTACAAAAATTAAAATACTGTCTTACTTTTAACAATTATTGAGACATACAGCTGGGGAAAGCCAGATTGTGGTGTGTCTGTAAAGGTGCTGCCTTTGGTGTAAAGATACAAGGGAAGCAAGATTTTTGGAGGGGAAAAGATCTTTGGTTAGACCAGCTGAGATAGTAGGAACAAGCAACAGCTTTCAAGCCAACTGTCCCTTCATAAGAAAAAAATAGAAAGCATCAGCAAATTTAAGTGACCCATCTCTAGCCTGTATCTAGGTTGAAATCTTGTTGAAACCTGTTGAAGGCTTGGGAGTCCATAAGTTTCCTTGTTGTTAAATAAAATGCATTATTTTATTTAACAAGTATGTTACAGTTGACTACAGATGTATTTATTTGAGAGATCAGATGAGAAACTGACAGAAATTTTATATACTGATTATTTACTCACCTGTGCTCTTCAAGGTACTGAGATATAATCATAAACAGATCAATCTCTACTGTGAGTGGCAGAGATTGATTTCCATGGTGCCTGGGTAAATAAAACTCCATTGCCCCAGAAAATTGCTCTTGCTGCCCTGTTCTTTAATTTTCACTAGGGTTTAGTTACCATTTCAGCTTGAAGGCATGATTTGCCAGTCCTTGGCAACAGAGTTGGTTATAATGCAACATGTTTTCCTCTGCTAATTTTTTGAGTACTTAAAGATGATAAATATAGTATGACTACAGATTCCTTTTTCACGGTATTAAGTTGCAGGAATAGATCTTATTTGCAATTCCAATTTGTATCCAATTAAATAACAATAAGTAAAGGATACTTGTTGTGAATTTGGGTTTAATAAACCAGGAGCAACAGAAGAAAGAGATTTGGGTATATTGATCATACATTGACCATAAGCTATTAAAATAATGCACCTGTGAAAAAGGGACAAAATACATCATGACAATATATTTGCAGTAGGAACAGGGCAGTATTGTTATCTTGGTACAAGGCACCAGTAAGACTTTTGGTTTTAATGTTTTTAATGTTACCTTTGTTCAAGGAAAACAAATGTATATTGGATGGACAGCAGAGCAAATCTGTTGCAGTGATTAGGAGAATGGAGGATGCCTCCTAAGTGTAGTGAGCAGAAGTATGTGAGCTCAGACTGGAAGAAGTTAGATGACTCTTTTATATAAATAAATAAAAGCTCTTAAGAGAATAATAAAATGTTGGCTACTGGAAAGTGGTTAGAACCAGACTAGACACAGAAGAGGTTTCATATAGCTGAGTGGAGGGAGAGTGGATTTTCTGCAAATTGATCAAAGGAGGTGTGAACTCTTTATGTAAGATGGAGGGGGGGGAAAAAACTGGATAAACTCAGCATGTGAGCTTGTGTGATACAGACCAGGGGAATAAACAGAGGTATTTTGTTACAACCCATGAAGAGTGACAAACTAGTATGTTCTGGGAAAGTGGGCTTTTTTGCTATAGATATTTTTAAGAGCAGTAGCAGGGGTTATTTGGATTCGTATCATAGTTGAAGCTATTTTTTGCATCTCTGAGTTCTTACTTCCCCTTGGATTGCTGGGAGTTTTTTAACTAGACTATGTAAGGTTGTGTTATAGTATTTTTTCATAAGCAACATCCAGGTTGTTATTCTGCATATGTATAAGCTTTTAATAAAGAATATTATTTCTTCATGACAGCAGTTTCTGAAGGCATTAAGACGTTTGGGTGTTTTTTAAAGCCAGGTATTAATGATGTCTGAGAAATCATTCTTTATTGCTATCAGTGCGTGATCTTGAATGTATACTGTGATCTTTTGCATTGTTTATATATTACCACTGGAATAGTACATAGCCAGAGACAGATCAGTATGTGACAACTGTAGCTATTGCCTTTGTTTGCAAAGTCATTTTGTTCTGGTTTTTAAAGACCAAATATATTTAAAAAATAACTGCTAGTAACCACTACTTAGTATATTTCCTATGTAATTGTTGGTATTTATATGTGATGGTAATATTTCGTGTTTGGCTGAGAGATTTTTTCCTTTTTAACTTTAAGAGTAGCTCTAAACTTAATATACGGAAAGACTTTGTTTCAAACTTCCTTAGTCATTCTCAGAAACAATCATGTGATTATGAATAAGAAACTTATGAGGCAGTTTGAGCTGAGCTGAGACCTCAACTTCTATGGATGATAGTCTGCTGCTTTAGAGTCCATGTCTTTTCTGTAAATTATGGTGATGATAGTACATAATATTACAAACATGAAGCAGAACACCTGTGTGTAAGTCCATTTGTGAGACTCTAGCTACACATTCTGTGTAATAGAAGTAATAAAATAATTGCTTGTTAATGATTTCTTTTCTCTTACAGAAACAGCAGTCACTAAAACCTGATTTGTAATATCACAGGAGGAAGTTCCCTTATGCCTTATTGTTTGGAGCTTTTCTATTTCAGTTTATCTTGATAGATTCATCCAGAAACTGTTCAATGAATAGATTCTTTTAGCAGTACCTTCTTCATCTTCCTTTAAAAAACAGACTTCCAGGAAAACAAACTGCCAGTTAATTTCCATAGCTCTCATATTCCACTCTAAACTATAAAGTGTGTCATTTTCATATGCGTATATTATAATGAGCCACTTAACAAAAAGTATTTGTTTCATGTTAAAGGTTTTTTTTCCTTAATTACTCTTATTTTAGGTACCAGGGATTGGGTCCAACAGTGATTGTTTGTCCAGCCACTGTGTTGCATCAGTGGGTAAAAGAATTCCACACTTGGTGGCCTCCATTTAGAGTCGCTGTTCTCCATGAAACTGGTTCTTATACCAAGAGTAAGGTAATGGTTGACATCCATTTTGTAATTGCAGAGACTTTTTTTTTTTCTTGGTGCTACCAAAAAAAAAGTTCCCTATTTCTGAATGTTTCTGTGTAGGAAAGAGCTTGTGCCCTTTCTCTGAATGTTTTAAAAGAACAGAAGGTTCACTGTCTTGTATAAATTGATTAGTAAACTGGACAAAAAGGGTATGACACAGAATAGGTACATATTATGCATATTATGACTTAGACTTGTGTTGCCTAAACAAATGAAACATAGCTTCAGAACCTAAAATCTCCCTTTTGAAGCTTCACATGCACTGAAAACCTACACAAATATTATAGCGCCAGAGGTATCTTAGTGGGATATCTCAATAACTGATCTAAAATTGGCTGATAAGATTGGCAGCCAATCTGGTGCTCACAATGCAGACTGTTATTTCATACTATTATTCTGAAAATCCTGTAATTGCTTGCAAAGAAAACCAAAATGCACTGGGAAGAGAGGATATTCCAAGGTGTAAAAAAACCCCAAAAAACCAGTGAGCCTTTCACTTACCACATTGCTCAGAAGTCCTTTTGTAACACTAAAGAAGTGTCACTAACTGAACAGATGTGCAAGGTATTACCTGATATCAATTTATAATAAAACAAACAGAACAGATGTCTTCCCTACTCTTGACTGTCAAGTGAAATACTTCTGTGGCCAAGTCTAAAGAAGCAGGAGACTTCATCATCAGCTCTTGCGCTGATGCTTTCCTATCTTAGAAGGTGCAGCACAAACTGTCTATTCATAAAAGCATATAATTTCACCAATGTTGAAAGATCTAGTATTTGCTAATATTTCAGGATTCCTGACAATGTTATGGTAAAAATTACATACATTAATCACACCTAAAACATCAACCTAAATTTGAAAACTTCAGCTGTTGTCTCTTTCTGCTATGAAATACTGTCTTGCCTTATGAGACATCTGTCATTGCTTACCTCTTTTTTTCCAAAAATCTCATTCAATAGTTTTCCAATTGATCTTTTTCTGTTCCTTAGAAATTACCTGTCCCTCTTTCACAGGCCTGCAGATAACAAGCTGTAATACTATATTTTACCACAAACAACCTGCTGACCAACCACTACAGGATAATGTAGTCCTCAAAATCTACTGTCTGATGTCCAATTAATCTGGAGGACAATTATGTTCTTCTACTAGTTCAGATAACTTTAACTTCATCAGAAGCTGAAGTGACCTTTCTCATTCCAGTTCCCCAGTCCTCCCCTGGCAAGCTGGCTGTCCAGCACAAAACTCTTCTCATTTACTTTGTGATAAACCATGGTACACTAACAGAATAACAGGTCAATTCTGGAGTTGTCAGTTAAATTACAAACAGGTCTGTGCAACACTGAGATCACAGGTGCACAGCAAGTTGGCTTTTGGCTACCTAAAATTAATCTCAAAGAATAAATGTTTCTTCTTATGCAGTATAACCACTATTTTTAAATTTATTTCTTAAACTTAGGTAGGTTTATGCCATATGCCATAAGGGCAGAATGGTCATGAGATGAGCATTATAAAGTTAACATATGCAAAAGTAGTTTCCTGTAATGCCACAGGTTATCATAAGATGGAATTGTCACGACATCAAAGTATTCATAGACAGAAGGTATACTGAAAAGAAATCCTAGTGGGAGTAAATCATCTGTCCTGTATTTTGTGTGATATATTTTCATTGTACAAGTGTTATTTATACTAATAAATTAGTAGTAAACTTTTATTGCAGGTATAAAAGCAACTAGAATTGGAATTCCAAGTGTTTTCTTTTTTCTTACTTTAGCTTGCTCTTCTCAGATTAAGAGGCATCTAGGAAAAAAATATGCATGAGATTTAGACCATATCAGCAGTGACACTTCTTAAAGCATACTGTTGCAGCTCTTAGAAGATGAGGCATTAGATTCAGGTCTCTAAATCTGCCCTATTTAAAATGCATATAATTTTAAGTTGTTGAATACGCATTTGCGGGAGGACAACAGGAAGGTGAAGTCCTGAAAACGTGACTATACCTGCAGATGGAAAAATCTGAGCCACTCTGTAAAGTCCATTAATTAACAAATAGCCCAAAATAAGCACACATGATTTAATTTAGGAAGACATGCAAGCATGGTATTGAGGTCAACACATTTTTAGGGCTTGAAAACACACCAAGTTAATTGAACAACAGGAAGCTATTAGCACATTAGAGTGTGCTATTCCTTTTTTGCCATGTACTGTAACTGCATCAATTACCTCAGAATACGTTTAATCAAGTGCAATTAAGCACCATATCATTTTAATGTTATTACAAGAAACTCAATAAATATTTAAAGAGAAATTTAAAAATGTTTTGCTGAATCCTGAAAATCCATTTAAGCAACTAAGGGAAAGTAAAAATTTAAGTTTTCCTTGTTTTGTTCCTGCAAGGTACCAAAGCTTGAAACTTCAGACAAGTCAGGCTATCCAACTTAAACAGCCTAAGAACATGCATATGAGGAGAGTGGTGAAGAAAGTTAAAGAGACAGAAAGAGCACTGTTTGAAACAATGAAAACTAAGAAAGTAACACTGTCATGAAAGAAAATGAGATTAAGTCATGTCAACTGACAGTGACCAACTGAAGAGAAATTGCACACGCATGCAAAACATTAAATATCAGATCAACGACACATTCATGGATAGAAGTGTAAGAAGAGAATTCTCAAGTGCTAGTAGCATATATCTGGTGTACAAACAGTCTAGTCATAAACTCAGCATGGACTACAGCACCAAGGAAGCCTCACACAAGAAACCTGTAAAGGGAGAGCTTCAAAACCTGACTCCTGAAACTCCTGAAGGAGCTTTAAAAGGGAGATTTGGATGAAATGTAAAACTTGCCCTTTCTTATTTTATTACTAGTATTTGTGATCCCGTAAGATCGTTTGATTCTTCTATGATGAAAAACATGCTTTAGTTGGAAGTAGCAGGAAAAACCAGATTTAAGTAATAGTCTTCCTTTGTGAAGTCAGCTTTCAGTTTGAACAAGGTATAGCATTTGTGGCTAAATATGTCCTATGGTGCTGTCTTATGCTATTATCTTATCCTCCTATGGTTTATGGTTAAATCTGATCTGTAAACATTGAGTGCTCTGAGACCTCTAAGGATGAGAGAAAATGAAGAAGTAAATCTAATGTAGTGTATCACAAATACTGTTTTATTTATGATGTAGAACAGAAGGTGGGGAGAAGAAAGCTCTGCAAGAGTTAGAAAAACAGCCTTCTGTAAAAAGAGCTTGTCCTGTTGTTTCAAAACTTCTATTGGCACATGAGCATTTGTAAATTGTAGAATTTAAGAGGAAACATGAACTTTGGTTATCGTGTTTAACATAGCACGTACGGAAGGAGACTGTATTTTTTAAGTTCAAGGCCGAACTTCTAATTTCTTGATCCTTAGAACAGGTAACACTGAGTTTAACAGCTCTCTCTAGTGGTAATCACATACCGTTTATAAAGCTGCAACTTTGCACTCCCTTGTCCTGGTCAAATGCGGGACACAGAGCGCAGCCCTCAAAAGCAGGTCAGTTCATGACACTTGCAGCTGTGAAACCATCTACTTGAAGGTACCTACACACTGAAAACTTTAAACCTTCTACTCTCACAGTAGAGTACATCATCTACAAACATCATCTAAACAAAATAAGCTTCAGAGGTTATGGTTATTGGCTCACTCCATATGACTGAATATGGAACCATACGAAGGATCTATTTCTGATTTAAGGACCAAACTCAGATAAACTTATCATGCCCCAAGAAGCAGCATTCTTGATAAATATGTACTAAGTGCTTTAGCTCTTTTTATTGCAACTTTTACATTATTAAACATTGTAATGTGTTCTTTTGAAGCCTCTTCGTGGTGCCATTTAGATTGTTTTATTAGGGGCAGGGAAATAATAAAGAGGTTTTATATGTTGAATTTATGGATCTCTGTGCTTAATGGTTGGTTATGAGATAGTGATAAGTCTGCTGAAGAGTGCATTTTTGATTCACAAGTGAAATATGCTTATGTGACTAGATATTATCTTTAAATTCACACTTGCTCAAAGGTGTCTGAATGTTTAGAGAATTTTGTAGTTATCACTAGTCTGTTTCTTTAATTTCAGTCTTAGTATATACATTTCTGTCTAAGAAAATTACCATTTTTAATGCCTAAAACATAATAATTCAGAATTCAGGTCCTCTTAAGCCTTTTTTTAGAGACTGCTTTATCCAAAAAAAAGATAAACATTATTTTTGTAAGTCAAAAACATTTTCTTGTTTGTGTATGCTGAGAAACAAATTTGTAGCTACAGTGAGGTACCAGTGGGAATTTGATTAAAGGTGTGTCCTTAGAATAAATCATAAATGTTTTAGCTTTAGGAAGTGGTGCTTGCCAAAAAACATCCAGTACATTGGTTGTGTCCCAGTGTAGACAAGGCAACGCAATCAACTTATCACCCAAAGTTAGAAAATACTGGCCTTGAATTTTAAAGGCCTGAAGTACTGTGCTGAACAGAAATGTAAGTTCATAATTACTCAATCTACTCGCATGTTCCTCTATTCATTTGCATCATATAAAGGCAGAGTTCAGAATTCCAAAACTAGCTAATGGCTGTGTTATTTTTTGGCATTAGTAGGATTTGTCTCTCTTAAGTAGAGGATTTTTTTGCTTTTTTTTTAGTTTAATAGTGCATGCCCTGAAATATTTCATTGAATTGTATTGCTCAAGAAAAAATAAAATAAAATTAAACGTGCTTTAATCTAACCAAACAAGAATTGTGAATTAAGTAATACAATATAAAATAGCATAAATTCTGAAAGGCCACACCCTCCAAAGAGTGTGTATCCAGTATTGAATCGGTTACTGTATTTTAAAAGATTTAAAATTACTGCAAGAGCTGCATCTAAAGTGAAGGCAACCTCTGAGAAAGTACCCAATGCAGTAAAATGAGAATTAGTGTTATAGCGTGAGTTGATAAAATTGTGTTGTATTTCTTCATTGTCAGCACAAATCCTTGTTTATTAAAAATTTAGCTTGAAGGAAACTTTAATTAATTACAGGTTCAGTAAATCCTGACTAGGATTCTTCTGTGGTGTGTTTACAGTGAATGGCCTTCATGTGCCTGTGTTTCACTTCTGTTCTCTCTGCTACCTGACAGCGTGATTTATGGCTGTTGTTTTCTACTGGTCCACTGTTTGCCCTCTAGGAGGGATTGGTCTCTTGAGCCTCTATAATAACAGCAGCACTTTCACAAAACATCTTTTAATGACAAGAGCATAGCATTCTGTAAGTCAGGCTAATTGCAGACATAGCCTATTAATTGCAAAAATTAGGAGAGGTTACATATTTTACAAGCTTTTAATTTTAAATCACCCGAGATGATTTGTCGTAAGTGTTTGGGTAGGGAAGTCTACAATATTCTAGAATAGGCCATTGCTGAGATTCCAGAAAAGTTGCAGACTGTGGATAATATAGAATATTGTAAAATTAGGCTTTGGGTGTCCACAGCTGGCTAGAAATCCTACTCTCTGTAATGCAAATTGTATTGAAGATTGCATATTCTCTTGAGAATTGTGATATCAACGTTAAATAATGTGTTGTGGTTTTATCAGGAGATGATAATCAGAAAGTAGAAATTCTTGAAAAGTTAAGCTCGTAAGAGTTTTATATCTTGGGATATGTGTAAACAACTGATTTTACAATAAAAGATCATGGACTTTTAACACCATCTCACTTTTTGAGATGGATTTTTCTTTTTTTTTTGTTGATTTTGTTTGGGTTTTTGTTGTTGGGGTTTTTGCTTGTTTGTTTGTTTGTTTGGAGTTTTGTTTTCTTAAAGGCACTTCAAGTAATAAGGATTTTGTCTTTCCTGTAGCAAATTCAGTGGTGGTTCTACTTTTTTCTTTTACATTGAGTACATTTCTTTCATCCAGAAATTGCTTCTCAGCCCATCATCTTCTATTTAAGTCTTCTAGATTTATATGTGGAGGATAAATGCAATAGAGATGAGTCTTGAATGCTGTGAAAAGTGATACAGACTATCTCTGCTCTACATAATTTGCAAATGTAAAAACTTGGGGAAAGGTTATAGCTTAAAAGAGAAGCACAAAATTTGAAGATTGATAACAAATATATTAATCCTATTAATGAGAAAGGTTAGACAGAATTTAGAATTAACCAAATAGATTTTTTTGTGATTGTTTTTCAGTTTTTTACTTGTTTAATTTTCGTCTAATGTTCTCGATCTTGCTTGTAGTACACAAAGCTGGGTTTGTGAGATGAATATAGGAGAACTTGAAGAAATCAGTTGCATTAATCAAATCCAGTGTTTGTTTTTTTAGAAATTGTCTTTAAAAAATTAAAAATAAAACCCACTGTTTCCTTCTGACTAGACTTCAGGTCAAATTCTGATCTTGAATACTGTTATAACAAAGTATTCATGAATGAATACTGTTATAACAGTATTCAAGTGCTTATATATCTCCTTTAACAAAACTTTATTTTATACATACCTTGGATAGCAGACCTGTATGTATGTAATTCAGTAGGTCTGAGATTTCTGTCTCACTGTTGCTGACAATGTGGATCTTTTGCTTTTAGGTGAAACTAATTCATGAAATTGCTTCATGCCATGGAATTCTCATTACGTCTTATTCATACATTCGACTGATGCAGGACAGCATCCACACGTATGATTGGCATTATGTGATTCTGGATGAGGGTCACAAAATCCGAAATCCAAATGCTGCAGTCACGCTTGCATGCAAGCAGGTACTTTATAAAAAATAAATTTGTGCTCTAGGGGGAGGTTCCAAAATCTAATAGCCTATCGTAAAAATATACATTTGATCAGTAATAAAGAAAAAAAGCATAAATCACAACAGTCCGTATTTGACTATTTAATTTACTTAGCATTTTTAATGAATTTACATGAGTAAATTTACAGAAGTATGGTAAAGAAAAAAAATCAGAAATTTTAAGTTGTGTAGTAATTTCCCATTGGGTACAAATGTCAGATTGCTGGTGTGAATTTTCTGCCAACAGTTTATGGACAGTATATTGCAGAAAGCTGTTTTATTCACAAATAGGAGGCCACATATTTTAACATGAGCATTCATTGATGGTGAAATTGAATATCCTCTGGGGCAGGAGACAGGTTACATCATGAACCATGAAAATAACTTTCTTTTGGTTTTGTGGTTTTTATTAATAGTTCCGCACACCCCATCGACTCATCTTGTCTGGCTCCCCTATGCAAAATAACCTAAAGGAGCTCTGGTCCCTCTTTGACTTTATATTCCCAGGAAAACTGGGAACACTACCTGTGTTCATGGAGCAGTTTTCTGTCCCAATAACCATGGGAGGATATTGCAATGCTTCTCCTGTACAGGTAAATGCATCAAAAATAGCACTTTGCTTGAAGGAAACTGGTATGTTGTTTCTAAACTGACATCTAAATGTGCTTCATGCTGTATGTTCTAGACACTACACTAACCCAAAAAAGAGGCGTATATTTGTTTTACTGCTGCATGTACAAAAACAACTGTTCAACTAAATGAAACCATTTAATTTATACAGGGGTACAGCTTATACAAAGGGTTTTCTTGTCAAAAGCCCTGAAGTTTAAGTCATTAGAAGTATTCTTTGATATGAAGTAAAGGTAAACAAAATGGGGTGGAAAGTGATCTTGTATTTTGATGTACTTAAATAGAACTTTCCTGTTTGATATCAAGCTTTGTCAAATTATGCAGTAAGAGGAATCTTTAAATCCAAACTGAAAACTACTTTTATTTTAAAAGGTAAAGTAGGTGTTGGAATTCTGAAAGTAGGTAAACTAATTTTGAAAGCAAAAATTATTTAGAAAATTATTTTCAGTAAGTATGTCTATTAATCTTTGTAGTTGTGGTTCTCAGTATTGACTGAGAACGTTTTTCAAATTAGATGATAAACTAATTGTTGGCATCATAATCTGCAGACTAAATTATACATAAATGCTAAGAAAGTTGTATCCTTTTGTATCCTCTTTATAATACACACATGCATTTCTAAAGTTTTATTTTATTTTTAAGTACTTTCCTTGTTTAAACCTTAGTAATTTACCAAATTCGACTTTCAATTTGGTTTTCTACATATCAATGATTTATTATATTATTTGTTTTGATGTTAGAGAAATAAAGGTATTTTTAGCTATTATGTGCAGTTATTACCCATCTCACACACCCATTACCCATTACAGAACCATATGCTCCATTTAAAGCCAGAGTGACCTTTACTTTCTGTGATCGTGGAGATTTTCTTGTACCGATTTTTTTTTTTTTAATAGTCTCAAGTGAGCACTAATCTTCACTTATTGTCTAGTAACCCCCATTGCTGCAGGCTTCTTTTTTGATCTTCAGTATATGTATTACCACTTTTTCATAAGGATTTTAGTTTTGTGTAAATTTATACTCACTTCTGTCTTTGGTTTCTAATGAAATATCTCAGTTCTGGTCTCTTTTTAAAGACAAATCTGTGGTTTCAATTTTATTGTTGCTAACATGAATTTTATTGCAATTCTCATTGTGTTGAATATGTAACTTTAGATACATGTAAAATATAAAACATCTAATTTTATTAGAATTTTTCTATCACTAATGATGGAATTTTGCTTGTTCCTAAAATTAATATGAAGAATCAAAATATAACCTGTGCTTTTTTCTTCCTATTTTTAGGTAAAAACTGCATACAAATGTGCCTGTGTGTTACGGGACACCATAAACCCCTACTTGCTGCGAAGAATGAAGGCTGATGTAAAAATGAGCCTTTCACTTCCAGATAAAAATGAACAGGTTTGTTTATCTTCACTACTAGATCTGAGTCCACTCACTCCCCAAAACTCAGTCTTTCCTGGTCATTTGGAAATAATTTTTTCTAATAGCAGTTGAAATGCTGTTTTAACTAAAAAGAAGATGTAGAGCTTTCAAGATTCATATTCTTTTCACAAGTGTTCTGCGTATTAAATGGTCACAGTCTTGCAGGGTCTTGAGTGTACTCATCTAAAAAGCAAAGGATAGATGAAGTGTAGTCAGGTCTGTGCATAGATATGAGTTGCCTATTTCCTTTTTTACAGCAGGAAACACTTTAGCATTATTTCCTGCTGTAAAAATATTAATTTGGGCAGAAAGTAGTAGAGAAATACTTGATGGCAGTTGTTCATTCTGCAGGCTAGCTGACCTATACATTCTAACAAATTTCCAAAATATTAGCTTTTTGATGTAAAACTCGTTTGCTTTACCACAAGGTAGAATATTTTTTTAGGAAACATTTTGACTCAGAGGAGGTTGAAAGTATGAGTCAACTTAAATTCCTACAAATACTCACTTGTAGTAATTATTAGACTCTTCTGCCACTCAGATTTCAGTGCTTCAGGCTTTCATGTTTTCTTATTCTCTTCCTGTCTTCTCCTTCTAAAAGAGAAGTAGATGTGCTAGCCTTTGTAAGACAGTGCTGAAAGGTACATAATAAACGAGTAGGCCATACTTATTTGTTCAGTCCAACGATCTCTTTTAATCAATTTTAATTTCTACGTACTTTGAAGTATACTGGGCTACTTAATCTAAAGAATGCAGTCATAAACAGATGAAACAAATTTGACTTTTGTTCTTGTCAGTCACAAGGCACTACCTCAGTTTGACTTACAGCATAATGCTGGGTGTCTTGCAGGATGCAAGGAAGTGTTTTGTTCCATTTTAGCCCATCAGAACATCTGAAAAATCATTATATGCTCACACTCAAAGTCTAATGACAGATCACATGTGCTAACCTTCCCATGAGGTAGTAAGAATTTGCAAGTTGTAAGGGACGTAACAGACCCACAATGGAAAGCATTTCCTATAAGCATAGCTTTGAGAGAACACTAACGTTGCACAGTTACCTCATTAAAACTGGAAAATGGTAGCACTTCCAAAACTAAAGCAATTTGAGGGGAAAACATAACTGGGAAAGAGCACATAAAACCTCATGAAACTCATCTTGCTGATTATGTTCATTCCCTAAAAATTATATTCTTTTTTTATTTCTAATTATTTCTATGCAGTATCTTTTAACTTAGTATTTCAGTATGTCAGACATCTGTGAAGCTTCACTGTAGCACACTGTAAAATTTTAAAATTCACACAGGTTGGGCTTGAGTGGTTGTTTTGTTTTGTAGGTCCTCTTTTGCCGCTTGACAGAGGAGCAACGTCAAATCTATCAAGATTACATCAACTCTAAAGAAGTTTACCAGATTCTCAATGGAGACATGCAGGTGAGCATCAGTAAGGATAATGACAGGTAGACTTTGGTGGATAAAGTCAGAGACTGGCCTTTGCATTCTTCTAGCTGGCTTCTGAAGAGAAAGGGAAGCACACTGATCTCAGTTCTGCTTTTGTAAATGTCTGCCTTTTTTTTCTCAAGAAATATTACATGAAATATGTAGAGTTAGTCATCCATATGTAGTGATGTGACCAGATAAAAGTAGGAATGGAATTGACTTCACAATGTTTGTGATCTTGGAAACAAATCATGGCTATTGGATGACCTGTTGTAGGTAACTGCATACATGCTTTTAAATAGTTGCAGAAGTGAAGCAAAGGAAAAGCGTAAGCTGTTGTGAGAGTACAGTTCAGGTGTGATAACTTTGTGATGCAGCAGTTAATGATTGCAGTGTCTTACCATATAGCAGAGCAAATAGCAAGCATCCTTGTTATTGTCTTATTAGTCACTTCCCAACATCTGCCTCCATCCTGGCAGTGTAAGTGTTGAAATTGTTGTGGCCAAGGTGACAGGAGTAATTGAAATACATTTTCAGATGCTAGCTGTTGCCTGTGTAAAATGTCTGTTATTCCCTGTGACTCCTGCTTTGCACACATCTGGTCCCTTTGGCATTTTATGCTTGCAGTGGATGTTTCTCCCTTCCATTTTAGCTGCAGGATACAGATTTGTTGTTTATAAGAGGAGAGGTAGTATATAATGGTTATAATGTAGAATTTACCATGTGTTCTTATCCTGTGAACTGTGGAATCCTTTCTCCCCTCATACACAGTGGCTTCAGTCAGTTGTATGGTCAGTATAGCCATATATATTGCAGTTCCATACAAAGCACATGTTGTCCTTATTCCTGATTTGAACTTTTTTTATTTTTCCAGGTTCTGCAAAAGTATAGTAGCCAAGTTTTCTCAAGTGCCTAGCCATTTTAGTTATCCCAGTGAAAATTATTTTAAGGAGCTTGATCTTCGAGGTGGCTTGCACAAGTCTATCTGCAGAGATTTCCCAAAGATGTTGCAGCATGGGCTATCATATTTGCTGGGGTTCTGAAAATTTTGGATAGTAAATGCCAATGCTTTTATTAGATGTTTTGTGGTGACAGCAGTAAATCCCAGCTGAAAAACAAAAACCCCATTGTCCAAACAAACCATAAATTATGAGCAGGCTCATCCAACTTGTAGTGCTAGAAGACTGAGGGATTTGCTGTTTCATTTTAATGGGTGCTCATTATATCAGAAGAATAAATAACACTTGTAATATTATTGAATAAATAACTGAACAGAACCCTTCTAAATGGCAAACAAACTTCTTTATGATGACTGGATTAATCCCTTGCTGTTTATTTTTCTCAACCACAGCCTGTATATACAAGTATTTGTCACAAAAATAAAAATACTTTTATCATGTGTTCTTTAGATTCTCTTAGGACTATCAACTTTGAGAAAGATTTGCAACCACCCTGACTTTGTCGCTGATAGTCCCAGCTTCTCAAAGGGTGTACCAGATGCTGAAGTGGAGGAATCAAATCAGTTTGGATATTGGAGACGTTCTGGAAAAATGATAGTGGTAGAATCCTTGCTGAAAATATGGCACAAGCAAGGTCACAGAGTGTTATTTTTTACTCAGTCAAGACAGGTAAGATGACCTACTTGGTTTTAGTTTTAGTTATCACTAAAGCTAAAAGCATTGTGTGTGTGTGTTCCAACAAGACTTGTAATTAGAACCACATTCTGTAGTGTCCTTCTCAGAAAATTAAGATCTTATTTAAAAAAAAAAATTACAAAAATGACTATTATCTGGAATAATTGGAGACCAGTTCCCAAGCTCAGTATACTTTACTGGAGTGACACAGTGTTGTGGCAGTGTTGCCCTATTTCAATATACGGGGTCAAAGCTTGTATCAGTTGTACCCATATCGTACCAAGGTGTCCCTGCTGTGCAGTTTCAGGATAGAACTGGTACTCAGTTTCTGTGTAGTGCATGTGCACGTCTAATCCTGAGAACTGTGTGTGTTGGGCCAGTAGCACAGACAGTGACCTTCATTTGTTTTCCCTGTGTAGTCATGATTTTGTCTTGCTTCTGTGGATTCCCTTGGAATGCTGCACCATTTATCTGTTTAAGTGTCTTGAGACTATGGCCCTGGACTTTCCAAACCAAGCACAGACATTACACTTATGCATTCAGCAGTCAAATAAATTATTTTTTCCCCAATTATATAAGTAAATTTTCTGTTCATTTAAGATTCACAAGTCTTTGTTTGTCATCTTGGTCGTTTGATTAACACTTCAGTTTGTACCACAAATTCTTATGGCTTGATCAGGCAGCTGCTGTCTTCACATCTGGATTTAATTAATTTTTTTTCCATCACAACAGATGATGCAGATACTTGAAGTCTTTGTGAGACAGAGAAACTATTCCTACCTCAGGATGGATGGCACTACAGCAATAGGTTCCAGACAGCCTCTTGTAACGAAATATAATGAGGTGAGGTGTTGCATTCCATACATGAATGACTATTAGTGAGTATGGCTAAGTTCTTGCATTCCGTTTTGGTGTGTTTTTAAATATACTACTTTGGGTTTGAGACACAAAACTGGGGAGTTCTGTCAAATGAAATGACTTCCTTAGTGAGAGAGCAGAAAAAAAGTTATCACTTCTTTCACACTTAAAAATTGGGTTTTCTGCTAAGAAAAAAGCCACAGTTGAGAAGGGGAAAAAGAAATTTTATTGGACAACAGTAAATGAAATTTAGATTAGACTACTTTTATTTGTCAAAACAGATACTAGATGAACAAGAAAATGTATTCCTTCTCTTGGCCCCCTTTGCATCTCTGTAAATAATGCTGAAAATGAAAGATTCCAGGAATTAATTTATTCTTTTAATGTTGCGCTTTGGTAATTCTTGCTTTAGTGAATTCTCTCTTATGTTATAGGACAAATCCATATTTCTTTTTCTCTTAACAACTCGTGTTGGTGGCATTGGTGTTAACTTGGTTGGTGCCGACCGGGTTATTATTTATGATCCTGACTGGAATCCCAGTGTAGACACACAGGTGAGTTTGTTTTATTACATTACATTTACCAGCAAAGCTGAAAAAAAACTGAAGATGAAATTACATTTATCTCCTCAAATAGTGTTAAAGCACTGTGTGGCTCTTTCCGAGGTTGCTGTTCCCAGCAGTGGTCGCTTAGGGTGCAGTTCCACATTATGATTACTCTTGTGGCAAAACCAATTTAAGTGGTTCCTACCACATCCCCTTTATGTTGTTACATCTTACCACTCTTCAATAGAATTGTCGATTCTTGTAGTCTGTTTACAGTGCAGTCAAACAAACAGTTCAAATGGCCTGTGTTTTTCAAATAAATAAACCAGATTGTTCTGAAGGGAGAGTACATCTGTGCAAGCTGGGGAACCGATACAACTGTTCGTGGTGACAGTGCAGGGTAAGAAAAGGAGAACAAGTGTTGCTCAAGTTGGCTTTGTCACTAGGTAATGATGTGTAGCTATATCCTTTGAATGCTGCTCTAAGCCAGTATTGTTAGAAGTCATGTTTTATCTCAGGGTACGATGGGACTCTGGTTTGTCAGATCCCTTAGCAGTATATGATGCTTATGTGTTTGAGAGGAAAAAACTTTTTGATAGAATCCTACGTAGCTCTGAGATCTACACGTCTGACTTAGAGTGGTATGTATTAGTGGTTGGTTCAAGATGTTTGTAGGAAAGCTTTCAGTTAAGAATAAAAAGTGCAAAGGGAAGGTGTATATTAAAGCTCTATTGTAAAATAGATCCCTTCTGGAATAAGTCTATATAAACTTTGTATTCTAGATACAAGTTCCAATTTTAATATAACATTATTGATAATTTTTATGTAGATTTCTTGGAGATTTCTCTTTCTAAATATGTAAACTTTCTAAATCTTGTTCTTCTCCTGCAGAGTTAGTTGTCATAAAGCTGTAGAAATATCACTTCTTGAACTACGTTAAATGTCCAAACTAAGTTTGAAACAGTGTTATCATTAGCTCTCCATCAGAACATTTAAGAAGATAATGTCTGGTAACCAAACCTTTTGTGTTCCAGGCTCGGGAACGTGCTTGGAGAATAGGCCAGAAGAGAGAGGTGACTGTGTATAGGCTTCTCACTGCAGGAACTATTGAAGAGAAGATATACCACAGGTCAGTCAGAATGTTTTCTTGGATACAGCTGCATGCTCAGGAAAATGCTTGTAGGGACTCAAGGTAGTGCAACAGTGACATACCCAGTGTGCATGTGCTCACATGGCTTGTAACCCTCAACCTTGGTCATGATGGGCACACCATGGAAAACTTTTTAAAATGTCTCCTGAGAAATGGACCTTCTTCTAGTATTAGATTCCCACCTTCAGGGCTGGGAGTCTGCTCTCTCTCAGCTCCAAGACCCACCTGCTAAATGTACCTTATCAGTCTGTTCCAACAGCTGTGTCCAGCACACACTGGAAAAGAGAGTATGAGGCATAGACAGAAAATAATTAGCACCTTACTCAGAATGTGAGACTCAACAAGTCTGAAATGCAAATTGAAATCAACAAGTTCTTTTTTCTCCTTGGGATATACCAAGATGTATGTGATAGATACATCCATTTACTACTGTGCAAACCCAATTTGATTTTATTCCCAAATCATTCCAAACTGAAAGAATTAAATCCAGATAACCACCACTCATATTCATGTTATTTATTCCAAAATGTAGCTAAAGCCTTTAAAGTGCTTGCATTTTGAAATCAATGAAATCTTTTTGTTTTGCTTTCCAGTTTATCTTTCTCAGTAGTTAGCTTCACTCACATGAATTCCAAATGAATGTACATGGGAATCCTCTGTCTAGGCATTACTCTTCAGAACTGAAATGTCCTTTTGGAAAACTCAGATGAATGAAAAGCTCTAAATGATGAAATGCTAGCACTTACTGAATGCCTTTTTTAATCTGTTTTGCCACATGGACACAAAGCATCCGCTGTTGGTTGGCTTCCATCCCTCTGGCATACTTGTGTTTAAACAACACTGACTGCATCAAGGAATTGGACTCTAAGGGTCAGCACAGCCATCAGAAATTCATTTATTTCCAGAACAGTGCAGTGGACTATGAACTTAAAGCAATTGTCTTTTCTCTTTTCCTGTGTGTTCTTCCCTGCAATTATGTGATCCTCATTCCATGAAACTATGAAGCTCAGATAATCCTTAAAAACTTTATAAAGTCTTGTACTGGATACTGTGCAGTAGCTGACAGCTGTGTTTAAAGTTAGTTTTCAACAACTGGATTTAAAAACAGTTCCACTGCATAATGTGGTTAGAGCCAAAACCATGATAAAAACAGTTCTAGAGAACGGATTTCCAGTTTTATTTAGGGATTTATTTTTTGTAGAGAAAAATAGCTTTTACTCCAGGCACTATGTAGTACAAATAGGGCATAGAAGTAGTTTTATCAATACTAGAAGGGTTTTTGCAGCTCAGTTCTCCCCCAGATTTGTTCCTTCTGGTCCTCTGCAGGTGGGCTCTCTTTTTCTCTTTCTCTTAACCACAAGACTGATTTCCTTTTTCAGTGGCTGTCATCCGGTCATTACAGTCAGACTGAGCTACTCTGTTGCTTTTGATCCCTCCAATCAATTGAACGTGTAAAATGTTGTCATTTTAACAAGCTCTTGTTTTTGTTTCAGGAGCTTTCTGATAGTTTTATTGTAACATAAGCAAGCTTTTCAATTTTAATAGACAAAAAAAATACTAGCTGTGAAATTATTTATTGCCTAGTTAAGGGATGCCTCGCAGGACATCTCAGGATGGTGGTTACCTGTTGTGTTATGAGGTTGTTGCAAAATAATAAATCCCTGTGTTTAACAATTTCCTTGGTTGTTTTGAAAGTTACTAACTCAAGATTGTTTGGAAACTAACATAATCTTCCCACTGCTTAATTGTTCTGCAGGGTAACGTTTGTGCTTATATAGTTTTCTGTTTAAGTGCTGTATTCAGTACTTAAACATAGCTAGACATTGTTTCATGCACAAAGTACTTTTTTTTCTTTTTTTAGACAAATCTTCAAACAGTTTTTAACAAACAGAGTGTTGAAAGACCCTAAGCAGAATCGCTTCTTCAAATCCAACGACCTTTATGAACTTTTTACTCTGAACAGCCCAGATGTGTCTCAGGGGACAGAAACAAGTGCAATTTTTGCAGGTATGTGGTTTTTTTCTATTTGTTTAGAAGAAAAAAACACATTCTAAGTGTTTGTTAAACAGATACTAATTTTATTCATCCCTCAGGTACTGGTTCAGATGTTCAAGTCCCAAAGCCATCTCATAATGGTACTTCTAAACGTGATGTCCATCTTGCAGAAAGCAGTTCACACAAGAAGAGCAAGTCCTCCAATTCCTGCTCAACCACTCACATGAAAGATTCTTCTGCTAAAGCAATAGAGACAAGTGAGGAAACCAAAGGAAATTTGGAATCCTTTGACCAAAATAGCTATGCAGAAGATAATGCACAAGCTACTACTGATACAAATTCACTGAATAAATGCAAGGAGGAACACTTGGAAAGTGGTAACAAATCTATGTCGCAGTCATTGCCATGTGATGCAGGGTCTTCAGAGAATGCCAAATGTCTGACTGCCGTGGTGGCTGATGAAGTACATGGAGCAGCTAATGCAAATGCCAAGGCAGATTTTAGCCTTACTTGTGATGCAGCTGGCTCCTGGAAAAAGCAGGATGCTGAAACTGAAGATGGGCAGTTAGATAATAATCATTATAAATGTATCTCAAAAACAAAGCACAGGGTGGCTGTGCTGTCACATGAGAGCCACAAAGATGAATTTAAGAAGAAACATCACAAAGATGCCAAATTTGAAGGAAAACGCATTCCTCATCTAGTGAAACAAAAGCAATACAGAAGGGAGAACAGTGAAGAGAAGGAGGAAGACTCAAAGAAAAATGATGATTATGTCTTGCAGAAACTTTTCAAAAAATCAGGTAACAGTTCTTGTTTGGCTGATGACTATTTTTAAACAGAGGTTTAACATATGCAAGTGAGGGAAACAGCAGTTCTGTAACTCTGATGGTTTGAGCTACAATATAAAACTTGTTTATTATGTTACTGTGCTGAAACCTTAGGATGTTCATAATTTAAAAGCTGCATTTATGAATGTGCTAATTACCTTGGCACCAGCAGATCAGATAGATTTGCACTTCTGGATAAAGAAGTAATGCAGTGTTTCTCCTGGAAATAAGGATGTAATCAACCTTCATTTACACAAGGGTTTCACTTCTGTCTGTCCTGTCCATAACAACGGAAATGATCAATTTACCCACATAATTGCCAGATCTGTTGTGAATAATTACCTCATCAGCACACCAGAAGTGATTTGCTGTCAAATTGATTACTTAACTCATATGGAAGGGGGTTCTCTCATTAGGAATTACTGTACTGATGTGCTTAATATAGTCAACATGAAAAAGGAAAAACGTTACTGTGGCATTCACTTAAAAGCTGAGTATTTGATTTTCATGTATATTGGCAGATGTCCTTCCTTCACCTTTTGAATCTTCTGATTTTTAGGGGTACACAGTGTTATGAAACATGACACCATTATGGAAGCTTCCAGTGTAGATCATGTGCTGGAGGAAGCAGAAGCAAGCAGAGTGGCCCAGAATGCCTTGAGAGCCTTAAAAATCTCTCGTCAGCAATGTTTAGGAGCTGCTTCTGGTGTGCCAACCTGGACAGGCATGAGTGGTCTTTCTGGTGCACCATCAGGAATAAAGTAAGTTCTGTTGCTGCTTTTTCAAAAACAGAAGAGTGAGTTAGGATGTTAAGGATTTATCTTCTTTGCACTTGTAATTTGCAGTTACATGTATCAAAGTGGCGTTCATGTTTTATATTCATATAGAGATGAAGGCACATTACAAGCCAAGGTAGTCTATTCTGAAGCACAAAGAAAGCATTATTGTTGCACAGTAGAACAGAAAACTGAGCAGAGGGCTCTTGAGAACCCTAAAATGCAAATCCAGTCTGTCTTTGGAAAAACTGTACTAGTCATTTGCGGAGCCCCTGGTGGTCTAGTGGTTAAGGATGCGGCGCTGTCACCGCCGAGGCCCGGGTTCGATTCCTGGTCAGGGCCACTCCCCGGGCAGATGGAGCCCGTTAGCCC
>JAYRBT010000178.1:18129491-18153384 GCA_036023395.1 Myiotriccus ornatus | reverse complement strand
ACCTTAGGATTAAAGGGTGGGCTCAGTTCCGCGCACACTGGAACTCACCTAAAAAATCCAATGCGCAGGCTGGAAGGCCTTCCCCGGTTCTTCGTTCGCAAAGTCTGGCCATTATTATTACTAGTCATTTTGAGAAGGATGTTTGATGGAGTTAATTCTTTTGTGGGTTTTTAGGAGTCGGTTTGGTCAAAAAAGAAACTCCATGCTGCTTTCTTCACATTCCACTTGTGCATCACCTGCAAAGAAGCTCAAGGTAAGAGACATTTCTGTCTTAATAGTTGATATATGTGAAATGTTATGATTAATGTAACAAACTTGATTTATACTGTAGATGTCTTGCACACATTTGTTGTATGATTATGTAGAATTCTAGAATTTTTAGTCACCAGTGAATTTTTGGTTTTTCATGTTTTAATGAAGTCTAATTGGATACAGCAGTCACACATTGGACTGTGGTCTAGTTATCTGTCTCAAGATCAGCAATGCTTTTCTTTAGCTTCCTGAGTTCTAAAGTTGAGACCAGAATATATCACCTCTTTGTTGTGTATTTCAGATGACTAAGTTTTGAGTGGTCATGTTTGTTGTTTAAGTCTAAACTACAGACCGATTTTGTTTAACAGGTTCTGGGGGTCTCAAAATACAACTTCCTCCATAGTCTGTATGTTTATTTGTAGGATCCAGATCCAATAAAGAAACAAAATATAAAGAAGTGTAGTTCCAGTGAGTACTTCGATGGAAAATCTGGAGAATCATCCAGTGCTCTAGACTCTTCATCTTTATTAGCTAATATGAGGGCAAGAAACCACCTTATTTTACCACAACAGACAAGGAATGATGGAGATGAGAACCATCAGCCAGCACCCACCCCAGTCCAGGGCTCAACAGAATACGATGAACTGCTTGTGGATTTACGTAACTTCATAGCGTTCCAGGCGCGCGTGGATGGCGAGGCCAGCACTCAGGAATTACTGCAGGAATTTGAGTCCAAACTGCCTGCAGCACACTCCTGTGTCTTCAGAGAACTCCTCCGCAATATCTGCACCTTCCACAGGACCCCAAACGGTGAAGGGGTCTGGAGGCTCAAGACAGAATTCCGATAACCTTTGACAAGCAAAGGCACCTCTGTCCACTTGGCCACCATTTTCCTCTCAAAGACTTACTGTTTGACTTTTAAAATTTACAAGTATTTTGTATTCATAAATAATTACTTTGAACAGTCAGTAGAGCAGGACTTGTTGCACGCTTAGACCTAACTTAATTTCTGATTTACACTATTTATATGAAAGTGCCATCTACCTCACAGATGAAACAATACAAAATAGCACCTTTTCTTTAAAAGAAATCTTAATATAAACAGGATTAAGAACATATACTGACTTTTTATTACAATAAGAACCATGGATGTTGCCATGAGTTGCAAGACTTTGATTTCTGTGAAATTCCAGAAAACTTCTTCCTTGATTTCCTGTTTGTTACTTGAATGGTCACGGGGCACTCAGTGTACCATTAAAAAAAAAGGGGGGGGGGGAGATGATAGTAGTTAGCGTGAGATTCACTTGTACTGCCAAGTGCATCAGAATCACTGTATGAAACTTTAATCAGTAGTGAGGATTTTGGTTTAATATTGGTGCTTCAGTTGTTGCCAGTATCTAGCATATACAGTATAACTTATATCACTAACTAATTTGAAAAATTAATTCTACTGCCCTGAAGGTTTAATCATAAAAAATGGGAAGCCTGGCAGGATATTGAGTTAACTGCCAATTGATAATTAAGGAAAACTTACTAAATTCCAGAACACCCACTTGCGCCATAATCAGCAGTTCAGTTACAGTCCCATACACCACTGGGAGGTGTTTGGTACAGTATTTCTTACCACTTAGGTGGCAGTAACTGTTATGTTCGTCACAGGTTGTGGACTGATAATTGAAATCTCATTAAATGTTCACATGTTTCACTGTGATTTATGTCCAAAACTTTACAGTTCCCTCCCAGCACTTAAGATTTTATATCTTGACATAGACTGGGATGTTAGTTGGTCAGAGGGGTGAATGGTGTCACTGGATTTTACTAAACATAATCACTTTTGGATGGAGACATAGTTAGAGCATTGAGGAGGTTATACGTCTTCTGTAGGTAGGGAAAAATCAAACTTCTTGACAGTTGGATAAGTTCCAATACTCATTTTTTTTTCAAGGAAAGAAGGATTGGATCATTTGTAGCAAATCCGAGTATGACATTTGGTCTGTCTTCAAGGTACTTGTGTGCTACACAAGGAAATTTTAAGGGGGGAAATATAGATAGATTTTGTGAAGAAAACCACATTGTTGGAGCAACATTAAATTACTGTATGGCTCAAACTAGGAACGGTTAAATATGCCTAATGTCCTTCCTATCCCTAGGCTATTAAGAGAAGGGAAAGCTAAGCTACTTTTAGTTTTTTGCTTACTGTGAAATTATCTTGTTTACTTAAAGTACATATATTGAAAGATGAATGGTGATGCAAGAATACAAACTTACTTTCTCGTAAAAAAAAAGCCTTTAGGAGACTTCCAATGGCTTTTCCTCTTGTTTTTGCTCAGTGATAAAGGATCTGTAGAAATGTGCAAGAAGTGGTTCTTCACTGTTCAATAACTGGTCGGTTGGCTTTTCAGAGACTGGAGTTGGACAGGGCAAACAATTCAAGAATCTGTTTTCCTCATGGTAGTTGTAGGTGGGACCATTGCATCTTTTCCTAACGTCTTTTTCTGATCCTTTTCATATTCACTACTTTCCCTCTTTCAAGAGAAAGATGAAAGTAATAGATCTGTTGATATGACTTTAAATGGATCAGAAAAAGATTAAAATTTAAATTATTTTGCTCTTTTCTTCAAAGCTATAGGGAATTTGAATTGTTTTGGTTGTCACATCCCCCTGCATCTCTACTTGCCTGAAGAACAAACCAGAAATTCAGCAATCAGCAAAGCTGCTGTTGTCACCTTATCTATTAATGTAAATAGACTTGCATGTACCTTTTATAAATCCTTGGCTTTTATGGACTTATTAAAAAATGAAAAACAAAAGTGTGTTGTAGAAATCTTTGGGCACAGGGGAAAAGTGGGAGTGGGGGGCCATCTTTTCCTGTACAGTGTGGCACTGGCCAAATGATTTATATTATCTTTAATTATATTTCCATTTTACATACAATTTCAAATTATGCTCCCTAGCAACTAGTTTTTTTCCAGTACTAGCATTTGTTTAAAATGTTTAATTGACTAAATTAGTATAATACTCAAAAAATAATTTTAAGCAGTTAAAAGCATATGTGATTAAACATTTACAGGCTGATTTATAGTTAAAAGTTTTCCTGGAACATACTATAGCTGCTATGCATTTTGAAGAATAAGAGGGGTTTTTTCCTACTTTTATTCTATAAAGCATTATCTGATTTTTGTTTGTTTAGCTTTACCAGTGTAAAGTGAATTCCTTTCACATCTTCACAGAATATCTGAAGCAATTCCTGACTAATGATATTGCATAGTCAAACAAATCTTTTATTTTAAGTGTTTCCGTTTCCAAGTACACAATACTGTAGTTGGTAGTTTCTACTTTATTTGTGCACGATTCCAAAAATCATCCATGTGGAATGCTTTTCCTTTTATATTTTGTTTTCTTATCTCAGTAAAAAGGGGATAAAGAACAATCAAACATTAATTTAGGAATCAAGTTGGACAAAAACATTAAATCTTACTAAGGGAAGACATTTCAGCATGAAACAGCGAGTATAATCTTTAAATTAAAAAAAAATATCACAAGGAACTACTGAAAATTTCTTTCCTGTAAAGATGCTAAAAGCTGAGCACCATCCTACTCCAAAAATGTCCTGCCAGTGTAGATTATCATAGAATCATAGAATCAATGATGTGACCTAATATCCACACAAAATTCTAGAAAGCTAAATAGCAAAAACTTTGATTGTTCTGTAAGCAGTGGGGACTTTGTATGTACACTGTTTGGATAAAATATGCTGCATTGATTTTTTTTAACAGCAGAAGTCGAAACTTATCATAATTGTTCCTTCTGGTTTCGAACCATATTTATAAAGGGGAAGGGGAAAAAAACCCACATTTGTTTGTTAAGATTTTTTTCTCCCCCCTTGCTACTCTCCTTTTACATTATTCCAGGTGTTTATTCTCCTGTGTTCATCCTTTTGCTGAAGATGTATAGCCAACCCACACATCTCTGGTATAAAAACTAAATTCTGACCTGGAGAAAAGAGACTCTGTTAAAGGTTGTAGGCCTTTGACTCTTCTGGACTATAATGACTCACTACAAAAGAAATGTAAGATGATGAATGGATAGATAGGTAGAAATGGTGATTAAAAACTGAGAGGAGTATTTTTAAATTCCCAACTTCAGTCTGTGGCTCAGCCTCTTCTGAAAGGCCTGCACCATTTGGAAAATTGAGTCTACTGCAGATAACAAATGTTATCATCCCAAAGAGAGGATAGAGAAGTGGGCTTTTAAATCTGTAAGTTTTGGCTTCAGATGACAGTTACCTGTAGACAGTTGTATTCAAATCATAAGGTCGACTTTGCTTTTGATTCCAAGATTGTCTAATTTTTACTGTCTTCTAGTAGTGCAGCTCTCTGTCTTTGGAGAAGCTACAATAGACAGGACAAAATTTTCAAAATTATTTATGGGATTTTTGTTCTTCATAAAATGTTTTACATTTGCGAAGACAGAGCAGATACACAAAATCTGTTAAGTAAATTATATGCTGTGTAACTTGGAAAATAAGAGCATTGGTGAGGAGGGAGAGAATTTTCTGATAGATTTTTAAATGTTACACATTGAGAGCTATCAAAAAGAAATACACATATGATGGTACTACCATACTTTTTCAGTGAGAGAGAGATTCAGGCAGGCATCAGATTACTAAAAAGAGCAGTGTGAAAGTTATTGTTATAGGATTTGTTCTTCAAGGAAAGCTGTCACAGTAAACAGTAACTTAAGCAACTAATTTGACAAAACAATCTTAGAGAAAACAGTAACTTGATTAATGTTTGTTCTTTTCTTGTTTTCCAACATAAAATAATTTTAAAAGAAGGAACTGAGTAGATGAATAATTAAACTGGCGGGATAGTATCTGACTTGGATTCTTTTTGCATATTGCTGTGATTCCTATGTAAAATCTAGTAATTACAGTTTAGGCAGTTTTCTCTCTTTGATGGAGGAGGTGTTGAGGAACAGCCATATCCCAGTGATTCAACAAGGAAGGATGATGCAGTGTGTCTTGTGCTGGTGGTGGCTGTGCTTTCTCAAACGATATATAAAGATGATGACAAAAATTGAGTGTGAAGAGGCCCTGTAACAACTCCATCAAAATTTGGCTTACTCCCAATGTGTGGGCCAAGAAATTATTTATTTCCTTACTAATTTTTCCTCATGTTTTAAATTAGGTAACATAGTTGCTGAGATGATTTAAAATGAGGAATAATCTACCTGTTTGGTCTTTAGAAGCAGGGATATCTGGATTCTCCTGCTATAAACCTCTGGGTGACTTTGGATGCAGCACTATAATGCCTGCTCCACTGGTTTCTCCATCTGATGGATACAGTTATCTGGGGGAAGCAATACATCTTTCTTCAAAAATGCTTCAGGAAATTATAGCACAGTATAAAGAAGTCCTGATTGGAAAAACACAGGTAATATGGCATTTTATTGTCTAGATTATTAATTCAGCAACTCTAATTTACAAAACTATCATACAAAACTGCTGAGAGTCCAGTCTTTGAAGGGCTTGCATAGGGCACATGTCTAGGAGTCAGGATGTGCTGGCAAGTCTGCACTTGGGAGTTTATCTCCTCTGGGAGAGGTATTTATATATTAGATACATGGTAAAAACACTCTCTGCTACTTAGGGCCATTTATAATTTCCCTGTTCAAACATTCAAGCTAAATGCTGAATATACTCTTACTAACTCAGTGGCTCTCCATCTACCCAGCCCTCAAGGGATTGCTATTCTGGGCTCTGGGGTGATGTCACCACTCCTACTTCACAGTTTCGCTGATGTGGTACAGTCCTGTGCCTTCAGCTGAGACATAGAAGATGAAGCTTTCCTTAGTAATTCTTAACTTTTGTTAACAGGTAGCCCTGTTTCTGCTGCTTCTGCTATCATTAGAAGAAGAGTGACATCTTTCACACAAGGGCCATTCCACTTTTCTTTTTTAAATGGGCCTAAGACAGCTATTACAAAATGAGTGAAACACCTTGTGTTCTTACTCTCTGCCTGAAAAACCCGGGGAAGACTGCAGTGTATTGCTGCTGCATTGAGGGAGCAGAAAACTAATCTTTCTAATTTTTTTCCCCAGAAAGAGTAGATCTGTTGTGAGTCACTTAACTAGGAACTACAGAACCTGCACAGAAAACATGAAATGTCAGGCAGCTGTGTTAAGAATCAACTTCCAACCTGCTCTACCCACTAGCTCTTATTGTTTGTGCCAACATGAAACTAATGGAGGAAGGGAGGGTATATGCTGAGCTCTTAATTTCTGAATGGCAGGGTTGGACTTGCCTTCAAGTCCAAAGTTGCTAAGGTTCTAAAATGTACAGTGAAAGTTCCTAAGTAAATTTTGTTCTGCCCACTGATAATACCATGCCATAACCATGCTTCTTCAGTGTTGCCATCCCACAGTAACTAATGGCATCAAAGAGGATGTGGCAGGCCATATAATAATTCCCACCATTCTTACCCATAAGCTATACCCGAAAGCCAGATGATTGTGAACTCTTCAGACCACAGACTCTTTATCCAGTCATTTGCGAGAGAAAGAAGGGAAAGCAATGCCAGTGCTGACCTCTGGAGAATCCACCCAAAATTTTAAGTTGTTAACTGTCTGTCATAGTTCCTGAGAGATTCCCAGCTTTTCCTGGGCTCCCAAAGCCACACTGCTCACAACATGTAAGCTGAGAGAACCTATTTTTATTATACAAAACAGCGAGGTTGAAGCGTTGCACTAATTACAAACCAGTACATAGTATCATCAGAGGAGCTATGACCAGCTCCTGTATAAGGCTTACATAAGTGGTGAGTCATGCAGTCTTAGGAAAGAATAGAGAGAGAAGCTTTCATTATGTTGTTTGCTAATCAGAAATATGAAAATAAAAGAACACAGCACTCAGTGGGTTACGTTTGGCTAACTGTACACTGGAATTTCTGCAGTTGCACTACGATTGAGGCATTTCATTGTTTGTGGTCCCAGCTTATATTAAACAGAGAGGATTTTTTCCATAAATCTTTGCCTCCAGGGCACAGTTGCGGTTGTTTGGGAACCCTAGCTATGTGTTTCTAGACATTAATGTCTGGAAGCAGCACCATGAGAGTAAAAATGAAGGTATATGCCTAGGGAGGGTACTGGGAGTAAATTAAGAAACCCAAGGGCAGGGTAGGGTTTGTGAGGATAAACATGTGAAGAAGCAGCGAAGTGGAAGAAAAGCTTTTAGGATGACTGAGAAGTCTAGAGATGATCTATCGTATCTTACTAGTCTCTTCCCATGCTCTCAGGCAGATAGTTAAATGGGTATTACTTCATCCAGCACTTACTAGCCATGAGTTGAGATGCCTACAGCCCTTAGAAGACAACAGCAGAGTTTTGAGGATCAAGGTTGGATGAAGCTTTATGTGCAGCAACAGTTCTCTTTTTACACTGGTGTGATTAACCCACCACTGCTTCTCATTTTCCTCCATTAGTCTTCTGCACTTCATGTGGAAAACTGGATCAGCATGTTTGTCTCCTGGTGGAAAAACAAAACAAAACAAAAACCCCCCACAAAAAAATCAAACAAACAAACAACACCAACAACCAAAACAAACAAACAAGGCCAACAATAAAAACAACACAATTTAAAAAAAAAGGCAAAAACATAGCATTAATAACTATGGATATTTTTTTAAACGTGGCTACACGAACTGAAGGCCAGAATGAGTGACAGGGGTAGGGAGTCTGGAGAACCATGTGGCCAAGTCCCAAGGAACTTCAGCATTAGTACAGCAGAAGGTGAGTGCTTCCTGTGTCAGAGCTGTTTGAATAATCCAGATTAAACTTTGTTTTCAAATGGCTGATTGGGACTGCGTGGAGCTGTAGCCTCTTTGTCTCCACCCTATTCGCCTATGGGTCTGTATGTTTGCTCAGTGCAAGTACTCCTAACATAGTGCACCTGAGCAGAGAAGCCAGTAGACATTTCTACCTGCCCCATATCCTGCCTCCCACTGCTTTCCTGCCTGGAAAGGGAACACAGTGCAGTGTGTCACAAGCAGAACAGGAACTACTGTATGAACCATCAGGAAGTATAATTGCTCCTCTTTAAGTTGCCAGACTGCTTTCAAAAAGACTACTATGCAGGATGCTTAAGGTTTGGTTGGGTTTGTTTAGAGGATTTGGGGTTTTGTGGGGGTTTGATTTGGGCCGCGTGGATTTTTTTTCAAGGGGTGGGGTGGAATCCTCTTCATCAATCAATGGGTGGGGAAAAAAAAGGCAAATTATTGAAAGCTGGTTGACTCTGGATTTATTTAAGCCCTAAAACTGCTCTTCAAAATGTGTATGCCTCCCCCCATCCTTAATTACTTCGAACCTTGGCTGCTCTTGCTGCACCGCTATATCTTTAGTCCGGACTCTGTCCCTAAACCCTCTCCCTGGGGCAGCTGCGGGGCCGGAGTTGGAGAGTCTGGTGACTGCAGCAGGCTCTGTCCCGCAGTCCGCATCCTCCGGGAGGTGCCGAGGCTCGCGGGGATTCCAGGGGCCGGGAGGTGCCGAGGCTCACGCCTATGGCCCCCTGTCCTTTTCATCGCTGCGGCCACGATAGGAAGAAGCACCTGGGCTCAGCAATGCCCAAACCCAAGCCTTTTTCGAGGAGGAAGGAAGGTGGATGTAAAGGACGGTATTTTCGCAAGTGCGGTGTTCCTCGCAGCCCCCTGGCCATCCATGCCCCCGGCAGCCAGAGCTACCCGAGCCCGGCCGGCGGCCCTTCTGATGCCAACGAGCGATGCCCCATTGAGCCTTTAAGAGCCCTTGATGGCCGGGGCGCGGCGCGGCCGCCCATGCCCGGGGCCCCTGGCCCTGAGGGCTGCGCTCCCTGCCCGGCGCTCGGCGCACTCCGCTGGCCGCGCTCAGCCGGGCCGGGCCGGGCCCGCTCAAGGGCCGCTGCCCCCTCAGCGCTGCGGGGGCACCCGAGGCGGCCTCGCCGAGCCCGCGGCGCCGTCCATGGCGGCCCGGCCGCCCTGCCCGGTGCTGCGCCTGTGCCTGGCCGCGCTGCTGAGCCTGCGGGCGGCCAGCGCCCTGCCCCTGGCCCCCGGCCCGCGGGGCGAGGTGCGGGCGGCGGCTTTGCAGCGGCTGCGGGAGGTGTTCGACATGGAGGAGCTGCCGCCCGACGTGCTGTCCCGCAAGAAGCCGCCGCAGTTCATGGTGGATCTCTTCAACAAGGTGGCCGACGCCCACGGCATCACCCGCGCCCCGGGGCTGCTGCAGGGGGACGTGGTGCGGAGCTTCGAGGACAGAGGTGGGCCGGGGAGTGGATCCCCGCGGCAGAGCGGCCGACGGCACACGGGCACAGAGCCGGCGGGGTACGCGGCTGGTGCTGCCGGCTCTGGCGGTGTTCCTAAACCAGGGTCTTTTCCAGCTTACGTGGACCAGCACCGCTTCTACTTCGACATCAGCGCGATGGAAAAGGGCGAGCAGATGCTGAAAGCGGAGTTCAGGGTCTTCAAGCTCAGGATGACACGTGTGTCCAGAAGGTCCGACGTGAAACACTTCTGCAAAGTAAGTGGGGAAACAGGTAAACACTTAATTGTGCTATACCAATGTCAGACCTATCCCAAATCATACCATACTTTTCTGGGATTTGAGATGTTTCCAAATTCGAATAGAACTTTATCTGCCTGAGCTGTTCTGAAAAATAATAATAGCAACCGGGGATTCATAACAAAACAGGGCAGATCAGGATTCTGATACTGAGTCTGTGTTTTTCTGGCAAAGAGCAGGATGGGACTTTTTACAAACCTGAAGACAAAGATGTGGAGAAACGGAAGACTTTGAAGCTATTAGGTATTGAAAATAGAATAGGAATGGTCAGGATATTTTTCTGTAGTATCAAACAGTGTGGCATCCTGCCTCTGAACACATCTAGATGTATGTAGTGATAATTGTTTTCTCTGTTAAACTGTCCAGTCCAAAACCTACTTTTTGCCTTGTGGGTACAGAATGATGGTACAGAATTACACCTATGATGTAGCAGAAATGTGCATAATCTTCATATTTCTTGTTTTGCTGGAAGAACAGTTGGGTTAATTTCTTATTGGTTTTGTTGTATTGCTATTATCAAGGTGGAAGTGTATGAGCTCTTGGAGAGTGGAAGCAAGCCACAGAAAAAACATCTCATTGCATCAAGATTATTGTCCCTGTACACAGAAGGCTGGGAAGTCTTCAACGTCACGCACACAGTAAGCAGAGAAGTCTGACTTCACTTCATTTCTAAATCTCTTAAGGTGACAGCTCATAACTCCAGCATTGCCATTATGCTGGGGTTTGTGGTCAATTCAAACTGAAGGACAGCAGCAGAGGGAGAAGCTTTCTCTCCACACTTAAAAGTACACCTGATGCTACCTGAATTAAAGAAGTGTTTATATGCTGCTAGCTGCACATGCATGGTGAGAATTGAGTAACCCAAACCTAATCGATGGAGGGACATGAGGCCAAGCATGTCGCTGTGATAAAAACAATAATGTGTTAGTCCTTAGACTGCCAAAGGATTTGGCATTGATAGTGTACTAAAAGTAAGTTTTCGTTTCTCCTTTTTATCCTGGCGGCATTTCTATAGAGCAGTACGTTTCAACGTTGTGTTTCTGGAATTTATCGTGTTTTGATTGCTTTTCATTTAACTTCCTCTGTAGACTTCTTTATTTGTTAGCTTCAAGATTTTGTAGATATCCATAAAATGTAGGTGAACACCTTTCCATAGCAAAAAAAAAGTCACACGGGGTTTAAGAGAAACATTTTTGGGTGTTTAAAACTTTACTCTGTGACAGTGGTTTTTGTTGCCTAAGCTTTTTGATCCGACTGAACAGCATGCTTGGATGGTTGGTCAGATTGCATCTTAAGTCATGATATTCCTGTTTGAGAATGGCCTGGCCTTATCTATTAGTGTGTAATTATAACAATTAGATAAGAAAATGTGCTTGATTGCAAGTTAATATCTTCAAATGCCACGTTTGTTAGAGTTAAATGAGTCTTAATGGTATGGAAAGTCTGGAGGGTTCATATTACTCTGCTGAGATTGCTATGAAAAATAAATTTCTGGTGAAAGTCAAAGAGTGTTTATTTTAATATTAATACTTACACTCATTTATTCATTGGCAAATTCTATGAAATTAATTATCTTGCTGTAAATATAGATTTGGGGTATGCATATGCTATTTTGTATTTTTAAGTGCTGAGTTACTAATTATTAAACTCAATAGACTCTCAGCTATAGTTATCTCACTTCTGTCATACTATATGTCCTTATATTCTCATGGCTTGTTGCCTGATCCCTTTTCCTAATATAAACATTGATAATCATAATGCTGTAATAGGAATATTGAAACAATATTGTTTCATTTCCCTGTCACTACCAGGTTTCCAGGTGGGTTGTAAACAGCAGCTCAAACCATGGCTTTTTGATAACAACGACACATGTATTCAACAATAGAATTGAACACAACCTGATTAAGTTTGCCAAGAGCCAGGACACTTCCCAGGAGAGTAGAAATGCTTTCCTTGTCCTCTTCACTAACAGTAACAAACGGAGGTCTCCCAACTTTGTACTGTCCTCCACAAGTAAGTTCACTCGAGTTTTAGAGTATGAACTGTCTGTTCAGCTTCTGTTACCTCCTGCTACCTCATGTATACCTAACCTGTTATTTATTTGCAGTGTTGAACATGTTTGAAGTTCAGCTTTGTCACTGATCAGAGTTTGATTTGATAGTTCTTGATAGTAGGTCACCCACCATCTTAAATTGCCTCTCCCCTGAGAAAAACTGGGTTTGCAGGAAATGTTCATAAAGCCTAAGGGGAATCTGTTTATTTTGTTTGTAAAGGGATGGGAGTTCTATTTTTTTAAAGTACTATGGATAGTGTTTTTGTGGTGGTGAAAATTGTATGTTAGGTTTAGACTGAAAAAAACTTGAAAAACTTTGTGAAAATGCTGGTAAAGTATCTGTAAGTAGAGTTATTAAGTGTAATTTTCAAGAGTGAAAGAGGTTGTTAAATAAGCAGTTTGAACCTCTCTGTCCGTGGTTTGGTTTTTAAGCACCTATTTAACTTCGGTGACTAATTAGCATTGTGACAAAAGGCTGCTTTCATCAAAGGCAACGCCCTCGTGCCTTAAATTACAAAACAGTGTCATACCTCTCCCACTGATTTTCCTGTAAAACCAACTCAGGCTGGATTTTTAGGGCCTGATAAACGCAAAGAGCAAAAGTTGGGAGGAGGGGCAAAAATAATGCAGTTCTGACTTTGCAGGCTTTTCTGGTAAACGATCGTATTTGCATATCAGAAAGAAGCTAGGTAGGACTTGGATCAATATTAAGAAGTAGATAGTGAAATTGATTAAAAATAAAAATGAGATTGGCCTGTTTATTTTTGTTTTCCAAAGAAAAATTAATAATGAAATCCTAGATCCCGATTTAATGAGCATCAAGCTCTGCATGGGATACTGTGCCAGGATTGAGAAATTTCTCAATGAAGAAACTCCCTAGACCTGCCTGTTGTTTGTGGTCAGTGACTACATAGATTGTTCTTCTACATATCAGTGAGTTTCAGCTTCTGTAGTTGGATCTTGAGGTCTCTATGGATCTCAAGTCTTCTCAGAAGATACTTCAGAAAGCATCCTATTGTCAGTAAGCTTCATTCCTTAGCAGAGTTCCGTAAACCTGGTGGTGATTTTTTCAGATAAAAAAAATGAAAAATACATTTTTAAAATGTTTCTTTACACATTAACAGGTTACTGCACACTCCGTTTTACAAATGTATGGGTAGAGTTTGTGGGAGAATAGTGGAGAGAAAGAGGCTGTTATCTTCACCCTCTGTTAGCACTGCTCAGCATAATGTGTGTTGTAGGAGTGGCTGTGTGAAGACTGTTAATACCTTTCTGACCAGATTCATCCCTGAAGAGGGACTCTGGAGTTTACAAAATGTATTTCATAGATCTTTGAATTTTTCCTTTCTCTTTCTGCTGAATTGGGGTGCTTTTTTTCACATAAAGTTAAATGCAAGATTTGGCAGGTTTGGAAATATGGCTGAAATGGCAATTGAATACACACCCCTTCTGATACTTTCACAGGTCAAGTGGCATTTCAAAATCTACTCGGAAGGCTTTGATGTAGATTTATGGAATATACTTTCATGCAGAATACTGTACTTAGTAAATGAATTTCATTTATGAAATATTAACACACAAATTCCTTTCAGAATCAGAAATAAACCCTGACAAAACTGATGCTTCACATGTGCCTCATGAACCGGATGTCATCAAAAGCAGCAGTGCAGGCATGGGCAGGAGACCTCGAGCTGCCCCAGTCCCTTCTGCCAAAGGCCAGGTAACAGCATGTCATCGAAGGGAACTCTATGTAGACTTCCATGCTATTGGCTGGTCAGGATGGATTATTTATCCGAGTGGATACAATGCATTTTACTGCAGAGGATCCTGTCTCTTCCCTTTGGGGGAAAGTCTAAATGCAACAAACCACGCTACAGTTCAGTCCATCGTCCATACACTGAAACTATCTCAAGATGTCAGCACGCCCTGCTGTGTGCCAGATGAACTGAAGTCCCTCAACCTTCTCTACTTTGATGACAAAGAGAATGTAGTCCTTAAAAATTATGAAGACATGGTGGCAACAAGGTGTGGTTGTCATTAGCAGGACTTCTTTTTGTCTGCATTTGGTGTGCACCTGGATTCAGTTCCCCATTTGTCACTGATGATACCAGAGGAGACGGCATTTCAGTTTACAGGGCAGGAGAGCCAGAAACTTATCTGTGCTTTAAATCCTTCTCCTCTCGCCATGGCTTGTGGAAAGGTGGCTGGCTTTTGAAGAGTTGTGGACTTCAAGACCTCCGTGGAGACCTCTTTGAGTGCCTGTACACCAGAGGAAACTATTAAAATCAGGAACTTCCTATGTGAAGGAGTTGAAACAGATCACGTCAACTGTTCAAATTAAGGTCTTGTTCTGTATATTAACACTCGGAGTTTTCTGTGATTTAACAGGCATGGTATCCTGCCTTAATCCAGGATGGGGTGCAGCTGTCTTAGTAACACAACCTTATTCAGTTTTGGCTGCATGATCCAGTAGGGATGTACACTCCTACACTGAGCTTTCAGGGTGTTTGCCCAGAGCTCATCTTGGAGGCCTCTACCACCCACAGATGATACATTACAGGGAAATGCACTTTTTGCCCTGCGCTTTATGCAGCTCTACCAAATACAGAAACCTCCTTGTAAGTCCCCAAGGTACTTGCTAGCCAGTCTGAGGGAACACATGGGTCAATATTTGTCTGGGAATCAGCATATTTGGCTTCTAGCTCAGAACTGCAACTCTGTATAATGAAGGGTCAGCCAGTCCCTCTGTAAAATTATTCTCTTCCACCATGGTCTGCTGTGTCTGTTCAGCTGTGTGGCACCAGAGATTGCCTTTGTGTATTTGCACAGTGATTGTACAGTGAGATCCTAAGCTTGGGTGAGAATACTCATAGTTCAGCAGGAAGAAAACCACTAAGCTTTGGAGGTCCATGGCAACATGGTGGGTGCTGCCCTGGTCCCATGTCTGAGGCAAATTTGGTTTCACTGATTCCCTTCCGTTCTTCCTTGAAGAATAGGACATAGACTTGTAAGCAGCCCCCTGAGGTCTTTCAGTCTTGCTACAGGTAACTGGCCCATTACAGTTCCTCAGTCAATTCACCGAGTTGTGCCTTTATCCTGGTTAGGTTTCTTGTCTCTATGAATCCTTGAAGGAGGCTGATTTCCCACAGAATATGACATCTCCCATGGGCAGGAACTTCATGGAGATTTTTTTTACTCCACTGATACTTAAAAAAAAAAGAAGTAATGTTTTTCTCTCTGTAAATACTGATGTCTATAATAAATTTATTTTATTTAAAACCCCAACACTTTGGGTATATTAACTTAATCTGTAATATAAAATGATAATTTTTTAAATAAATGTAATGTGATATTGATGTGTTCTGTTTGTTGTGTTTGAACCTCCTCCCAAGAGGCCTGAATCAAATACTTCTCCAGAAGAGAGGACATTCCCAATGGCTTTGGTGGGTACTGTATCAAGTCCACTCGTTCTATGTCAAGAAGTACAATGGATAAGCAGAATAAATGTGTTTCTCTTCAGGGAGGATCCGGTGATTATTCCTGAAATGAAAGCATCTTGATCTTGGTATATGGTCACCCTGGTGAAGTGGAATGCAAATCTGGTAGCAGGGTGGTTCTTACTGCTGCATCAGCCACACCCAGCCATGGCTGGGCAGTTGACATTGGGAAAGGGACCTTGGAAAGCTTAAAGGGTCATAAAGGATCACATTTTACTTGTTTATTTCCCAGGCTGCTCTTTTGCACTTTTCCCTTTTCACTGCAGAAGTACCTGTGGTGTTTTAAGTCTGTAGGAACCACACCTTGGGAGTGGGAAAATGTATCTACAGTGGGAGTCCAGACAAGGTCACTTCTGAATGGTGACTTCAGCTGATATTATCTGTGCTTCTTTTGGTAGAGGCCCTAAGAACTGAAGTTTTCACTGCCAAGTAATACTGAAGGACAGCATTTGGAGCAGAATGGCAGAGCCAGTTTCTGTGTCCAACATACTCATCTTCTGTCCATGCGTGACAAATACTTCCAGCACCATCAGCTCTGTATCAGCTTCATCCTTCACTTCTCAACCCAGAGAACTGTTTAATTTTTTTTCTAGGATATCTTAACATGTTTCTTCTTGTTTCAAAATCCAGGAAAAAAAAAGGGAAAATTTTCTATTGAAAAGCAAGTATGATTAATAAATAAATGATGGCCACACTGAATATTAGCTAAGATAGTGCTACCCTACAATAGGTGAAATATGCACAGCCAAGCTAGGAGCACTCAGTAGTTTTGCACACATTAAATTATTTTTTTCTGCACCACTCAACATAGTCTCATTATGCCCCATTAAACCCTGATAATTAAAACAAAATATATTGGAATTGTTTATCCTGGACTTTGTAAGGAAATGAGGTTCATAATAATGCCAAGGGAAAAAATTTACACTACACCACAACTTGTAATTAACAATTAAGCACAAGTAGGCTCCTTTTTTGTTGCCTTTTTTGTTTTGGTTTGGTTTAGAATAAAGGTGAATTTTCTTCTTATTCATTAACTGAATTAGGTAAGAATTCCAAAATAAGAAATTCTACACATCGGAGTCTTGGTTAAATCATATGTTTAGGTGACACACCAAACAGGAACAGCCAGGGGTTTAGAGGGAATAGGAGTTGCGGCCAGTCTGAAAAAGGATTGGTGACAAACTGAGCATGTTGCACCACTGCAGCAGCAGGAAAAGGCAAGGCTAGTAGCAAACCCTGTTGTGATGCACTGTACCAAGACCAATAAGGAGACCACCTGGCCCTGAAGAGCTGTCCATGTAAAGAGCAGAAACAAAAAGGAATGAGTGCAGATCTTATATTCAGGCTGCCACCAAGAACATCACACCCCAGGAACTGAAATTTGGAGATATGCAGACAAAGAGCTACATGTTAAAGGACCAAGAGCATTGCACCATCTCTGCCCTGCCTCCAGCTCCAAGCCTCACTGAGGGCACAGCCACAGCGAGGGGCTGCCTGGGCTGGAAGCAGAATGCCCTCAGCCATTCACTGTGGAGAATCTGTACAGTGCTCAGCTCTGCTGCTCGAGGGCTGCTGGCTCAGGTCTCTGCATCCTCTCCATAGCTTGGGATCAGTGTGATGCTCCTCTAGCAAATAACACAGCTCATGTTTCCTACCCACAGGCACATGGAAAGCAATATTTCAAAGGGAGAATGACTCAGGCAACCTTAGAAGAGAATCCAACCCCATGGTAAAGCTCAGCCCCACGACAAAGCATAAGGTCCAATTTTGGAACTAAAGTGGTCCGTGCATGTGAGGTATGTGCAGTCACACTGTACTGCTTAAGGTGGGGAGACCACGAAGCCTGGCCCTGACAACACTGCAGTGAGATGGCAGTGGGGTGTCGGTATGCTGTGGGAGAGAGCTAAGAGCAAGGAGTACAAAATTCACGAGAGTGGTCTCCTGTTTGTAGAAATGTTTGTTTTAAGGGATTTGTGTAGCACGCCTTTCACAAGGTATAGATGACAGAAAATACTTCTTCGTTCTGAAGCAGGAGTAGGGATACGCTGTGGATGTTTGGGGATGGGTAAGGCAGAAGGGATGGGCTTGGGGAAATTGGTCTGGGGTGGTTTCCTTTGGTGGGGGGAGATAACTTAAATGTGCCTGCCCTGAGGACGCTGGAGCACAGCAGTGCTGTAAGCAACTGAAAAGCCTCAGTTCTACTCTGTCCACTCTGCAGGCTTGAAAATGCTTCTCGATGTGAGGCATTCTGTTTGAAATGCTTGGTCTTTGTTCCAGACTGTCTGGGGTAGTATAGTTTCTTGTCCTCGGTGTAGGAAATGGGGAAATTACTTGAAAGACCCGTGGAGGGTAGTATTTATTCACAGTGCTGAAGTTTGTCTCCGGAAAGAGAAGAGTGGCTGGGTGCCTGTGAAAAGTTCCAGGGCTTTCCCACAGGTACCGAACCCTGTGGACTATCACCGGTCCCTTTCAGATCACCCATGCAAATACAAACATGTATACATGCGCGTTCTTTCTTATGTACACACCCAGATGCACATGCGTTCATGTTCAGAGGCAGCCTCACTCCTGGTTTCTCCAAATGATGGTGCAACTTATCCATAACCAAGGTGGAGTGCTCGAGCTAATTTGAGAACATTGCCACATCCAAAAGGTGCATTTCAAAGGCTTTGTGCAAAAGTATGTCACACCTCAGCCACTTCTCCCCTTCTGGCCTGGAGTGCAGCTCACCTCTAAGGAAAGTAGTTAGCAGGTGTGAATTTGCCTCACCTTCGGTGAATGAGACAATTGTGCATTAAAGCAGCTAATAAAACGTTTTCTTTCTTCCTGCTAGGTTTATTGCTAGAAGCCATTAACAGAATAAGGGGGACTGCTAATTTTCGGTTCTCACAGGATGTGTGCAGCTTTAGATTCATGCAGATACTAACTGCCCTGATTCAGGCCTAGATCACAGCCTGTCTTATTCTGGAAAACCAAACCTGCAGGTTTTGCCTGGGAAAATGACCTGATACTGAGAAGTGATTGACCCTTAACTGAAACCATGATTTGGTGATGTGTAAATCTAGGCCTTGTGACACAAAGCAGCATTATGGTTTAAACCCCAGCACACTGGTTCAGATCTACTCACAGAAATCTTGCTTGGTCAAATATCGGATTAAATTGAATTGTCAGGCAGCACAAAACTGGTGTTAAAAATCAATATAGGCTCTGTAGTGTGATCCACATTGTAATCAACTGTTTTCAACGAGGGTTGTTTTGCCTCATCAAATCCTGGCATAGTCCCAGCCTCTGCTTTGAGTCACTTCAAATGGTAAACATAGGTTTGGTAAACGCACAGCTCCAGGCAGAGGACTGATGACACTCAATAAGGCTCCTGGCAGACTAATCTTCTGTGCCACTAGAGGTGCCATAAGGTACCTTCTTCTTTTCCATGGAAAGGGAAGGCAAGTATGGTTTATGGGCTGTCTTCTGGGTGTCCACACAGTTCTGGCTCTGAAGGGAAACATATAATTCTCTTAGACACAATCCTGTATAAAGAATGAGAGTGAAGCTCTGTGTGTACCTACAGGAAGCTTTTTGTGACCTGGGTTGAATGAGTGTAACACTTGCGGGGACATAAACCCAAGAGGTCGTGGGAGCAGGCCTGGCATACTGAACGACTTCTCAGTGCTATGTAATTTGCTATTCCCGTCTCATGCACTTCCTTTGCCATGTCATGAAATTTCTGTCCAAATCCATCAGTTGCTCAACCCTTGCCCAGGCTTTGATTAGAGACTTTCCTCTCTGATGTTGCAGGTTCCTATATCTAAGGGTCATGTAATTGCAGTCCAGACATCAGCTCTCAAATGAGAAGAAAATATATACCAGTATATGCATACTAGTCTATGCAGTCCCCATTAAAAGGGGGTGGGAAAGACAGGGAGGGAGGGAGAGAGAGAGAGAGAGAGAGAGAGAGAGAGAAGGCTTGCTTTCATTGTAAGCGGGACCATGAACGTAAAAGTTCAATAACCAGAATGCATTTGCTTTGTACATTTTAAACCTGCTGCAGCTACTGTAACCAGCACATGCAGTTGAGTCTAATTGCTACTTTGCAGCTTGACCTAATTGATGCTCTGATTTGCAGCCACCTACCTCTGTGAGCCCATGTTTCATTACATTTTACCCTTGCTCCTGAAATCCTAAAATTCCCATGGGGATAAATAGACTACAGCAATCCATAGCTTTTGTGTGTGAACAGACAATTCTTTCTCCCCTGTAATTTTCTTTCATCTACACACGAACAATGAAAATACAATGGGTTGACAAAGAGAATTATTATTTACCCTAAAATACTCCTTATTTAGGCAGGCATAAGTCCTTTTAACTCCCTAGGAGTTTTACTTAAATTCTGAATGAAAACTGCAGTGATACAAAATCAGCTTAGAGATATTTTCATAACCTAATTGGGGTGTTTATATTACAAGACTATATTATTCTCAGTCTCTGCCCATAATTGCAAAGAAAAAGTTCTTTGGTGAAGAATATATCAGTAATTTACATGGAAAATGATTAAAAGGAAAGCTTTTGAAATATGGAAACCTCATGGTTTTAGCTTTAAACAAGCATTTCAGTCATCATAAAAAAAAAAAACCTCTAATGTCTCCTGCAGCTTTGATTTCAAACACGTCACATTCTTCATTAAAGCAATCATTGTTAAAACAGAGGGACATAAAGCAACATAGGATTTATTCCTTCATTAAACTGATGATCCGTATATGAAGCCAATTAACATTATGAGTCTGGTGAACATCAAGTGTAAAGAGGTTACAGAAAATTAAAAGCAGTCACCTTGGTCTTTAGATAAAGAAAGAACACTTTTACATTATAAATTATAAGAGTGTCCAAGCGGGACAAATCGGCAAATTTGGTTAATTGGAAAATACATTTTACTGCACATGAATTAGGGTAAAATAACCTTTTAGCTGCTAGCTTTTTTCTGTGGTCAGGTATTGAGAATCATGGGAAAGAAAGTGTTTGGACATGGAAAGGCAAAAGACCCATTTCATCAAACTGAGCCATTCGGACTTCCTTGAGTTTTACGAATGAGCCCCTCAAAGCTCAGTGCTCCGAAGGAAAACGTCCATTCAGTGATTTTGCTCATCAGTTCAGCCCTAGGTTTTGTCGTCATGGGTGAAAAATGAGAAGAGGTGTGTTTGTGTGTGCAGTACAGGAACAGGTCTGCTGTAAGACAGACACAATCAGCAGGATGTCCATCCAGAATTATATTTAGTTGGGCTTTTTCTTGCAGACCTAGTAACTAATATTGATGTCACTCTAAGTAGTCACAGTAATAATAACAGTAATAATAACAGTAATAAAAATTAAGTTTACGAGAGAGACTTTAAAGACTTTATATAAAAAGGGATTTTTTTTTTTCCTAAATACTGTAGCTCTGTACATTATTTCATTCTACAGCTTGTTTTTAGTGCTTGCCTTTGGCAGCTGGATGAGAGGAACCACCAGAGAAACACGAGCCCCAGTCCCAAGCAAATTTACTGCGTATTTTTTCCACTGTGGTCCCAGCTTCGCAGGTAAGCGTCTACCGCCCGGAGAGATCCAGGAGCAGCCCTGCCAGCAGCCTTCCCCCGGAGCAGGGACTGGCCCCGGTCCGCCCCAGCGGGCGGTGCGGGCCGGGGTGCGGGAGGAGCGGCGGGCGCTCTCCGCGGTGCTGAAGCGCCGCCGCCGCCCCTGGGCTCCGGCCGCCCGAGAGCAGCGCCCAGGACTCCACTGCGCTAACTTTTAATTATGTCAGCCCCACGTTTCGAGCATTAAAATTAAACAGACATCGAGCTGGAGAGGGGTGGGGGATTATATATTGCTTAGTTATCTCCTTGTTTTGCAGCTGCTGCTCCTCGGGAGAAAGTTGAGCCTCGGCCGGCTCCGGGTCCTTCTGTTTCTATTTAAAAAGCAGCGACTTGGAGCATTTCCCCGTGCTCCATTCCGCCCTCTCCACCTCCTGCAATACGCTGAACTTGCAGGCTTCAAACTGCTGGGGAAAGTGAGTCTTGTAGCCAAAACTGCAATGTAGCCCCTGACTAGAACAAGGCCTGAGAGCGCCATAATGAAGTTATTATTATTTTATTAGGGGTTCTTATGATAAAACACTGTCTCACTCCTCACTTCCCGAGGAAAAGTCACTTCTGTCTCTGCGTAGTGGGATCCTACAGTGCTGTCCCTGTGTGGATTTTAAAGCTCTGGATGGAGAGGCTGGCAGGGGAGATCCACACAGCACCTCTGGGTTATGTTTTCTTCTTTTTAAGGTTACTTGACCTAAAGCTTATGCTGCTATTTTAAGGAGCTCAGTCGGCTTCAGAACACTCGTCTTTGATCTTGCACGATGCTGTAGAAGCCATCTCAACTGGTACTATACTTTGCTGTTTGCTTTAGTAGACTTGCCTGGATAGTAAGTCAATATCTGTTGTCAAACAAAGATATTCATAAAAGTGTTTATGTTCATGTGTAGACATGTAAATATATATATATAAACACATGAATCCTGCTTATTAAATCTGTTACTAGTGTGATAAAAGTATAAGTCAACAGATAAGAAAAGATCAGATTGATTTGGATCTCGAGTACAATTAAATTTTGCCTTTCTTTGCTAAAATAATGCTTTGCAGGGCTGAAACATAACTTCAACTTGAATATACATTAGGGGAATTTCCACATCTATGCCTAGTGTGAAGGCAGATAGAGCAAGTGATATTTCTAAGGCTTATTAGTGTTTATATAATGAGATCATATGTGCAGAATAACTTTCCAAAAACATCATATCTTCAAACTCTCTATGTCTGCACCTGTATTGTCTGTATCCGTCTCCTTTCCTCTGGTATGAACGTGCTATGTCTTTAAACTCCCATCAGATCTAAGAGAGCCTGTGTAGATTTGCTCACCCTTCCTGCACAGAACATTACAATGTTTATAAAATATTAAATTTGTGTAGTCTGCCGGAGAAGCAATTGTTCCAAAATAAAATCAGCAGTCTAGACGAAACATAGACACCAGAACTTATCAACAGTTGTCTGACTTACATCTTCTGATGCATCTTGAGTGGGTCATAATACCAACTTTATTTTCAGTGGTGCATAAATTAATTACACGCATTTAATAACCAAAATATCATTATATTCCCCCTTTAATATCATAAAGGCTTTACGCCAGGGAAGCACTTAATGTGCAGGGGGCCATAACAGGCTATTATCCTTGTGTAATGCTATTACAGAACCAATTATGCGCCATTATACTTGCTTTTTTTGCAGTTTATGTGATTTGATCCAATCCCGCGTCCCTGACTTGAAAATTTCATCTGGGTACTTTAAAGTCTAATTTTCACCCGGGCTGAGGCAAGGGCCATCTCTCTCCGCTGAGCCTATGTCTCGGATGCATTTTAAAAGTAATTGCGCAGGGTCCCGCCGCATATCATTTGCAGACGGGAAGCGAGCATAAATCCAGAGACCCCTCGCTGCGAACAAAATCAAACTTTGCCGTGATACGATCGCTTGGAAAGGCGAGGCGTGTGCAGAGCGGCCCCCCAAAACCCATCCGGCGGCAATTACCCGGCGCTCCGGCAGCCCGGGGTGCGGGCGGCGGGGCAGCGCTCGGCGCGGCGGGACCCCCCCGGCCCCGCACCCCGGGGCACCCCGGGGCGGAGGGGCGACACGCCGGGGACCGCGAGCCCCGGAGCGACCAGCGCTCAGAAAATAATAGGATTGTGTTGCTGCCGTTCACATTCCTGGCGTTTGCTGAGAAATGACGGTTTTTTCTTTTCATCCTTTCCACCCCCCCTCTGCTCTGCACACCACGTGGGCCATTTGTAGGGCCCAATAGACCTATCCAAGTTACTCACTGTAGACAGCGCTGGAAATAATCAGATTAAGGCCAATTATGCGTGAGATTATAAAGGCAAGTGCTGAGAGGCAGAGCATGCTGTAGACAGATATAAAGACATCTGGCCACTTCCAGAACTCCACAGAGCCCTTCTGTCTCTGCAGCCAACAACTCACAGCGCCTTATTCTAAAGCAAAATACCCACAAACCTTACTGGTGAATTTTACGTCTGTTCGGTTTAGGTATGGATTACTATATTCGTTTGACTTCTGGATTTTTTTTTTTTTTTTAATGACTGCATATAAATTTGAATAGTTGTTTGGTGTGGGTGTTGTTGTTTTTTGGTTGTTTTTTTTTTTTTTCTTGCCGAGGACATTGGTTTCCAACCCGAACACGGCTCCCAGTGTGTTGGATGATTTAAAAAGAAGACAGCTTTTAGGTTTTATTGCTGTTTCATTTAGGCAGAATAATTTGGATTTTTTTCAAGAGGTTCTACAAACATCTTTTTCTTTATATAATTACTTGGTCCGGAGAGGAGTATTTGAGATAATTAGATAGATTAGATAGATAGATAAATAGATAGATAGATAGATAGATAGATAGATAGATAGATAGATAGATAGATAGATAGATAGAT
>JAYRBT010000178.1:18104855-18129391 GCA_036023395.1 Myiotriccus ornatus | reverse complement strand
GATAGATAGATAGATAGATAGATAGATAGATAGATAGATAGATAGATAGATAGATAGATAGATAGATAGTGAGATAGAGCACTATGGCTGGACAGATAGAAGAACAAGAGAGAGATAATCTGCTATTAGGGGGAGAAAACAAAGTTTTACTGATTATGATTACTGTGTGCCTACCACGGAGTCTTCTGCCTTTGACTTTTTCAGTTCGTTGCAGAGGGTTAGGCATTACTTTCTCTGCTTCCTCTGGGATGGGCTTTAGGGTATCAGTGAGTTTCTCCAGGTGTTTTCTTCTGGCTATTCACCTATTCTATTCTTTCCTTCTCTGTCTTCAGGTCTGCAGGAGACACCTCGGTGGTGCGTGGAGGTGCCTGACTGGGGAGCTGGTGCCGGTCCGTCGTTGCGGGGGGAGCGCGGGAGCCCCGCGCCCCGCGGACTGGCCCCGGCCCCGGTCCCGGCTGCCGGCGGGCTCGCAGCTGCGGGCAGCGGGCGCCCACCCAGCCGCAGGGCCATGTTCTACTTCCACTGCCCCCCGCAGCTAGAGGGTGAGTGTTGTCGCACAGAGACGTGTAAGTACAAGAGCTGAACTTCAAGGGCTGTGTGTGTGTGTGTGTGTGGCGGGGAGGGATAGGGAGGTTGCGCTGGGGACGGAGGGAGAAACTGTGGTCTGACTTGCTCCAGGACTGCCGGGTACAGATACGTGCTGGGATATGATGTAGATTTATAAAGACCACTAAATATAATCCTTTACCTTAAGAAAACACAGTCCTCTCTCCCTCCCCGCTCCCAGCTTTCCGCTCTTGTCACAGGATGGAAAGAAGGATTGCATGACTTTTTTTTTTTTTTTTTTTTTTTTTAATTCGGTGCCTGCTGGAAAGGCCTTGGTTTTACACCCCCACCCCTGTCATTTTGCCACCTGCCTCCCCTCTGTGGATAGCGATCCCGCAGTTGAGCCTCAGGCTACGGCAGAGATGCTTTTCTCCCCTCCCAGCACAGATGTTGGTGTCATGGCTGTAATCGGGACACTTTCAGGACGTGGTCACGCCTCCTCCCTCCAGCCAAAGGGACCGCATAAATCTTTAATACTATTTTACAAATAGTCTGCGGGAGGATGGGGGAAAACGAGGCACGACTGAAAAATTAAAAAAAGGGGAAATAAATATTTGGGAGGACGTTTTTCTTTATGTTATTGGTCATAGGCTTTTCTTTCCTTATTATTATTATTATTATTTGTTTCCTTTAAAAAAATATGGCAGCCGTCGGGATTTCTTCGTGTCACCCCCGCAAATGCCCAGGGCCCTCTGAACCCGCTCCCTCCGGCCAGTGCTCGTAGTGTGCGGAGCATCCTCGGAGCCGCGGCCGCGCAGCCCCAGCCCCGGGCGGGATGTCCCGCCGTGCCCGAGCGCTCCCGCGGCCACGGCGGGGAAAGCCACCCGGACCCGGAAAACACCCCCGCCCGCTCGCCCACCCCACTCCTTGCATGGCCGTCGCCGGGAGAGAAAGGGGATTTCACCGCGGCAGCGCTGCCAGAAAGAGACGATCCAGCTCTCCCCAAAGTTTACTCCGGGCGGGACAAGGGAGGTGGACCGGGCAGGACAGTGCGGGGATCCCTCCATCACCTGTCACCAAGCGCTGGGGCGGCTTTGTTCGTTAGGTTTTGGCAACGGCTTTGGAAGCGTGTTCTTGTTTTTGTTTGTTTTGTTTGCTTGCTTGTTTGCTTGTTTGTTTGCTGTGTGTTTGTTTCTCCGGTGGCAGCGTGAGGCCGGTGCCCGAGACAGGGAGCTGCCCCCGCATTCTGCATCCTCTCCCGGCGGTGTCCGGGGCCGGCCCTTCATTCTCCAGCCGTGGGCAGTATCGGGGAGAGGGGGAAGGGGCGGACTGTCCCGCTAAAGGGTAAAAATAATAAATAAATAAATAAGTAAAAATACACCTCTGTCCAAAACCCCCCACCCACCAGTCACCAAAACAGAGGTGGCAACAGAAGAGCTCTCTTTGGCCAGCGTTTGGGCAATCAGGGAGGCCTAGTGCCAGAGGGAAGAGACCGGACTCTAGGGGTCACCAGGACAGTATTTTATTCTCTGATAAGCCTCTCCCAGTCTAGCAGAGAGTCGTCTGTTTGTGTGAGGAGGGGGCTGGAGGCCGTGTTTATCTTCCAAATTATGCTTCAAAATGAGCGGCGACCTCCAGCCCCCGTGCCCGCGATGAGGCCGTGCCGTGCCAGAGCACTCCATGCGCAGGTCTGCGAATGGGGCCATAGGGACACTCAGCAACGCCTCTGAGGGTTTGGGTACTTTTCTGTTCCGTGAGGGGTTCTTTGTTTTGTTTTTTTGTTTGTTTGGAGGTGGTGGGTTTTGGTTTGTTTGCTGTTTGTGAGTTTGGTTTAAGTTTTGGGTGGTTTTTTGGTCTGGTTTGTTTGGTTTGGTTTATTTTTCTTTATCCTGTTTTGTCAGCGCACAGAAAGGGAGTGACACATTTCAGCCCGGGCACGGATGACGTGCGACTGGGGGAGCCGCGAAGGCAGGGGTCCACTCCACTTGCATCCCGGCGGCCCATCAGCCCTCTCCCGACCTCCGCCCAGGGACAAACATCCACTGCCCCAGTCGGCCCCTCGATCCCCCGCAGGGAAAGGGCAGGGGCGGCCTCCTCCAGCCCCGCTGTCGAGTCCCGGCGGCTCGGCCGTGGCCGAGCTGCCCCGGGTGCTCAGCTGTACGGAGCCCCGTGCCCATGTTCTCCTCCAGGAATGAGGGCGAGCAGACGGGGGCGGCTCGGCCGCTGCTCGCAGGCTCTGCGTGGGGAACCGCAGAGACCTCGGTGCTCCTCCGTCCGGGCAAGGGCTTCCCCGGGCTCTCCCGGCAGACGGGCAGGGCCTTTACGAGCGGCCATGCCCCCGCCAGTGTCAAAGCTTCGTCTTGTCGTCCTTTTAAAACACAGATAGCCCGAAAAAATACTCTTTCCCGGGGCGGGGTGAGCTTCGCTCAGAAGAACCGCCCGCTGCCCGCAGGAGCCCCCCGGCCCAGCTCCCGCCGTGCTCCCGGGGCCGACCGGGGTGCTGCGGGCTCCAGCCCCGCGGAGATGGGGCCGCACTCCCCACTCCGCCGGGGTGGCTCCTGCCCTTTGCCCCCACGGGGCACAGCGGCCCCTAACGCGGCTCTCGGCCCGCAGGCGCGGCCCCCTTCGGAGGCCACTCCGCTGGCGACTTCGACGACGGGTTCCTGCGCAGGAAGCAGCGCCGCAACCGCACCACCTTCACCTTGCAGCAGGTAGGAGCCTGCTTCTCTCTGCCCCTGCCCTGCGCACCCACTGCCCCATCACTGCGCCATACTTGCTCCCTGCCTCCCTCATACTGCTCCCTGCCTGCTTCCCACCTGCTTCCCGCATGCCCCATGCCAGCCCGGCGCCCCGCCTGCCCCGCTGCCTCGGGCTGTCCCGCTTTCCTCATCCACGCCTGGCAGACACCCCCGTGGGGCGGCCGGACAGATCTCTCACGGATCTCTGCTCTCCTCCTCTCCGCCAGCTCGAGGCCCTGGAAGCCGTTTTTGCTCAAACCCACTACCCTGATGTGTTCACTCGGGAAGAGCTGGCTATGAAAATCAACCTCACTGAGGCCAGGGTGCAGGTAAACATCCTGGGGAATTATTTAACTCGAGTATTCAAACTGGCAAACTTTTTTTTATTATTATTTTATTTTTTTTTTTGACATCATGACTGCAGAGTGCACATTTGGCCAAAGAACGCAAATGAAGACGATCTGTCATTTTCATGATGCACTTTAATAACATCAACATAATGTGGAATATTAGATTAGGTTGATTAATCGGTCATTCATAATTAACTAGTGATAATGTTCTACACTAATTTGTCCGCGTCTCCAAGGTACTAAATTACATCAATGCACATCCATTTCCTTGCTTTTGGAGGGGGGGCGTGGTGCAGAGAAAAGAGCTGAGACGTGATTCTCCAAAGCAACTATGACCACTGTCGAGCAGTGGGGTTAGTCAACTGCAGGGAGCCCAGCTGCCAGGAAGAAATCTTCTGCATCTCTTCAACTTTTCTCCCTTTGCCTTCTTTCTAAACACTTAATTTAGACAGCTGAAGAGCCTGCAGAGCAATTCCCACACCTTTAATATGATCCAGTAAATATCACTGGCCATGATTAGTCTTTCTACCACCACTCCTTTCCACCCCTTCCTTTCTTTCCTGTCCTCACCTTTTTCCTCTTTTTTTCTCTCCTTTTATCCATGTGTTTAATTTTTCCATCTCCAGGGATTAACTTTGTGTGTCTACAAGCTCTGCCAAGAGCAGCAGTCCTGCAGTTGTCAGAGATGGATCCCTGTAACTCTGCAGGCATTCACCATAGAGTTGCAAACCATTTTTTGAACACAGTTATGCATTAATTTTTATTTATGGGGCTTTTCTGCATGCTGTTCTTCTAATTTATTTATTTATTTATTTATTTAGGTGCTCGGGGTTAAGACTATGCAAAGATCTAATTGTAGGAAATATAATAGCTTGCCTTTTGTTCCCTAGGGTCATGTTAGTATCTCTTAAAACCCAATGGCTGAAGAGAGATAATGGAATTCAACACAGTAAATTGGGGATTGTAAACAAATTATTTCTCCTATAATCAGATTATGTGATCCTGATTATTAAATCTCAACATGAATCATTGGTCATATGTGGGCAAATTAAACTGATTATTATTTGAAAATGAAAATCTCCTTTTGCCACTGCATTGTAGGTGCTGGCTTAAAAAAATAATAAAAAATGCCATTTTGGCTATTGGTGCCTAAAGACTGAACTGCAAATTGAGATAAATGGGACAATTATTGAGCATTCAGAAGTGGAAGATCATAACTTCTTCCTGAAAGGTGCAAGGGTGAGATAGGGGTGGTGACAATTGGATTGCTGAGGACTGGTGTTTAGCCTTGTTGTTGGCTATTATGCAAACAGACAATAGATGCAAGCATTTGTTTAGCCTGCTTTCATGCAGGGACACGAGGAAACACAGAGGATGGGAGATATGTTTACATTTATACCCCTTGCTCATTCAAATATGATTAATGTGCTATAAAGCAGAGTCTTAATCGAAGATGATGTTGTCAAACAATAACTAAATAGGGAAATAAACGACTTCATCATGCTCTTTCCTCAGAAGCAGGCGAACTGTCAGTGCAAAGTCATTAAAATATGATAATGAAAAATAGCTCAATTAAATGTTGTTATAGCTGTGACCTTCATTCAATTAAGACACAAGAAAGTGTCTGCATTTTGCTTTGCATTTAACTGCTCTAAATTTAGAATATAGATAAAATCATTATTCAATGTTTGCTGATACATGCAATTAAAAGGCAGCTAACTAAAATGGAGTTGGAGGAGGAGAATAATAATAATACCAATCTTGCCTATACTTGAATTTGTGTATTAAAATGTGGGTTTTCTGACCTCAAGAGAAGCTTGGCATTTTACAGCTCAAATGTGATGCTTTCAGAGAATCAGCTCCAAGGTTAATGGAAAAAAAAGAAGTTTTTGGACTAAAAGTCAGGTGATAAAATCAAGAACGTGAATGTTTGTTTTGCATATGGGAAAAAAATAAGGTTTGGAAACTGGTGTTCTGAGATCATAGTGTGGCCTCAGATGGGGGGCAGTTGTACCACCACAGTATTAAACTGTGGAATGATCTTCCAAAATTAGTATCTATCAACTTTTGAGTTCTTTGAATGCAGACTGGACATGAGAAGAACAACAGCAAATATCAGTCCTCTCCAGAAAATGGGCTGGATAATATGGCCTAATACACACCTTTTTATTTCTCATCTTACTGATTCTAGAAGCAGCTTATTTAAAGACTTATATGTGGTTTCATTAGAGTGCTTAGATATGTATTTAATACCATCCCTATAAAATGGCTTTCAGTTGTGTTAAAACATAGAAATCAGTGAGAATTAAATGTGTGTATTAAGGTAAGCACATGATTAAATGTTTTGCTAACTGGCACAGTAACATCAAAATTATTTTTTAAAAAATTTTTGTTTGTAACATTTGTTTGGAATGTCTTTGGACATTTCTGGCTTTTTTTCCAGACCCAGAAACATTACAGATACAAATATAATCCTAAGACTCAACTAGAATAGCAATGGAGATACAAAATAAGAGGAAGTTTTAGCCAAGCTTCTAAATGACTGATTTCACTAGCGTAACAGTTTGCAATTTCTTTGCTTCATATTTGGCTAAACACAGTTTTCAGCCAGGATTGCTCTCCTACTCCAGGTGTGGTTCCAAAATCGAAGAGCTAAATGGAGAAAAACAGAGAGGGGTGCTTCTGACCAGGAGGGATCTAAGGAAACCATGGCTGAGGTGGCACCTCCTGCAAGGAATTTAAATTCCCCTTCTCCAGCAGATCAAGCCAGGAATAAAAAAGAGGGTCTGGAGATCCAGCAGAGGTAAGAGTGTGCTATCAGCTGCCTGTCTGTGGGGCAAGCACGCCTCATACTTACGTATCTACCTACAGATTTGCATGCTGCCATGCTTTGACCTAGACAGCATCATCTTTAGAAAATAAGCTGTTTCTTGTAGAGCTCACTGTTGCCTGTGGGAATGCTGAGAAGCTGGTGGCTGTGGGAGGCTAATGTTATCCAGACTTGGTCAGATCTGGTTGGATACTGAGACACCAACATGTCTGTGTGCATGCAGAAATGGAATCAGCTGGTTCTGGTTTTGCAAGGAAGTTGTTTTCTCTTCTCCATCAGCCTGAGTCGAGCAGTGGGTCCTACAGGACCTTTCTTCCCTTCCTGCCTGCCGGGGACTCTTCTCAACACAGCCACCTATGCACAAGCTTTATCCCATGTCGCCTCTCTAAAAGGTAAATTACTTTGTTTAACTTCGGGGATAAGCTCAAAGAGCATCTCTTTCAAACTAAGTGGCACAGTCCCATGTGTGGGGAAGCCTTTGGGAAATGGTGGATGTCTCTTTCTGTTTAGATTGGCAGTAATTTCACTGACCAATGCTACACATACAGAATTGAGTCTCCTGTTGTATCTTGTAGCATCATTTGTGGCAAAACTCCTTCATTTTACTGAGTTGCTTTTTGCGAGGTCAGGGTTTGTCTCGAGGAGTGAGGCAGGCAGGTTTTGCTCCTTTAGAGTTTTTGTTGCATATGCTTTTTTTTTTTTTTTTCCTTAAGAGTCAAATTTATTCCAATAAATTAGTTATACACATCCTTTTGCATTATGTATTACCTGGCACTGTTACTGATGCCTCATCTGCTCTGCATGCGGTTTCCTTTGCAGTGCATCTCTGCACAATTTAGACCTTTCTCTTCTTGGACAGTAGAACTTGAATAAAGTGTGTTCCTGGGGATAGGGGAGGATACAAAGTAATTCCTCATTACCTGGGACCCAGGCTTCAGGAAGGGTACATCCTATGTCTATATACTTTCAGTTTCCAAAAAGCAGCAGTATGCATCTTTTAAAAATAAATCACCTGCTGATCCATTAGCTGTTCCTAGTCTAACAATTTATAAGACTAAGGGTGTAAGCAGGATGAATTCAATTTATAGATTTATAGGATGTAAAACCTCATAGCAGTGCCAAGCACAAAGAGGCACATACATTTACTTTATGTCCCAATGTGGTGCAATAACTTGTGAGGAAAATTTCACAGTTAAAGACCTTCCACTATGAACAGAAATGTCCACTAATACCTCTCACTGTATTCTCTGGTGTACCTCATGGTCCTTGTGAGTATTTCCAGTTAAATCAACATTGTCAAGGTGTATTCCTGAAGCAAATATTTGGAACTGCTGAGTTTTGTGTTAAGTCCAGTGTCCTGACTCCTGTACTTCCTTCCTCCTGTCTTTCAAAAAACCTTGAAGCCAGACGCAACAGTTACTGCTCTTTTGATAGGTGTCGGACCCGGGATTTTGAATCAAGAAAGGACACATGGGTGTGACCTGAACCATAAAACTTAAAGGCTGATTATCACCTATAAGTGGGCAGCAGCTGTTGGATTGCATGAGTCCTCTTGATCTCTGACCTCTGAGGTGTTTGGGCTAGGAATTTTGGTTTCCTCAATTAGGTAGGAACAGCTTCTCTGGAGTAGATACAAGTGAAATTCTTCAGGCAAAAAGATTGTTCATTGATAAATTTAGTTTCAGACAGGTTGAAAATTTGGAAATAAGGTTGTGTTTAGTGAATAATTTCAGATGGAAGTAAGGGATATTTTTTCCTTAAAATTTACATTTAAGTGTTTTTTAATATCACATTAAATGGGATGCATTTAATGCATCAATATGTTGTTCTCACTTGTTTCATGTCTAAATGTAGCCAAATTTTAAGAAAAAATAACCTAAACAAACAAAAACCAAGCAAAATGAAAAAAAAAAAAGGAATAAAAAAATTGTCATGAAGGGTTGGTATTTTTTGTTTGGTTGTTTTTCTTTGTCGGTTTTTGTTTGGTTGGCTGGTTGGTTTTAGTTTTATTTATTTGGAAGACTTCCTGATATTCTTTTCTGTGATTTTACAGCTCAGCCACTAAATTGAGAAATTAATAATTTGCTCCTTTTTGCTTGCTAGAAGTTTTATAACCTAGGGGCAGAAAAAGTTCTATTCCTGAATCTCTTGTAGATATTTGATAGTCAGTTTCCCAGGCTAAGAGACTGTGTCCCTGAAAAGCTGGTCCCAAAATACAGGGTTTTTTTGTAATTTTTGTAGGAATAGTTGTCAGATGCCTGCATACTGTCTTGGTGAATGTTGTCAGCTATACATCCAGTTCATTCTTGAAATGGCCTGGTTTAAATTTCCTGCCTGGCATTAGAAATCTCCAGGTACATGCAAGGAGACTGCAACAAAGTCGTATATTTTGATTTTAATAGATCCAGTTACAGGCTTGCACATCTGCGTATCCACCTACCAGGAGCTTTGTGGAGCTTCCTATGCTTGTCAGCATATTGTTATCCTTGCAAGAACTGGTAGTGTGAGCTGCTTGTTTTGAGGGGAACTCTTTTTCTTCTGCTGCTAGTTCTGCTGCTAGGTTTCAGTAATGTCAAATTTTGGCTTTGAAGTTAAGGGGCAAGAATTTATAGTTCTATGAGAGGACAAATTTGATTTATACAAGCACTGAATAATTGTAGCTTCTTGTGGTATTGATATATGGAGTACTGTCTTCTCCTTCCTTGGCTCATCTCTACAGTTTCCTCTTTCCCCCCTTTCTCCAAGCGTAATTTGCTTGGACTAGGGTAGAGCTGTGCACAGTAGACATTGAGCCTTCAGTCTTGTTAATTGGTGAGCAGAATGATCTCTAGAGCTTCTGAGTGGACCAAGGGTATCACAGGTCTGATGTGCATTTTGTTTTTCTTTGGTATGGAAACTCCAGATGAATGACGGTTCATCTAAACCAGTGTGTTTGAGAGCACAGCCATGCTCACATGTCAGTCTGGAGGAGGAGATAATGGTTGTGGGAAGGAAAGAAAGAACAGGGAGAGACACAGTGTTCTCAAAACCTTAACATGATCTTCTTCGTCATATGCTCAGTTCAGTTTGTTTGACTCTCCCTCCTCATTTCCCTTTGAGCTAGGAACTGATTTGTGCACTTAGGCTTGCCAAAGGAGTACTAACCTGAAATTTAGCTGGGCAATAGTCTATGTCCTTAAATGTTGTCCTAATGAAGTGACCTAAGCCTCTCCCTTGAGAATCTAGTTGCATTTTGCTGCAGAAATGATGTAACTCTGCACACTGAATCTGAGAGCATAGGACTTTCTGTCACACAAAATCCCATCAAACTCAGGACAGGGCATAAAGTTCTGAGCTACTTGTTTTTTTGTATTGCTTCGATAAGGGGGAATTCAGCAAGTAGTGAGATTTTTCAAAATTTTGCAAGTTTTATTGAGGAGTGAAATGATCAAGAGGTCTTCCCGATATCTGTCTTGTGCCAACCATGCTTTCTTTGTGCTTTTGAAAGCAAAATAGTTGCTCCAGAATCAAAGCACCATGTCACTACCAAAGGATGCATTATCCCACTTTTTTCTATGCCAGTGACAAAGTAAATGCAGCCTCTCTATGTGGATTCTGTAAATAGATACTATTCCTACCATTGGGAGAATAATCCCAGCCAGTAAAGGGAATCATCTTCTTAAGTAAGGCCCTAAGACCTGCCTGCAAACAAAGGGCCACTCCGAGCACATCAGATTCTACTGCAAAGTGTAGGTTGTTCTCTTATACTTTTGAAGAGAAAAAATATGCTTTATTGGACTTGTGAGCCAACACTCCTCTGCTGTCAGTGAGTAATATTTGACTGATGCTTTAAAAGGAGACAATTAAAATCAATACAGTGAATAACAAGTGATGATGGTGATGTAACTAATTAATAATTATTTTATGCTCTCAGGGACCATTTTCATTCTGCCACCTGAGGGTTCTCTGTCTTTTGTAAAGAATCTAATACCTCTCCTTCCTTCTCTGACTTTGCTTGGCTCCAGACCCAGATTTCCAAAGCTACATAAAGTGTCTAGGGAACAAGCTTCTTGGATCTAATTTGTAGTATAAGGATATAATAGTTGATGATGTAGTTGGTCTAGAAGAGAAAAAAAATCTCAAGACAGCCTAGTATGGGGCTGCGAATAAGCCTGAAGCTTTCCTTTTGGAAAGACTGTGAAGTGCACTGTAGGCTTGCCTCATGCTTTCAGTGGCTCTGGACCTCACATATGCCACTTCTAGGTAAATGGGGGATATTTCTGGAGCATGAGACTAGGTCTGCTCTGATGAATGAGAAGAAAGCTGTTTTCCCTAAGCACCTATACCCTGTGAACTTTGCTGTCTCTGCAATAAAGATTCCCCTCGCTCCCCGTGCCACAAAGTGAGGATATGAGCACCACATGTTCTGTGAAGAAAAGAAGCCGCCTATACAGTAGCAAACAAAACTGTTATTCAGAGCATAGATTGTTCCAGAGAAGAGCACTTTATCACTGGACAGTTTTTCTCTGTTTCTATCAAATACTCTGTATTCAGTAATACAGCAGACCTTTTCCTTTTCTCTGGGGAGTCTTCTCCCTCTCAAGAGTTTAGTCTTCTTCCTCTCAGGAGTTTAGGAGTTTAGCCCTCTCAGGAGGCTCTACTTAATAGCAAGCATCTGTTAACTATCGTATCACCTCTATATGTATTATTCTTTCAGGAAATACAATTCCTCATTTGAAAAATTTGCATAAGATCATAATTTCTGGGGTATGCAGTTTTTCCTACTATGGGGTTTTAGTAATTTACCACCGGCCATACTCAGGAAGAAGGTTGACATGCACAGATAAAATTTCTGATGTTCATTACTCTCTGAAATTGTCCTGATTTGAAAACTGTGCTACTTCATTGTGGTGACTTCAACAGTTCCATGATCTTCCAAGATGAAACACTTACTGTAAGCCATGCATCTGCAGTCCACTTAGTAGATTTAATTGCTGACCTCAAAGATGAAGGGAAAATACTTGTTTTATTTATGGGCTGTATAACAATAGAGTCATCAGGAGAAGCTAGTGTTCTGTGCAGAGAGACCTCAAAGTACCTTCTTAATGGATGACAGCATGAATGCAATTCATTAATGTAGGAGATGTTATTAATGGGTGTAAACAAGAATCTCCGTTTTTTAGCGGATGTGTTCTACCATTCTGGTGGCTGAGGCCAAGAGTGTGTCTGTTACCTTCCGCTGAAATTTCCCCAGACCCCATGATGAGTGAAGTGTATGAGGAGAGAAATAATTACACTTGCCAGGGAATTACTTTCATAATTCACCCACAGCTCTGCTCTGTGCAAGGTATAGATTGGTTGGTTTTCACGGCACCTCCACACCACTGGTAGAGAAGCAGGATGACATTATGCACATCAAAATGGGTATTCCAGGGCACCATTGATTAGGCTCTTCTATGGTTTGTTGCTGCTGTGGTTGCTGTTCATATTAGGAAGGTTTAACTGCAGTATCCAGGAAAAAAAAACAAAACACAACTAGAACTGCCAATTCATTACATTTCAATTTCTATTATGGAAAGATGAGGAGAATTTGCATAATTCCACTGGGCAATTTCCATTGCCAAGGCTGTGAAACAAGTGTTCAAGGACCTAACTCATCCTTGAACTGGTGTTTACTGAATTGAAGCACCACTGTTTCCCGTAAGATTGGGGAATGGGGATAAAATCTTGTGGGGTCCTTTATTTTCTATGTCATTCTTGATTATGGACTTACTGACTTTTCTCATGTAATATAGCAGATATATTGAGTGGATTCTGCTTGGCATTTTCTCTGGTTTATCTGCCACTCTCACTTTGGAGAATTTAAAACATTTCTGTAGTTTGCTGCGATGCACACACCTTGAGCAAACTACTTTGATTTCTGTATCACAGGTCCCCAGCTCTAACACTGCCCTACCTCACAGGTATATTTTGTTTATCCTTACCACACATACTAGGGAATATGCAGATACTAGTCACCCTAAGAGCCATAGGTAGGAAATGGATGCTGTCTTGTTTCTTCCAGGACCAATCCTGATTAGGTTAATGGACCTCAGCTGGGCAGGGGTTCCCACTGAAAGAGGAAAGGAATATGGGGTTTGCCTTTTGGAAATACTATCTATTAAAGTCTTTAGCTCTCGAGTTGAAATACAAAATAAATATTTAAAATATTTATGTATCAATATGGACCCTGTTCCCACCCCACTCTACTCAGCTGAAACTGAACTGGGGAACTGCACAAAAGGTACCACAACCAAAATTGTAGATCAAATATCGTTACAATTGAAATGTGATGTTGGCACAGACAAGACAAAACTAATTTAATTTTTCCTGTCAGTCTCTGTAGTAGATCAATTAAACTGCCAAGTAGATCAAATATTTCAGACTGTATTTATTACATTAAGTATTTATGTTCAGGCTGAGCATTTAAAGTATGATCTCATATAGGAATACAAGGAGGTTCAGATCAATTCAGCAGAATTTGCTGTAAGTTAATGGAAATCTAATTGTGTATTTTAATTTTGTGTACAGGAGGCAGTAGGTTTCTGAAAGAAAGCAAACAGCACCCTGTCCATATTGTAGCAACTTGATACAAATCCCATTAAACTAATACCAGATTGTCACAGATGTTAGTGGAAGCCGAATCAAGATCTAGGGCTAACGGCTTAACCCTCACTCATTTGGATGGGAGCAGGATGCCTGATGTCCTGAAGATTCGAAATAAGTAGGAGAAATTCATTCCTTCCCCACTGTGGACTCAAGGTTACTGTAATAAGATGTTAAAAACCTCTGCTGCCTGCTAAACAAAGATGCTTCTTTCTTGGTCAGCATCACATCCTGTACACTGGGAGCTGACTGACGGGCAGGTGGAGACCTTGGGCTCCTGAGTCTCCCATCGTTTGTCTTGGCTTTAGTGCCAGCAACGTCCGATAGATTTCAGTGGACTTATCACCTGCAGACACAGACAATTGTAAGGTAGATTCAACCTGCTTTACAATATACATTAAAAGGAAACAGGGCTAAATCCTACCCTCTTCTATTCTAGCTGGACCTTGGAGCAAATGTTGCTTTTTATTTTACTTTTTTTTCACATGTGAGCTGTTCTTTGCAAGTGTTTTAGCCTCAGTGAAAATGAAAGGAATGGTTATGGGTGAACTATTGCTAGAAATAGCTTAGTTTCTACCACAGGTGACTGCACCCTCAGGTTGCAGAACCACTAGGTGATATCATGGCTAATTATTAAAAAAAGAGCTTAGATTGGTACTGAATATTGATAAATATTTTATCCCTCCAACAATGGAATGAAAATTATTCTTAGGGGATGGTGCTGATTCCTCCTTTTTTGGAAAGAGGAAAACTCTTTACTGCTTCTCCCCACCTCCCACTAAGCAGACAATGTCTGTGCCCAGTCCTGCATCAGGTACCACCAGAAACCCAGCCCTCCCCTCAGCGTGGGAACTGAGCCTTCATGCTCCCCCATCTCAGGGTAGAACCTTAAGATAGAGAGGCTTAATAAAAAGTAGTGAATAAACAGACTTCTCTGTGGCTTCCTCAGGTAAAGACCTGCTGCAAACTGCAAGGACTCTGAAGGGCCTGTCCTCCCTCTTATTAAAACAGTGGCTATCCAGAACCCCTGAAGTGGCTGTGATTCAACAGAGCAAAAAATTACTTTATGAGCATGGTTGGTGGTGGCAAAAATTGTTGTGTTATTGAGTGAATTTATTCTAAAACCTCCTTCTGACTTGCTCAAAACAGCCACGGAATTCAAGCCTGAGCTTCCTAATGCTAAAAGCAAAAGAAATGGAGGATTTTAGTCAAATGCTGAAACTTGTTTGTGCAATTCGCTTGAGTGCCTGGACCCACAGAAATGTTGGTCTGCTGATCATATGCTTTATCAGAGAAGTATGACAAGAGAAAAGGGTTTTTTCCATTTATATTAGTAACTTGTCCTTTGTAGATTCTGTTTTTTAAAATGCAAAGAGTAGTTTTTCCTGAATGCTACTTGGAACTGCAAGTCTCTGGCAATTGCTGTGGAGAAGTCCTGCAGACATCCTGAAAACAAGCAACTGTCTGCCTTCATTCCTTAGCAGATGAGTGCTGACCCATTGCTACCAAGAACAGAAGTGTAAAAAAAGACTACCTGCTCTCTGCAGGTTATTAGTTCCATCACTTAGTCATGAGCCATTTAACTCAAATATTAACTGCAGAAATTAAAGCAAGTCCTTGGCTTGGAAAGATCAGGGGAAGATACTGCGGCGTGCCAGGATGTGTGTGGCCTCCCTCTTGTTGGGAGGTAGCATATCAGCAAAAAACAGGCTTTTGCCAGGGGTGTACAAGAGCATGTAAAGTTTGTGTGGCCTCTGAGACCCCTGGAAAAATGGGGTTACCTGACTTTTCTAACCACAGAGCAAATTAAAGTAGCTCAGCCATCCCACCTTGCCTTCCCTCCCTACTCCTCTGACATATTCTTCTTCATTCAATAGATGCATATAAGCTAGGTAACAGGATGGCTTTTTGAATGGACTGCATTTCCTGCCCAGTGGTCAACCTACACTTCCAGGTATGCTTGTTTGGGAACTGTCCAACCCCGAGCACTATCAAAGATAATCCAGAGGAAGAGCCTGAAGTGTTGCAGCTCAGGAGGGTAGCTGGTGGAGTGAGGACTGCCTCTGTCCGTGGGTTTCAGGGGAGCCTTTTAGCTTAAAGGGAGACGAATACTTGCTTTATCCGCTCTCCCGTGTTTTATTGCCTGCTTGGCACATCCACATATCTCAGATGACAGGGTAGAGGTGCTCTGGCCCATCTCTTCTGATGGGACTCTTAAACCATGTCAGCAGCAACAGTGTTTGGTAGCCTTGGCTCACTTCTGGAGGCCGTTCTCTTCAAAGTGTCAACCTTAAGCAGCACAGACTTTGGGTGTGTAAAGGTAGAACAGACTCTTACAGGTAGTCATGATGCCAGTAGTTGACAGGGGCCTGGCCAAGGAAAAGTCTATCTTGTCTTACAGTGACACAGGAGAAGGTCATCATAATAACTGGAATGTTTTTACCTTTCTTTGCTGTAATCTTTCAGGCAAAGATAAGTGACAGAACCTTTACAATCACCCACCAAATGCTGCTGCCCACATTGATCAAGCTCAGTGTGCAGGTGGAGAGCAGGGTACCTCTCAGCATGGGCTGATGGCAGCCACAGAGCAGCAGCCTCATATAAGAGGAGGGAGTGATCTGAGCCTCGCTTGTTAGGAAATCTCAAATGTGATCTGAACTTCGCCTCTGTCTGTTTTCCTTGCTCACTCTGTTTGTCACCCTGAGTGACTAACAGTGTAAGATCCTTCACAGGATCAGCAGAACAGGATACAGGTTTTCTAGCCCTGATACAGAGAACATCTCTGTACCCACTAAAGGTCAAGGTACCCCCCTAAGGTCAACCCCATCTCTACCCTCTTCAGACTGACCATGGAGGGAACAGTCAGTTTACACGACCTTCCCCACTGGTGATGGTACCTTCTTTCCTTCCTCCCCAGGGAGCCCGCTGTGCTCGTGCTGCGTTCCAGACCCCATGGGCCTCTCCTTCCTGCCCACCTATGGCTGCCAAAGCAACCGCACCGCCAGCGTGGCCACGCTGCGCATGAAGGCGCGGGAGCACTCGGAGGCTGTGCTCCAGTCGGCCAACCTCTTGCCCGCCGCCAGCAGCAGCCCCACTCCTCCTGCCAAACCCTCCTGCCCTGAGGGCAGCCAGGACAAGCAGCCCTCTCCAGCCAAGGAGCACGTGGAAGGGGAGAAGAGTGTATGAGACCGGACTGGTGCTGGCCCCTCGGCTCAGGGCAGTGACCCTCTGGTGCTCTGCCGGGGGGGTGAACTGCAGTGTGGCCATTCCCAGTGTGATGTCATGGGGCCACCAGGGACCTGGCACATCCAAGTGGCCTCTTTGGCTGCCTTTCACACACCCTTGCTTTTCCTGAGTTGCATTTCCCTGATTTATCAGCACTATATGTGTTTGGAAACGTTTGTGAAACTGTTTTTATCCCCCTACCACATCCCAGGAACACCAAAAGGCCCAGGATCCTGGCTTACTCCTGCACATTTCGACTTCCCATTCTGCGTGAGACAGATGGCTGACAGCATCTCATCACTTCCAGATGTGAGTTCTGGGGCAGGAGAGGCACCCAGGCCATAGTTACCCCACTGCGCACAAGAGGGGTGAAGGAATATCCAGGTACAGCCCAATTTGGCCTGATGTTTTCTGAAGGCATTTGACTTCAACCAAACCTATCCCAGGCAATCCATGTGTAAGAGAAGCAGTAAACAGAACAAAACTCTTACTAATTTTTTCCTTCTGTCTTCTTTTCTTTGAAAGTGAAACTTCCCATGGAGTAGATTACTGGGAAGTTGCTGAGATCAGTTTACCTCTGACTAAAATCCTTGCACTGGCCTCTATGTGAACATCAGTCTGTTGCTCTTGCCATTCCCTGGGTTAGATGTAAAAGACACAACTTCAAAGTGACATTCATAGTTTCAAACTGTAATCCTGGTATTTAATAGAGAGCGTGGTTGTCTCTAGATCTGCACAAAGCTGGGAGTATTTAAGCATCACTGTCTTAGAAAAAGAGACTGGAAGACAAAAGAATCCTGCATTGCAAAATGACAAATATATCTTTCCATGTTTTGTGTTCAATAAAGAGGAAATTAGGCTTGGAAGGATATTCCTTTATACCATCCAAAATCAGAGTATTCCATTTACCAAAAGCTTGTTGTAATGAATCTAGGTGTGAAAATATATTAATTATTACAGAGTGGGCACAGTGCAAAGGAGAAATCGATGCTTCAGGAAATATGTTATCTCACACCCAAACCTCCCCAAAGCAAAGAAGACTAAGATCTGAAGAGCAGTCATTTTAATCTGTTGTGCCTTACATTTTTTCCATGGGAAATGCACATGCAGATTTAAACTTAGTGATATGGACTTGCATTTTTCAGGTGCCACTTGCAGGCTCCTTAGGCTTGTCCACAGATGTCCCTGGAGAACCTGGTGTAACCAACTGTTCTGAGACTTGACCAAGTAATGTGGAGGCTAGTGGAAGGATTCCTGTCACCTCTGATCCTGCATGTTTTCCCAAGGACCTCCTGTAATGTGCTGAGCACATGCTTTTACACGAGGTTTTGTTCGGCTGTTCATAGGATCTAAGTTTGGGAATGTGCTTGGAAGGGCAATCCTGAATAATGCTGGCAGCAAAATTTTGTCTCCTCCACACAAGTGATCTCAGCCCAAGAATTTCAGAGAACCTGGGGCTTCTCTGGGGCTCACAGGACCCTCCCATACGCCCTGGTGCATGCCTTCCTTTCCATTAGGCAGGGTTTGGTGTCAGCACCCACTCAAAGGGTGGAAGTCCTGGTCTTGGTAACACCAAGCACTTTCATTGCTCCAGGAGTGAAGGGTACCAGGCCCCTCCAGAGTGCAGTTTGTGCCTTCTGGACACAAGCCAGCAGAGAGGGCATTGCTGGGTCTGTCCTTTGATCTGAATACAAAGAAAAGTCAGATAAGGCTCACATTCATCACCTGGAGTCATTTTGCTTTACTTCTGCCACACAGTGTGTTTCTTTTGGGGGTTCTTAACTGTCCTAATTGCAGGGAGGGGAACATGCAGTAGTCTGACATCTGCTTTGGTGTTCCAGCTTCAGGAGCTGCTCTGCTGAACTACGGGGGTGAGGTGGCTTCTCTGGCTGCAAGTTATGGCTTAGTTGAAACAACAGCAACAACCTTTTTCTTCCACCAAAATGAAAGAGATCTCTGTGTCCTTTGTTGTGGGGAGTGGTTGGAGGAGAGAAAATCACTGTTTTGTCAGTGATCTTCCCAATTGTAATTTTTGTGCCCTCCCCCTCCTAAAAAAAGACTAAAAATATATTCCAGTCCAAAGAGGCAGGCCCAACTTCATTTCAACATAATTACCTTGCATTCAGTTGAACTTCAGCCCTTCTGTACACTAACTCTTCAATCTAATTGTTTGATTAAACTCGTATTTCCTCCAGAAAGGTACATAAATAAGTGAATTGTTGAGCAAATTAAGAATACTTAACAGCATTGCATCTGAAAAGTAGTTATGCTGATTAAATTCTCTGTCCTTGAGGATTTTCAGGAAATTACTTTTGATCGTCAATAACACAATTAAGTAAACTACACGCACATTAGCATGAATAATTGATAAGAAATTATGTATTACCACGAAGCACTGATTTAATAATTCATGATGCGACACTCTAGTGACTGTGCAAAACTGGATAACATTGACAAGTCTGCCTGATGTTGCTGGAAATGCTGCAAATGCAAACAAGTCCACAGTTTTGTTGTACAATAAAGAAAAGTATCTGATGCATGCTGTAGTTTCTGTTTGTTTAATATTTGAATAAATTTAGAAAGAAGACCCTGAGAATTTCCTGTACTCTTTTTGTTCAGATCAGTTTCTCTGTTCAACAGTCTGCTTTCACATTGATGGCTGTCCAGTTCTGCTTAGACCAAAGAGATGTTGCAGAGTGGGGGAGGCTCTTCCATGCACAGCTGAAACTTGCTGGATGTCTCATAACTAGCAAACGTAGGGAACTCAAAGCTTTACAGAGCCTCCTGTTAAAGGTGCAAAGCAGCATTAGTCCCCCTTAAAGCTGAGCACAAAGTCTTTTAGACTCTTTAATGCCTGATGTGTCTGTGATTATAATTATGCAGCAAGATTTCGTGGGTGGTTGCTCTAAGTCAGCTACAAATTAAGCTCTTAGATTTGTGTTTTGAGTCCACACTATGCTGTGTTAAACCCTAGGCCAGTTTGCCAACACTTCTTGCAACTTGCCTAGGGGAGGCAGATACAGATTTGTGTTCTTCTTAGCATGTTGGGGAAAGCAGAGCATGGTGAGCTGCCTTTTCCTCTCAGCTTTTGATCCAAGACTTGTCTGCCTCAGGGCAGCACATCCCAAGGGAACTTGCTTGAGGTCATTCAGCAGTAGCACAAGGGCAAGAGCAAAACTCAAGAGATCTGTGTCTCTGTCATGCTTGCTTCTACCCACCAGACCCTGCTCCCTTCCAGATAGACTTCCCACTGCAGATCAGCCACCTGCCTACTTTCTGAGCTGTCATATATCAGGGCTATGCCACTTAACCCACTCTGTAATGGCCATTTCAGTAGCTCTGATTAAGTCTGGCATTTAAAAGTTTATAACTCAGCTATAAAAAGTCACTCAGGCTGAACCCCAGCATGAGAGGCCCAAGCCTAAGGGGATGATTTAAATGCGAGCTACTCCAAAATTAGCCTGCATGATATTTTTTCAGTTACATGAAGGAAAAATGGAAACCCGAGGTTTGAGGGATGGATGTAAGACACAGATGTTTTGTTTGACAGCTGACTGCATTGTCACCAGATCCTATGCGGTAATTTTCTCTGAATTTCTGTACTAGCATGATCTATACATAGCGTCAGTGGTTACTGTGCAAATGTCACTTGTTCAGGTTTGGCAAAGCATCTCCAGTCCTGGGCTTCTTTCCTGAGAAATTACAGACATCCACAACACTCAGATTTCCCCTCATCCCTCACCTTGCCCGCTTGGCCATCTCCCAGCATCCTCATTCATGACTCCAAAAGCCTGGGATCCTGCCTCCAGCTCTGGTGCTGTCCCCATGCTGCAGTTCTCCTGATCCAGCGCTAAGCCTGGCAATAGGCTATGGCAGGGCCGTCTGGGAGGGAGTCCGTGCTCAGGGCATGCTCAGGGCACGATAGCAGCATGTTGGACCAGGTTTTGTTAATGGGGGTTGATGCAAAGTGCCAGACCATGGAACCTCTTTATAAGATGGCATGGCTTTCTCTCAGCTCTCCATGCTTGTTATCTCTTACACATCTATTTAAGTCTCCTTATGCCTATGTGTATTAGAGCAGGAAATGTGGAGCTGTGAACGCACCTTTGCTCAGTTTTGCCCTAGGCTAGTCCTTCCTACACTGCATGCTGGATAGTAATGAGATTGCTGGTCTAATTGGCTCTTTATTAGGAGTATTATTTACAACTATGCTGAAGGCCATATGCAAGCAGATAAAGATCTTGGTTTACCATTAAACTCTTCCCTCTTGCTCTCAGTGCCCTCCCCTCTCTCATCCCCACGGATTGCTGCCCTTGGGGAGTTTGGGCTGACCTTCTCTCCACCTCCCAGAGGAGTACCCCATCCCGGATCATGGCCAGGGATAAAAGCTTGCTGTCTCTGGGAGGTCTGCCCTTCTGCTGTGCACTCAGGCTTTCTGCTTCCCTGCAGCAGAAAGAAGCCAGCACAGTGTGGGAGGAAGTCATTTGCTGCTGGGCGGACCACGAGGGAACAAGGGATGGAGATGAAATGCTTGTGGTGTGCTGCTGTGGCACATTCTCCCTCTAAAAGAGCTGCTACTCAATAAAGATCCTGTTGTGCCTGGCTGGCAGTGTGGTGGAAGCAGAGTGTGAAGCAGGGGAAGTGAGAAGCCCTGAACTGATACCTGAGCTCTGAGTACATAATTCAGACCTCTCCACTGAAGAGTTTGACACCCCTCTCTGAGATCATAGTGTAGCCCGAGGTGGGGGGGGGGAGTTGCCAGCCACAGTGCCATAAATAAAAGAGCAGTAGAGTACAATAAACAATGCTTTATTCTTTCCAGTTAAAAACTTCCTTCGCAATGTAGTAAAATATTGACTTTAGGTAACCATATTACCACAAAACAAGACCTTTTCCTGATAACAACCAAAGAAGCCTTTACATAGATCTGGCCTGTGAGAATGTGAATTTCATTGTCATTTACTGACACTGAATTTCACTGGCATAGAGCACACAAAGCCTTAGCTGAGAGTAAGGTATTGACAGTATTTTAATAATCCAACCACAATGTCCTTGTTTTCTGCCCTAAGCTCTCTGCCACAAGTAGGTGCTGGTCTGCTGTTTCAGAAATCTGACTGTCGTATTTTGGAGCTGTGAGAAGTTTCCTGTGGTAAACTCATAATAGTTAAAACTCACTAGGATTTAAAGTGTTGGCCTGCATAACTCTTTTAGTATTTAACTAACTACTTCCGTAGTCAGTGTTTTTTATTGTAACATCCATAATATGAAACAGAGAAGGAAAAAACCACTATTGCTTGTGTCATTTTAGCCAAGAAGAGTGCAGAGTGACAAAAGGCAGCTCTTTTCCACAGGCCGAGTTACTTCTAGATCTAATGCCCACCCCAATCCTGTTCTGATGGCCTGGAAGTTCTTGAAGTTGTTTCTGGTCTCGAACAGTTCAGCTAAACCATCCTACAGTCTCCTGGAGCACCTGAAGATGTGAAAGCTGTTTGTAAAGAGAAAATACCCACTCCTCTGGGCTAGTCTAATGTCAGGGTGGCTGCTTTCTAAGTCCCAGCACAAGCCAGTGTACTGTGATATAAATGCTGTGTACAGGTGGACACCTGGGAGAATGTCATCCTTCATGACTTACATACCCATCTTCTGCCTCACCAGTGGCCTGAACATACATGACTCATCGGCTGCCAAGGTCAATTCTGGTATGCAGGTTCCTATGATTCTGAGCAGTGCCTTCAGCCCAGGCTGGGAGACCTCTGATAGTATGGTCAGAAAATGCACCACGAGAGCAGCCATCAGAAGGCAGGCCAGACAAAGCCAGACTGAGAAATGGTCCTTGGGACTGGTCAAGGCTGGGAGAAAACTTTTAATTTCTAATTAAATTGTGTTTGCTTTGTCAGCTGAACTGGTTTACCTTTCCGTTCTCCTGTTTCAGAATTCTTTTTTATTAAACTCCAGCATTCAGTGTTGGCCCTAGAGACTAACACTTGCTATAGTAGCAAATTTATTAGGACTCCCCTAGGTACAAATAGGCTGAGGTTTTTATTATGTGCACACAGCTTCTTTACACCCACATTGTACATGAGGCAATGTGTTAAATAAGATCCAAAACCCATTAAATGAAGAAGCCCATCTCTGCAAAGAAGACTCCCCAGGAACCTAAACTCTGCCTGTTAGATCACAGCTGGCTCACCCTTGCTCCGTCGTGCTGGCTGAAGCCATCAGGTTTTGGCAGATGCTTGAGAACCAAGATGCTGATGTGATCACCAGCCCTTGGCACAGCAAGGGATAGGAGCATCCCTGGGACTTGTTAGTTTTTATTAGAAATATTTCTGTAGCAGCGCACAAGAAATTGGCTGCTGGCAAGGAAGGGAGATGTACAGGAGAAAAGTGCTGATCCTATTTCTCCTCTGAACCATTACTTTAGAGCTAAATGCAACTGGGACTGAGCCAGAGCTTCTCCAGGGAGGATTTGACAATCATCGTCCAACAGGGGTCAGAAGGAAATCAAAATCCCTCTCAGAAAGCCAAATACTTGAATACTTTTCCTGTGGCTCTGAACCTGGGAGTAAACCAGGACAATGTTGCAGCTTGTTGTTCAGACAAATTACACATATAACAAGCAGCCAGGCATCTCTGTGTGTGTGTGTGTGTGTGTGTGTGTGCACAAACTGCAGCTTCATCATTTTTTTTTGGTGGGGTTTCCCTCCACAGGGGAGGAGCAGCATTTAGGTGAGTCAGCTTCATGCACCCCACAGAGCACTTTCTCTGTCATCAAAGCCCAGGACTCACTGCACAATGTTTTACCCCTACCTCCATTATGAGGCTGTGGGGTGCAGCTCACAACCTGGGTCCAAGCTGGAAGGAAAGGGAGGAGGTGTGTTTTTTATTCACCATTTTTTCCTGGTGATCCCTTTGCGCCACGACAAGCCAACCTGATCCCTATGTTACTCTGTTTTATTCAGTACAGGCACACCAAAGGGAGGTATTTCTTGCTAAGGGGTCCCCCTTTTCAGTAACTGAACCAGTCTCCGTAGCTTGGGAGATGACTTGTCCCTTCATTGGGACCCCTCAGTGACTCTGTCACCCTGCTGCTCAATGGCACGCTGACTTGTCTGCATCACATCATCATCAGAGATGAGCAGCAGTACAGCTGAAGATACAAGTAATACTCTTTGTCCCACACAAAGGGATTACTAGACCTTAGCTGAAATTCTCTTTTGAAGTAGCTGGTTGGTTGGATTAATTTTTTTTTTTGTTAAAATATTGTAGGTCTGCTGCTCTGTACAAATCTCAAGTGTCTAGAGAGTTGCTGAGCCTGGGAAGCCACCTCTTGTTTACAGGAAACTCTGTGTTTCTACCCAGTTATGATGAAATCAAACTTTTAAAAATATAATCCATTGAGTTAAGATCTATGCCTTTGCACCAGCCTAATGAATCAGATACATATTAAAATTACTTTAGGACACCGGGACTCTTCTGTTCTGTTAGCCAGACACTGTGAAAACAGGAGAGGAGTGAATAAATGAGTCACTGTTATTTAAATTAGAGTTTAGAATTACATTAATGAGGCAGGAAAGGAGGAGCCAAGGTACTGGAGACACCTTGCTCCTGCTGCCACTGCATAGGCAAGTGATTTAGGTTAGATTTTAGTCTCTGTCTCTGGGACTTACATGTGCCCAAACAAAATAGCTACCGCATGTCAAGATGGGTATACTTGGGCCACAATTTAACAAGGCCCATAGGAAAGCAAACTTTAGTACCTCCTGGAAGGGAGAATTGCATTGGCCAGATTTTATAAATGACTACATCTTTGAAGAACATTCCTCTTCATCCTTTCTCCCTGCCCTCTGCCAGGGTCTCTCTGTCTTACTGAGCTTAGCTCCTCACATTTCTATCAGCAGGAGGAACATTCTGGGCGCAATACAGGTGGATCGGGAAGTGCTTTTGCTAGCAGAGATGGTAATAAGTGGCAAGGAAAAGAAAGTCTTCAAATAGCTCAGCACAGTATGGAAGATGATACCTTCTGTGTGCTACATTAGTTAACAGCATACACACAGCAATGTGAGCATTAATTTGGGGGAATTAGGAACGAGTGAGGGTTTAGTTTGATTCAGGCTGGATTTAGGATTAACTGTAATAAAAAGCACATGTTGGGATCTGTGTGGTTTTATCCATGGCCTCTGAGCATCACAGGCTTTCTCCTGCTCAGCCCTACCAGGCAAA
>JAYRBT010000178.1:18044504-18104755 GCA_036023395.1 Myiotriccus ornatus | reverse complement strand
AAAAGAAAGTCTTCAAATAGCTCAGCACAGTATGGAAGATGATACCTTCTGTGTGCTACATTAGTTAACAGCATACATTAGTTAACAGCATACATTAGTTAACACAGCAATGTGAGCATTAATTTGGGGGAATTAGGAACGAGAGAGGGTTTAGTTTGATTCAGGCTGGATTTAGGATTAACTGTAATAAAAAGCCCATGTTGGGATCTGTGTGGTTTTATCCATGGCCTCTGAGCATCACAGGCTTTCTCCTGCTCAGCCCTACCAGGCAAATGTAACTGTGGCTGACAATGCTGTTCCAGCAATTGCCCACGGTACAGACACGGTCACATTTATAAAACCTTAGTTTTATCTATGGGTCAGCTTTATTTACAGGGTGGCCTTACTGCCATGGTCCTCTGTCCGTTTTACTGACAAAGCTGCACGTGCTGAAGGAGCACCTCAAGCACAGTGTGGATGTACCATTGTCCTTACATTAATGCCACTCCCACAGTGTGAGTGTGACTAGAAGCTTTCCAAGGACCTGGCTGTTGTTTGGGTTTCTCAGATGAGAAACGTAAAAATTGACAAGTGCACACCATGCGGTTAGTGTCCTGCTGAGCCTGATCAGCCAACCTCTCTTAGTATTCTCCAGGGATACTGATATTGCACGCCATTAAACATGTCTTGGATGCCCACAAGGATATAAAACTACAGCCAGGTTCCTTTGCCACTTGAAAACACAGTGGGAACAGCCCCCCCCGCAGTGTCAATAAGAAGATTGTCAGCACAGCCATGGCAGCTGTATCCAGAGCCACGGACAGTCCAGCAAAAGAGGGAGCTCCAGCGTGGCTCTTCCGTGACAGCTGGTGCTAGGAGCACTTGTCTATGAATCAGAAACTGCTTTCTCCTCATACAACGATTTTGGTGATGGTGACATCTCTTCCTCATTCCAAAATGGACAAAAAAAACCCCCCAACAACCACTCCCACCATAACAAAAACAAATAAAACACAAAACAAAACAAAAACCAACAAAACCCCAAACAAAACCAAAACAAAAACCAAACATGGTGAAAACAAAAGCAAAACAGTATTCAGCCCAACAAACTACAAAGTAATAAACAAATATGGACTATTGGAAACACTTTGAGATGTTTGAAAACTTTTGCATTAGTTTCAAACTTTTAATACACATTTTTAAATTAATGATTTCTTTAAAAAGTTGTTTCAGTCCAAAAGAAAAAGTCCAGGACTGTTTACTCAGACATCCATGTAAGCAAATCAGGACTTCTCAATAATTTTTGAGCAAATTTCCCAGCTCAGAAGACAGCAGTTGGGAAAAACAGCACTCCAAATGTACAAATATTTTTTACCAGCAATTTCAGTGTTGTCAAAGCAGTCTCGTTTTCAGCCAGGAAGCTGTTTTATTGGAAAATTCTTGCTAAGGTGCAGGCATGTGACTTGGCTGTGTCAGTAGGTTTTTGGTCCAGTACTCCAGCTGGTATTTGATCCTGCTTGGTTTATGTTAGGGCTCATCTGGTTGCTAAGGTAAGGAGTTTACTGTGAGCAGGATCAGTGCTAAGGACAGTTCTGCTGCTGCGTTGAACTCCTGGGGCTGATCCCGTTGCCAGGAGAAGTGTTTGCTGTCTCAGGTTGATAGTGCAGACGTTTCACAAAGTGGGAGTCTTAAGCAAAAGGGCATCTCCATCCCCCTTCACAGTTCTGCCTGGCCCAGTCCACCTGCCTGGCTCCGGACTCACCAACTGCACCACCTTCAGCAGGAGGAGACTGTGTGTGGGCAACCACTCACTCCTCTAGCAGAGATGGAGGTACAGATGCAAACCTAGTCCTGGCAGAAGTATGGAAAGAGGCAAATGTTCATCTCCCTGGGGTAGTGGAACATCAGAATCCCAGAGGAAAATAGAGCTCTCCTGGGGCAGACCTGACAAGTAATAGAACATGTGGACTGACAAGTGATAGATGCAAAGAATAGTTCAAGAGCACTGTTCAGACTACCTCCAGACACTTCAGAAGAGCATGAATACTATATCTCATTTTATATAGACTTGTAGACATACTTAGATACACCTCTATATAGGTAAACATCCATGTATTGATAAACAATAACACTGTCTTATTACAAAGCGATATGACATTCTCCTTTTGTTTTTTTCTGACTGTTCCTTCTGAAAATTTCAAATAGCACAGACAGTTTTGGCATAGAATACTGCTGGAATGTTTTCACCCACATTCCTTGGGAAGGGATGCAGTCTCAGGGGACCTGTTCAGGCAGTCAGTGCTCGCCAGCAGAAACTGATTCTGCCAATAGACTTTGAGCAATTTCAGTGCAATCAAAGAAAGACTCTCTCTTGAGCCATATCCAGTTCTCATCCCCCACAGCTTATCAGTGCTAGGAACAGAAAGAAGGATCAATGTTTATCTCAGTGTCTGTCTGCCATCTGTGGTCTGTCAATGTAAGGGCGATCTTGAAGAAGGCCACCTTAGCTCACCTGAAATGCTTCATGTTGTTGGCGACAACACTGACAACTCTGGCATAGCAGTAATTCCATTTTGTGTGCCCTGAATGCTGCCATTCCCTGTGCCAGTTTTAAGCAACCAAAGGGACAGCTGTGATAAGATGAGGCTCTGGCACAGAATGACAGGGGGCAGGAGTGTGAACACACTGGGGAGCTCCAGGATAAAGAAGTCCAAGCCAGCATGGGGAAGAGTCAGCCTGTCAGGCTTTGTCTTTGACAAGCCCTGACTTTTCAAAGTGCATCTCCAGCTTTGAACTTTTTTTTATTTTTTTTGCTGGAAATCAACTTCTTTCCATTGCTAGAAGGATTTCAAAGATTGTCCCCACTTCTCACAGAGTCTTCCCACTCTCCTTCTTTCAAAGTACCCCAGGTCTCAATTTATTCAATATGGACTTTGACGCGGGAAAGTGCGTATGTTTAAGGACTGCAAGCTGCTTCCCCAAAGGCTTGAGTTAAATCTGCTTTAATAAAAACACAGAGCTTTAGTCAGTTGGGACATAAATGATTTCTCTTCTGCGCTATTGAAATGCTGCTTTCTAAGTATGTTCAATAACATATTAGAAACAAGTCTCTAATTGGCCATAGAGTACCAAAGACCTGACTATCTAATGTGAAAAATCAACATCATGAAAACTTTGAGAATATCAAAAGAAGCAAGGGAAGACCACAGGTCATTTTCAGCCACTCCCTGTCCATTTAAACCCCATAATTACAATATTATGTTTAATATCAGGGGACAGTGGTAAATGTGAGATCATCATAAGACCCGAATAATCATCCTAAAGACAAAATAAAACAATCATTGACCTCTGCTATTATAATGAGCATTTTACAAAAAAAGAAAAACCCCCACATTCAGGTTCAATTTACTCAAGTGTTCCATGTTCTTTCTATCTCCTGTAAGGCTGTGAAGCAGAGTTTCTTTAATAAAAATGACTGATGTACACCAGTTCCTCCAAATTACACATTTATATGTATTCACTAGAGCCCATGTAACCCATCATGTTCAATATCACCAGCTTCTGATGCTGCTTTTCAGTGAGAGAGGGGATCAAACTTAGAGTTCTTTATTTACTCAGAGAGGAAACAGAGTATATCCCCCAAATACCTATATGCAAACCTCTCAGTGTAGTTCTGGTATAAACCATAACAAGCCAACTCTTCTCTTTATGGTCTGTTATATTCAAATCACAGCAACACTTCTGCTCTCAGCAAGGACTTCTTGGGTAGTCAGGGACCAAAGCAGAGTAGACCTAAATAAAATTGACCATCTGGACAAGGACTAAGCCAAAATCACTTTGAAAAGAGTCTCTGTTGTGTTTAATAACACAACATACAATAAGAGATACTGAGGAGAAACGTGAAATAAAGCAAGTTACGCTCCTGGTAACTTCCCCCAGATGGATGTGGCATAGGGAATACAAAAGCCCTGATGCCTTCGGGGTGGTGGTAAGAAGGTCATCCTCTTCCAGTGCTTTTGGACTGGGTGCTGGCACCACATTCCCAAGGTCCTCTGGCTAGGTCACTGTCCTTGCAGAGCAGGGAGGGGTTAGAATGACCACAGGAGTCCTGGACCAAAGGTGTTTTCTGCTCCCTCTCTTTAGGAACAGGAGGAAGGGGGCTGGAGCCCTGCACCCTGTCATCTCCTAGATCTTTTAGTTGTGTACCACACACATGCACGCACACAATTCCCTCTTGTCAACTTTTTCTGCCAGCATAACTGGAGGCAAAATTACAAAGACATATAATTACAATGAAAAAGCTGGCTAAAAGGCATTCCAGTATTGCAAAACAAGTCCTATTTATTTTGTTTATTAATTAATAAATAATTACCTATTTGCAAATACAGTTGCATTGATGGAACGTGCCAGTGACACATATCTTCTTGAACAAATTACTTAGGAAGGCACTGAACACCCAAGGAGGAGTTGGCAAAATCCATGCCCATAGGCCATTTTAATTAAACCGAATTCTGTAAAAAAAAATCCAGCATTTTGCATAAGGAAATTCAAGCCCTTGGGACAAAGCCATGGCTGTGGGATTGCAGTCCAAGTCTGCCATGAGACAGCTGGATTGGAGGCATTGCAGTTGCTCCAGAAGGAGGAGGTCCAAAAGGAGGAAGTTCTGTCCCTAGAACCAAAGACTAGGTGTAAGACAGGTTCGACCTCAGCCACATCTGCCAAGGAAGAATCACCACTGTAAACAAGCCTCAGGGCACCAAGAAATGCAACATGCAAAAAGGCCACGTGCAGGAGAAGGAAACAGTGAAAACAATGGCCTCTGTTACCTTCAGCCTACTGTGCTTCCACACATGCAAAAAAACTGCTGTGTTCTTTAGTCCTAATCCCCATCTGCTGGTGAGGCAGAATTTAGTTTAGTTTGACTCAATACCTCTTTAATCTATTATTTAATGTCACTATCATGAAACAGTGCTTTCCTACAACTGCTCTCATAACAATTGCACATTTCCCATAGCACCCCTCCTCCAAAGAAAGGGGTCAATTCACAGCTGTCATTTTGCCTAGTGTTGACCTCTTCCAGCCTTGTTTCCCACAGCAGCAATGGAAAATATCCCCCCAACAAAGACAAACAGAAAAGGGCAAGGAAAGAAAAGTATTTGTTATTCCAAAGGTGTAATTTGTCTTCCTTTTAACACACAAACATATTGTGTTTATAATATCATTCAATCCCTGTGGCAAAGTGCTCTAGGGAAAGCTCTGGATACATGAAAAGAACCACTTTCTCATCTGTTCTGTTTGTTTCGTTTCATAGAATCATTAAGGTTGGAAAAGACCTCTAAAATAATTGAGTCCAGCAGTTAACATAGTACCACGTGTTCACCACACCTTATGAACTCTTCCAAGGATGTTGATTCTACCACTTCCCCTATCAGCTTATTCCAATGACTGAACACCTTTTCAGTGAAGAAATTTTCCCTAGTAGCTAATCTAAATATCCCATGGAGCAACTTGAGGTCATTTCCTCAGGTCTTATAACTTATTACCTTGGAGAAGACCCCCCACCTTGCTACAACAGTTAGCTACAAACTCTCTGCGTCAAAACTCCCTCTGGGACGTGTTCAGAGACACAGTCCACTGTAAATGCAGCTCTCTGAAGCTAGCAGAAAGGATAGACCAAAATGAAGAAGTCCTCCTTGAAATGTATGTGATATTCAAGTTAGGACTCCTTTTGAGGTGCCCATGTTTCCGTTTACCTTCACAGCAGAGTGAAAAGTACACCCTGCTTTCCTCATATACCTAAAAGTAGTATAATGGAGCATCCCATTCTCCACAATAAGTTCAAGAAGACTCTTCATAAAAGGGTGCAGAAGTGTGCTTATCTACAAAACAAATGACAGTTAACGAAGTAAAAGGGATTTTTTTCAATACAGTCATACATTTTTGTTATCAAATTAACATTTATTTTTTTTAATCTGTGCACAGATACTTTGTATCTATAGTCTTCCCTTGGAAATCAAGTGTTTATCCTGTCCTCTGAGAGACTACTTCTGGACTTGTGGCTGTTAAGAGCATTTAAATTTGTAATATCACACACAAAAAAATTGCTTGTACAGTCTGCTAGGCTTTCAGATTACACAGGTTTTGTCTAAACGTACCATGGAAACCTCATAGATCTATTTGTCTATATTTTAACATGGATTAGATTCTGCTCTATACTGGATAGACATTATGCTCTATAGAGTGACAAAGAAGTGCAACATGAATAGCACCATCAGTTTAGCAAAATATTTGTGACTAAAAAAAAAAAGAAAAATTTTTATAATAAGCGCCATTTAACAACTTGAAAATTAATCTTTGTTCCTGAAACAATATTGATATTCAATTTCTTTTTTAAATTTCTTTCAAAAAGAGCTCTTTTCTAGGGGAGACTGTATTTTCTGATATCCAAGTCAAAGTTGATTTAAAAATTCTAATGTTTGGAGAACAGGATCATAGATTAATTCAGGCTGCAAAAGATCTCAGTTCTCTGCATGAACCTCCTGCTCAAGGAGGGTCAGTTTGCAGGCCAGCTCACATGGTTCAGGGCTTTATCCAGTCAGATGTTGAAAACTTTCAAGGGTGGAGACTGAACAATAAATGTTTATTCAAATATGGGCATTCGGCTGAATATGCTCAAAACCCAAACCATACCAGTACAAGCTTCTCCATTTCCACCCCACACCCCTGCTGCAACCAAACCTACCAAATCACAAAATGTTTAACAGGTGAAATGAATCTCAGAAAATCATTAAAGGCTAAATTCAAACCCCACTGAAATCAGTGAAGCAATGCCCTTAGTATTTGTCTAGCACCTCTAAAGGAAATGTTTTAGCAAATGACACTGATGAAAGGAAGTGTCTGGTGGGATCAGGACAGGTTGTGAATAATGGCTCTTGTCAGGGATGGAGGAAGGCTGAGAGCTGAATTCAGGTTAAGGAAGGAGTCAAAGCACCAAGTGTTGCTCTGTGTCCTGAGAGCAGCCTCTGCCATAAATATTAGCACAGGGAGAGGGGAGCAGTACCTGTGTCCCATCTTCACATTGTATTTATTATTTACTATTTTTTAATATTATTTATTAAAAGGCCTGATTCTTCCCTTTCTTTTCAGGAAGTGAAAAGCTGCTTCACTGAAAGCAATCCTGTGAAAACACCCTAAGATGTGAATCAGGCTGAAAGTCACTGGCTTAATTCTTCTTGAAAGCTTCTGCACTTCATTTTTAACTGGGGAAAACAGTATGCAAATGAGACAGAAAAAAACTAAACCAATACTCCAAATACAGATATTTATAAGCAGGCACATTACATTCAATTTTTTCATCTTTTCATCTAGGTTCCCTCATTACCTATGATGATGAAAAAGAGCTTACACAAGGATGAGTGATATTTTGATACAGATCTTTTAAAGAAAAATGATAATTCCAAGAAACACTTTTCTAGAAATTAATACTTTGGATGTTTTGCATCTTTTGTTTGTTTGTTTTAAATCACAGAATTCACAAGATCAAAATTAGGTACATTTTTCAGGTTTTAAAAGTTAGTGCCATTCAGTGGGAGCCTGAAAACAAAACAAAGCACATTTCAATTACAATAAGCAAAGAACTCCTTGTCCTAATATACAATTAAATACTGTTATGGGATTTCATTCAACCTTGCTACTCACCAAAATATTTCAGGCCAAGTATCAAGATTTAAGTTGCATTATAAATAAACCCTGACGCTGGGGGAACCTATTTGGATATTATCAAGAAATATAAAGAATTCAGCAGCATGTTAGTGGACACTGCAATAGTATGTGAGAAGAGCAGCTGCAACTGTATTCTGGTTGTTTAAAATTTGGGTTTTTTTGACATGGCTCTTGTATTGTGCATCCAGTATACAATCTTCTTGTCAATAACATTGGGGCAATCGATGTGTGCAAAAAATGAATCTTGCAAATATGGCATATTTGTAGCCACATACTTTCTACCTGTCAGTATAGTTCAAAGGCAGTGAGTGAGGAAAGTTCAGTAGATGCAGCATCTGTCATGGGTGTCATAGGATGGATAGGATGGTCTCACAGTTTTATTTTGTCTCATGTCATGCAACACATCTGGGCAAAAGGACACTTGCTTTGGCTATCCCAGCCTCCTTAATGGCAAAACAGCAGCAGCAGCAAGCAGTGGCTTCATACTGTCATATGTATTTGTCTAGCTGGCATTGCCCCTTCAACTCACTGATAATTTGGTGCTTCCTAAATTTCTTGTTGAGAGTGCTCATCACCTTGCATCTTTCAACATGGTGAGCTTTCTCTTTCCTTCCCACCCAAACTACAATGAGATTCAGACAAAGTGTATAAACATCAAACCTGCATGTGCTTTTGTGTGCATGTGTCTGTCCAAACAGTTCTTAAAAACACTAGCTGGCATATTTTGTTATTTCAGTTTTCAAGATACTCCTTCAGCAGCAAAATCATCTAAATCAGTGAGGGTCACTATGGCAGTATTTGGGGTTGCACTCATGTCCTTTCCTAAGTGAAACTGAATTTCTTCGGCATCTCTATTGTAGGAGTAAGGGGCTGGTTCAATATAGGGCTGAGTGTTCACAGATTCAGTGTATCTGTAGTCCTGCTGCACATCTTCACGTAGTTCAGCTGGTTCTGGTACAGCAGGCATCGACCAGGTAGGTTTAGAGAGCTGAGAAGGTGACTTCAGCACTGCTACTGATGAAGCTGGTAAAGGCAACACTCTAGGGTAGGAGGCATAGGAAGAATTGTTAATTTCTGAAGAGGTGGACTGGTGTAAATTCTGTTCCAAGGAAGGGATTGAGACTTGAACATATTTGCCAGTTTCTGGGTCATAAAATGTCTTTAAATTAACTTCAGCTGGTAAATCAACCACATAGTATTGACCAGAGTCAGGGTCTTGGAGGAGTTTACGCTGGGTTAAAGAGGGTGAAGGGCTTACTGCTGGTGCAACACTAGGTCTTCCAGTACTAGTTTCTGTGGGAGTAAAACTTGAGTGAAGGTGAGGATGGATAGGAGGATGTCCCAAGGGTGAAGCAGATGCCATTGTCTGTCCAGAATGAGAAGGATTTCTCCCTACAGCATCTGTATGCTCAGTCTGATGTTTTTTCTGCTGCTCTTGCATTTTCTTTCTCCTGCTTGCCAGCTTTTTAGCCCGACGCAGAGCTTTTTCTGTTTTTGGTGGCACAGTGGGTGGCTTGCCTGTTGGTCTCTCACCAAGTCCCTCAGACTCCAACCTCACAGCTTCGCCTGCAACATCAGAAAGCAGGTTCTTCTGTGCTGAATCAGGTATCTCTTCTGCAGGCATACAAGCTTGCCTCCTTAGTGCCATGTTCAACAAGGCAGGGTTTATAACATCCTCTGTGTCTCTAAGTCCAGAAATAGTTGGTTTATCTGACAATGAACTGGCAGCAAGAGAGGGCATTGTGCTGCCTGACCTGGGGCTTGGAACAGCAGAACATATAAGACTGTCTAACAAAACCGGTGCACCTTCTGTATGTAGGATGTCCTCTAAAGCATCATTGGATACAGAAGAATATGTGTGGTCCTCTGATATGGGGCCAGTCACAGGGGATATTGTCTCCCTAGTGATTATTTTTTTCGCACAAGAGCCACCTTTGCGGTTTGATAAATGATGATTCTTAAAGTAGTTCGTTTTAATTTCTGCAGGATAGCTGGGGCTGTTTTGTGCTTGGTCATTTTCCAGACCTGTAGTTGGCTGTGTTAAGCTGTGTCTTGCCTTCGTAGTCTGAGGCTTTCCCTTATTTCTGCAGACACTTTCCTCATTCGTTTTGCCACTTCTAGTCAACAAAACAAAAGTCTTTCTATCTTCTTCCATCAGTTTCCCTAATGAAAAGGTCTCCGTACCTTCCAGAAGATGGGGATCCAGTGTTGCTGAAGTAGATTCAGGCTCACTGGCTTCTTTCCCTCTGTCAGTTTCTCCATCTCTCACATTCTGCTCACCTCTGTGTCTTGATGCCGACCAGCCTATCTCCTGGGCATGCAACAAGTTTCGGTTCTGCTTGTTGTAAACTGCTGGGGGCATAAACCTACGTTCCATTTCCTTATAACTACTGCTAACTGTATCATCCAGGGAAAAGGACCTGAATAGGGGCAGCTTGACAGCCCTTATTACTTGAGGTGACCTGAATGTGTTATCTTTAATCATAAACAGGCTGGGTTTGGTTGAGTTTGAAGATGATAGTGTTTGTGGTTCCTCACACCTGGGGATTGACATATCCCTTATACTGTAGGAAGCAGAGTTTGTGCTGTTGGCCTCTTCCCTTTTCTCTCTCTCTACTTGCTCTTTCATTAAGCTCTTCTGTTCATTCCCAGTAACCTTTCCCTCCCTCTTCTCTGCAGCACTAATACCAGGGCTGATACAAGCACAGTATTGCAATTCATCTTCACCAACCTCTTTCCCTTTCTCCTTGTGTCTTTTCTTGCTATCTGCACTCATTTCACTCTCAGTCCACTGGCTTTCTTGAAGGCATGCTGTCTGCATCACAGGCACCTGTAGAAATGGCTCTCCCTGAAGTGGGTGCTCTACTGTGGAAACAAAAGATTGTTCCGAAGAACTAGTGCTTCTTTTGCGTTGTGCTTCATGGCCAGGTACCACAATGTTGGTTTGGGCGTCACTGTAAGGTACATCTTCTACTGGTGAGAGTTGGCTTAGGAGTGTTTTGAAGGCAAAATTTTCATTCTGAATAGCAGCTTGTCTCTCATCTTCCTCACTCTGAGCACTGTGATTTTGCATGGGCTGCCCAGGTGTTTTGTCAACATTGTTTCTACTGAATGGTCTCTGGGCTGGATACTGCAGATGTTTTTCTAAATCAGGTTCATGTGATTCATGTCTGAACGAGGAGAAATTTTCATTATCCCTTGTGTTTTTAACCAGATCTTCATGTTTTGAATCATCTTGCTGCAAGCTGTCTCCAGTTTGGTAAAAGGAAAGGTCTGCTTTTGGCTGGGGTGATCTTGAAGTCAGGTAATTGTCTGTAAAATGTCCAGTTGGGTCAGTTTTATTGTCCTTTTCCTGAACACTGCTAGATACTACGGAAGCTATATCACTCAATTCATCTTTCTCTGTAATATTTTTGTTACTTTTTTCATGCAAAGTTGAGAGTGAGGCATTCACTTTTGTACTCTCCTGTATATTTACCCTAGTTTTATTTTTCTCCTCCAAGGCCCTTAATAGGGGAGAAGGGGTGTAGATGCTTTTAACACGTTTACGCACATCCTTCAAGTTGAATAACAGGCTTGATGCTGTCAGTTTGTAACTATCCCAAAACCTGTAATCACCCAAGCTGCTCTCCTCATGGTCTCTCGATGCCGTGCTCTCAGCGGGAGGAGGTGTCAGTGGGATCAGCTCACTTTCAGCAGTGTCCACTTCCTGTTTTGGTGGTATGACAGGTGTTAGGAGTTCGATGATGTTGAAAGAGGGACTGACTGATCTAGGGGAGTTTACCTGTTTAGCCAAAGGAGTCACATCCAGACCAGGTTCGGCACCAGTTGGCTTTTCAGACAAAGAACATGTCTTGTGTCTGTCTGTGAACTTCTCCTTTGCAGCCTGCCTCCTCTCTGCTGCCCCTTCTGCAACCCTCTGTCTTCTCCAGGGTGGACAGGTATTGCCCAGTTGGGGGTTGGGGGGTTCCTCTTCAGTTAAGGTGGGCTGGGGTCTTGGTGGAGGTGGGCTGGGTGCCTGGAACGTGAGTGAGGGTGAAACCATCCTATAGGACACTGACTGGGGTGAGACAGAGGCTTGAGACATGGCAGTGGGGGAAAGTTGAGCTGGCACTGGGGGTGGTGGCACAGGAGGGGCTTCAGAGGTAGGGGGTGTTGCAGGATGGCCCTCCTGGGTGGGGGGTGGAAGAGGAAGTGCCTGCGTGGCTGGGGGTGGCCGAGGGGGACCCTGGTGTGCATGGTTCCTAGGGGGAGGTGTGGGAGGAAAAGCAGCAGGAAATTTATTTTCTGAAGGGAGGGGACCTTGAGGTACATATACAGCTGGGAGAGGGAAGGCAGTTTCTGGTGGAATTGGCTTAATTCGAAAATCTTTCTCTTGCTTCTTAGCAACAGTGGTCATGACAGGTGACAATTTATGTTCAAGTGTGTGGGATCCTTTAATAAATGGTGCTTCTTCCAGGTATGAAAAACCTTCCTTTTTCATTTTTATATCAACAAATTCCTCCTTTTCAGTCAATTTTTTATGATGAACATTCCATGATTCAAAAGCACTATTCTCACTGTGAAGAAAATTACCTTTTTTTGCTGGCTCATTAACTTTCACATTTCTGTTTTTTAAAGCCTTTTTAGAAGAACGGGAAAAATTTGACCTGGCTACTTTTGACATCTCAATCAGCACAGGATAATAACCATCAGAGCCACCATAACCCATCGCCACTTCATTAGGTCTTTCCTGTGGCTCATGTTTGCCACTGAGACAATGACTACCCTGACCACGTTCAGAAAATTCAGAAAGTTCCTGGTGGATTCTTAAAGTGTCTGTATCATCCCAGGAAGCAATATAATTTCCATGATTTATTTTATGTTTTTGAAAGCTATTCTTAATGGGCTGCTTATTTGCTGTCAGAGAACTTCCTGACCCTTGGTCTGCAGTCTTATCAAATGTCTTAATCAATGAGGACACTTTCGAAACATGCCTATTGTTTGTTGGGCCAGGGACTGGCAAACTGAGTGTTTTCCTTTCCGTGGCAAAGGTGTTATTTTTAGCAATACTTTTCTCCTCCGGAGCACACTTTGGTAACTGCTGGAATGTGGAAGCCCATATTGTATGTTCATTGTTTCTTGCTATTAGCTTGTCACAAACATTGCTTTTCCTGATGTCATGGTTTAACGTCCCTGAGTGAATTTTAGCAGACAACTGGAGGGCAAAGTCTGGTGAAATGGCAAGTTCTGGTTCATTGTAAGAGTCTTCAAGTTCTGCTACACACAAACTTTTGAAGGCCCGATCTGTGAGGCTGCTCACCTCTCTGTCTGCGTCATCCAGGAGACTCCCAATACTTGAGGAATCACTATGTCCTTCTGTGTGTTTCTTATTTCCCTGCATTGTTCATGAGAGTCATGAATGAATTATCCAGAGGATTAACTCCAGATGTTGAACAGGCACGTGGCTGTGTGAGGCAGTTCCAGCTGTTTGCAATTCACGAGAACAAAACCATTCCTCTGGAAGGTGTGGCTGCACATTGACTCATCTTACAGAATAGCCGAGGGAAATTTTCTTCTCTGCAAAGCCAAAAATTATAAATTATAATTTTTTTATATTAAGACTACCAGACAGAGAACATTTTCCAGATATATCAGTCATTGACTGATTTGCTCCTACATGTATTCTAAGCAAGATGCTAGCAACACAATGAACATAATTAAAAATCATTGTTATTTTGATCAATTCAAAATAATGGTAGATAATTTAATTTCTGGAAAGAGCCATTAAAAAAAAGTGGTTTCGCTCATATTTTTTACTTGTGCTTTTAAGCAAGGTCATGAGAGACAAATTTCAAGTACTTCTCTTTCCATATCTCCAACCATAAACAATTCCAAGTGCTGCACGTGCATTTAGCAAAGAAGGTTAGCCATTTTTGGCCAAGAAGAATTAGTAACAAAAATTACTCTAAAAAAGATGTCATTGGGTACATCATTGCCAAAATGAATGAAATGTCCAAAATGAAAGAAAAGCTGATAAAACTTAATTGTCACAGCCTTGTCATGACAATTGCTGTGAGCACAACCCTTGTTTGAGAAAGCTGAATGGCCCCACAGGTAAAGAGGGTTTACTGGGCACGTTCCAGGCAAATATTGCTCGGGTACAATCCTTTAGCCACCCACAGCAAAATACGGTTGGGTTGGTGTGTTGAAGCTGAAGTGGCTGCTAACATCAGCTTAGCCAGCAGAAGGCAGGAGTGCCTAGGGGACTCCAGCAGACCCACTGAAGTAGCACAGGGAACACTTCGTTTCAGTTCCAGAACGGCTGAGAACTAAAGGTAATCCATTCAACACAACTATAAAATATCACAGCCTTCCATTTATCCCTGATTATGAGGCACAGGCAGGGCCACGGCCTGGGGTTTTTGTCTATCTCCACGTCAATCTGAATACAAGATGGGGGAATCTTTGGATGGAACAACAAAAGCAAAATAGACCCTTCAGCTGTACTTGAAATCTATACATTAAAACTCTTTATAGTTTTTCTCTGTAAACTCTTCAGATGCTTATTCTCACATTCAAGGACTTGAGCAGGGTATTGACTAAAGTACTGGGACACTCAGTTTAAAAGCATATTCAAGAGCTGTCTAAAACTCACTCTTTAAGGAAAGTCTGATCTGTATCTATTTCCTCAAACAATGGCATTATGAACCTGTGATGGGCTGAAACAACACAGTTCGCATCTGTAGCAGCTTCTATGCAAGTGGAAGATATCTCCATCTCAAGCTTGAATCCACTGTAGAACTGAGCAATGAAATTCAGATCTAGATTTCAGCCTCTCCAGCTGTCCAAATCCATGATTTTACCTTTGCCCATCTCAGTGAGACTCTTGTGAAGGGTCTGTTTTTCCCTATTGGTGCTGGTCAAAATATGAAAAGTCAGAGCTGAGCTTAATCAGTTTATCAGCTGAATTACTCAGGGTGAGTTGTTTTTTCAAATGAAAACACTCCTCACCTTCCTTTTCTATTTTAAAAAATCTCAGCCAACCTATTTTTAGACTCCAAGTGTCACAGTGAATCTAGATCCTGTTTTTCCAGCCATGCAATTCCAATGACTTATGTATAACTACAATAGATATACACCAGAAATAAAATAAGCTTAACAGAGCTTTTCCATCTTACTTTGTACAAAAATTTTTCAAAAGTGACTTTTACCCCCCATACATTTTTGTGTATAATGCAGCAAGATAAAAGAGAAAAATTAAAGACCATCCTGCTCCTGGTTTTGATTCTTAACTGTTATAAAAATGGGAAATACAGGGACATACTTGCCATGTAATTTGCTTCTTGTCTTTAGAACTCACTCTCATACTTGTATATGGCTTCTTTTCTAACCATCTTTAGTGAGGAGGTAGAAACAGTCCAGTGATGTAGATTTGATAGAAGTAGTGTCCGAGGATGTTTCTGACCTTCAGCATTTTTTTGATCTTAAGTGAACTCTACAATTGGAAAACAGAAACATTTGTTTGAATGATCTGAAGATTGTCTCCTATTAGTTCGTTAATTTGTTCGTTCACATTTTGCAACTATTTTAGGAATGATTTACAGGATTTCTTACAAAAAAGACAGGCAGCTACCCATCCCAGAGCAACAACAGCCAAATACCTGGAGGGTTTGATAGCTTGTGGAGTGCAGTCAGGTTCCTAGCAAACAACTGTCACAATCTCCAGTGCACTCTGGTAGCCCCAGCAGAGACTAGCAGTTGAGTGAGCAATGGCACACTGCCCATTGCAAAGGCTGGGTGACAACTCCTGGCTAAAATGAAGGGTTGTGCCAGAAGATTTCTTCCTTGCTGCTGTCTACATCCCTGCTGTGCTACCCTTTCAGAGGGACTCAGAGGAAAATATGTGCCTCCACTCCACCTGTATATGACTTCCTATGTCAATAAATACAGACATCAGTCTGGTGGACTGGGAACTAATGTAGCTGATGTTTGAAAGTTCATGGTTTTCACAGTCCCTGTGGTAAAGGAGAGGAAAAGTGGACAGCTGGGACGGTAAGGGGCAGTTAACAAAACATCTTTTTGCTTCCATGCGTGAACCAGAGTCAGGAGATGCTAAAGAAAGCTCAGCTATGGTGGACATGCATTGCTGCTGTTCTTTTGCTGTGGAAACCCCCAAGGTTCAGGCTAGTTTGCTTAATCTTTGCAAGAATATATTGATTTTCTGCCTGGTCCTGAGGTAATGGAAGTAGCACAGTCTTCTCTAAGGAAACTTTTGACTCAGCTCACGATATTAAAAACCTACTGGCAAAAGTGGCAACAAGGGCCCACCCACTGTGATTGTCTGCTGCACCTTACCTGAGGAATGACGATTATCAGTGTGTTTAGGGATAAGCCTGTACCAATCAGAGCTTTCTGTAGGCTGCTTAAGAAGTCTGGGTAAAAAAAAATTAAACTAAAGGAAAAGACCTCAAAAAACAATGCTACATCTGGCTGCAGACAGATGTCAAAGGCCACCCTCACTTCAGAAATGTGTACTCAGTTCTTTGCTCAGAGGTTAAATTTCAATATTACTGCTTCTATGGTACTCTTAACTGTGCAAAACCAACACAGCCGTGGGAGATGGTGATTATGTTCTGACTCACTCATCAACAGGGCTGCTGACTAAATTACAGCAACACAATGTTAATCAGCATTTAGGTGGTGCCTGAACTAGGAGAAACCTTGCCTTTCAGATCTCCTGGATAGAGATCTGGAGAAACGTACTGTCCCTTGTAAACTGAGAACTTTTGCTGAAAAGTGAGTAGAGTAACTATAAACATTTTCCTAGATGGAAATAGTTTTCCTGGATGGAGTCACTGTTACAAAAACAACTCGGCGCCACCGATCAAGAAAAGAATAGTGACTGTCACTGTCTCTGAACCCCTTGTGATGATCCTTGTCTTGCCTGGACATAATACTTGTACTTGGGCAGTGTAATGTTTCAAGATGGAAAAGCTGTATCTGCACCAAGTGTTGAAGGTGTAGGTCATTACTGGGACTGGATGGAAACAGCAGCACTGTACTGATCTAGCTATCGCTTGTATAGCTATGACAGCAACTTCTGAACTTTCGGCAAAGAAGCTGTTCGTGACTGGTTTAATAACTTGGTAAAGCCCCATTTCTTTACCTTTCTGGACAAACATGGCAGCCAGCAAGCAAGGTGCAGTGTTTGAGCTTAGGCCAGGATTCAGCTAGTTCAAACATTTAAGGATGTCTGAATTCAGTCTATTTTAAAGACAGAGGAAAGCAACGCTGGGCATTTAGAACTGCTTGGAAATGCTGAGGAATGTGTGAGGAGGTGTTAACAATAGGCATCATCTGATATGAGCTACTGAAAAAGCTTGCATGAATACACAGATTTCAAGCAGCCGAATCAGAAATCAACCTCCCTTCTCTTTTAAATATGAGGCTTTTTTCAGTGTCTCTCTTAAGTACATTGCAAGTTGTGATGAGGAGGTTAAATTACGGACTATTCCTGGCCTGGCACAGACTGAATGTCAACCTTTTTTTCACTAGCCAGAAGCTGGGCAAACCAGCAAAGTCGGCTGGAGCATATGACATCACTGCTGCTACAATATATAAAGGGCCAGTTGGTTCCCCCACCCCCTTGGGGTGGTATTTGGCTGAAGTGTTGTGCCATGAGACATTGCAGCGGCATTTTGGCAGCACCCCTGGGAGCTGCATAGCAGTTTAAAGTCAGTAACACTGCACTACCCATAAGAATGGGAAATGAAAGGAAAGGGAGGAAAGATTTTTTTTTTAAATCTTTGTGAGCTGTTTTTTTTTATGTGGTACTCTCTATATAGCACCCATCCACATTTCCAGCCCAAAATTTAGAGCCCTATGGTGACTGCTGGCTGAGGTTTATTCAGCAGCGTGTTCTGCTTCCACACATGTTGCTGCTTTGGGTTTCCAGGGGCTCATCATGACAATGAATAGTTAGTGCTTCTTATCATGGGAAATAGGAGAATCCTGTTTTTTGCATAGGTTCACATTTGTTCATGGCACACACAGGAGTTCATAATCAAATGAGAGGGCTGGCTGGAAACAGGCCTGGTCAGCAGGCCAAGACAATGCTCCCACTCGATGGCAGCCCCTCCCTGGCCTGAGTGGGGCTGGATCACAAAGCCCTCACCAAGGAGGGGAGCTGCCTGCCAAGATGAGTGGTGCTCAAGATGCATTTCCCTGAACTATCAGGAAAGGCAACTTCTGGATTGATGTGGCCATAAAATTAAAGCTATTAGCACAAGCCTCCATTTCCCTCATCCAACAAGATTACTTTCACCTATGCTTTGCAGTCATAAGGGGAAACCAAAGTGAGTTCTCCTGCTATTGACCTCAGCTATTCCAGCATCAGATCTTTGATCATTGCACTGGAAAGCAAGGCGAAGGAACCATATGTCTCAACCAAACCAGTATGGTAGACTGGGTCCATTCCCCTTGAGGATTTGGCCTGGCAATTATGTCTCGAACAGCTTGTTCTGGGCCAGAGAAGAGGAGAGACTGTTCTTGACTTTGGGCCAGCTTCTGCTCTCAGTTACACTGGTATAAATCTAGAGTCATTTTACTGACGTCAGCAGAATAACAGAACAGAATTGGTGACTGAATACATCTACTTCCTAAGCCAACAATGGTGCACTATTCAGAAGCTACATATGCAACTGTAACCACAGGAAAGTGAAATTCAACAGCTGTGAGGAGCCAGACCTCACCCCCAAGAGGTATTCAGATCAACATGGAAAGGAAAGGGATTTAGAACCAATACCACGTTGCTGGGCCACCAAATCGTGTCCTCTAGATAATTCTGATTTTGTAACCTGTATCGCTCATCGCTGACAACAGCAGTGCATTTGAGATAAAGTAATTTTGCTCTTTTCTGCAATATTTGCTGGAATACCTAGATCTAAGAGTGGTGTGGACCCAGACATGGTATGGTCCCAGACTGGACGAACAGAGCTGGCTGCCAATCTGAATTGTCATCCTGTGGATAATATCATCCTTTGGAAATGTGTTTGTGTATGTGTTAGGGGACGTTTTTCTCATCTAGATACTTTCTGAAATTTCACATGGAATAAAGATTCTGAAGAGAAATTAAATTACAAATTTCAAAATTTAATTTAAAATTAAAAAAACTTTTAACTTTAAATTATTTCACTATTTTTACACTGTAGGCCATGAGAAATAACATGCAATATATACTATAATAGTTAAAATACTATGTTATTACTGTCCTTAAATCAGAGAGGGTGTATGCTATTTAACATTAACTGAAACTTTTCATTTTATTTTCTATGTCAAACAATACTTTGATGATAATGCAACAGAGAGTGTGATCTTGTTTTGAAATTTCCCTAAGTAAATATTTCAAATTATAAACCCCATAAATTTCCAATTCTCTTTCTAGGGGAAGTGTCATTCAAATGAATATTATTGTGATTTTGTTTAATCAAACCACTTTTTTTTCTGAAGAAAAGAGCTGAAGTCTTTTTCTTCCAGTGAGCTCTACTGAAGCTACAGTATCTGTTGCCATGGGAGTTGGAACCAGGGACTCAACAGTTCAAGGAAGGTCAGTGCAATCTGGTGGAAGTATGACCGCAAGGAGGGAGTGTACCTAGCTAATGACCGTGTGGTATGTGTCCTGCTCTGTGTCCTTTCCCCAAAGGATGTGAATCTCTTCCAGCCCAGCTGAAACGCTTACCTCTTCAGCTCAGACCACAAAGCTTCAAGCACTGGGAGATGAAGACCTCACGTGAAGAAAAACGGGAGGAACAAAGATTGCTTGCGACAGCTATGGAGAATCATGGCAAGTGTCTCTACCTTTCCCTTTCTGGTTCAATGGCAAAGACCCAGCAGTTATTTCCAGCCAGTTTCCGGACTGCCTTTCCCAATGTCCTCCAAAGGCCCCAACAGGCCTGTTAAGTCTGGAAGAAGGAGATGTCTCTCAGAAAGAGTTGTATCTGGACTGAGGCTTTCTTGCAACTCCTGTTCACCCCTTCCATCATATGAGCCCTATTCACAGCCTTTGAAGAGCCAGTAACATGCAGACGTGACAGAGGAAGGCACAGAGCACATGACTAACACAGGCAAAGGGCAGCTGCAGCACTTGACAAACAGCACAAGTCTACGAGAAACACAAGGCAAAGGGACGGTGCTCCTCCCGTGACCCAAGGTCAGCACAGACAAGTGACATTTAAGCAACTGAACCCAAACAGTGCACTTCTTGGCATTAAATGTCTGCCTGGAAAAGGCCACACTCTGTAACTAGGTCAGTCATTATACACCAAGATATTTATACAGCTCCCCAGCAATATGGTACATGAATACCTCGTGGCTATTTATCTTTACAAACTCTCCTACTGCAAGGAGGATTTCTGTCTCATTTACAGATCAGCAGCTAAGGCCCAGCTTCAACTGACTGATTTGCCCAAGACCAAACAGGGCATCTGTGGCAGGGCAGGGAGCCAAATCTATGTTTTCTGAATCACACAAGAAGAGATTAACTTTTGTTAGTTAAGGAAAAAATATGCCTTCCCGCAAAAAAAAAACCACCTTCAACTGAGTATAGTGCTGTAGCTTGACATTACATTGCAGAGTGAAATCCATCCAGATTTGCAGGTGACTGACTGCAAAGATTTCTGCTTTGCCTCAGGTGCTTGCTACCTATATCTTGCTGAGATCATTAAAACTCAAACCTTCCTCGCTAGGTCATGGTGACAACTGACAGTGCAGTGGTACAGCCCCCTCACTGATCACTGGCAGGATTTTGGCTGATGAGACACGTATTCATCTCCTTCCACTCAGTCTCAAAAAAGGCTTAGATGATGAAAGCTTCTGAGTTTTCAGTTCCTGAATGGGAGAGAGATTTTCCCACAGGAGAAGGAAAGTTGCAGAGTACCACAGGCTTGCAATGGCTCGAGGTGGGAGTTGACAAAGGGGAAAGGGAAATAAAATACATGGACAAGAAAGCAAATGTAGTGGTTGTGGTGCCTTGTAATCAGGAGCACGCCACACAGTCCCAGCCCCTGTCATGGGAAAATTGTAATGATATCAGCAAGTATGTTAGACCCAAGAGGGAAGCAGGTGCATTCTCCTCTGTGACCTACCCAAGGAAATTTGCAGCTAGCAACTAGCCATGCCTCACTTTTCTTTCCAGGCTTGGGAATCTGAGACGATCCCCCACTTACACTGCCCTCTCCTCATCAGCCCCAACACAACGATACCATCTGCACTGTCAAGTTTACACTTAAACTTACATTTAAGCTTCTTGACAAGGAGAGTCTGACCCACACCCACTCACACAGGATACAGTCTCAGGAAATAACAGGCTTGCAGAAAACAAGTATTATTCTTTTACTGGTAGTCTCGCTCCTTTCCTTTATAACTTCTGGATACTTTCAAGGTTTGGACAAAGATTCTGTAGATCTGTTTTCTATAAAGAGAAGCCACTTTTATGTGCTAGGTTCAAATGCCACTTTTATGTGCTAGGTTCAATTCAAGCCACTTTTATGTGCTAGGTTCAAAATTGTTCCAAGTTCTAAGTAGTCTTCTCACCCACTGAATTCCACAGGATTTAGGGACAGGCAATGTCCTGAAATACCTGCCTTGTGTTACCAAAGACAAACAGATATGTGTACCAGAAGTAAGGAGAAGGTGGGGGCTTTGGTTTTCAAAATTTTCTGGCTCAGGCTGCAGGAACAGAGCTATTTCTTGCTTACATCTTGCTATAGCTTTCAAATGCAGTCAAAAGAACTCTGTTCTTGGGAGTGTGGCAGGGAGGGTAATACACACACATGCCAGAGCATATGACTCAAGCACATAACCATCCTTTCACATAACATTTCTCCTCTGATGACAAAGTGCTTCCCATTTGTGATTATACTAGAGACATTCCAGTTGAAGGACAAAAGCTGTGGCTTGCCTTTTGTCTGCTATATGGAAGATGCCCATGGGACAGCTAAACACCTGCGTGAGGACTCGGAAAGGGACACTCACCTTGCCCCCAGGTATCTCTGGAGGCCATACTACTTTCCTCTTTCTGTGGAGCAAAGCCAAGGGAAAAATCTCACCCTGAGCAAGATGGAAGCTCCTTCCAGTTCCCTCTTCACTGTGCACAGGAGTTGTTTTGGTTTTGCCCTGGGTAATGCAGACTCCCTCTTCCTATTCAGAGATTGATTAATTGTTATGATTAAATGGTATGTCCCCAAGGCAATTCCTCAGTTAATGCACAAGCTATGGTGTTTCTTGCAATGATTCTGTAATGGATATACACAAAAGACTGAGAGGAAAACATCAAGAGTTTTAATCAGAATCCACACTTGTTCCCAAAGAGATACACTGATGACTTTGGCTGAGTCATTCCCTCAGCAACTTCAATGATGCTGTCATCATAGTGCTTTTCCAGACCACCCAGACCCTCTGAAGAAGTCTGCAGGCAGACAATAGCATCACCATCTCCAGTGCTATCACCAGCTACTTCTTTCCCAGCCCTTGTCCTCAATTCTCTCACATAACCAAAGTGGCAATTCTAGCTACTTGTCTATGGCTTCATTCAATTCACAATCATGGGCAAAGAATAATTTCTCAGTTTTGGAGAAACAGACCAAGTCCTAATGTCACTACTTCAAAGCAGATCAGTCAAAACAAAGAGTCTCAATGACCAACAACATCACGATAAGTAATGCTGCCCCACTGCCTCAGCACAAACCCCGGATGCAGCTTTCAGGGGTGAGTTCCCTCTGAGTATGCTTTTTCTTCTGCACCAACATCCAGTTTCTGCACAACGAACCCCTGTGCTGTGAAACATGCAAAGGATGGGGAGAGGGACAAGTGAACTAAGTATCAACAGAACAAAAGCTATCAGAAGCATGCAAAACTGTACATGGGTCTATAATGAAGATGACAGGCAGGCCAAGCTGGCCTTAAGGTATGATAGCTTATGTCTGATCCAAGTAAAAATTATATAGGCACATCTGAGACTATGGATCTGCAGAAGCTGCAAACTGCTGGACACTATTGTTTGCTGACTTTGCATGTTAAGATGTAGCCAAATGCTTACCCCATATATGTCTTTTAGAGATTCTTCAAAAAATGGAAGAGATTTTCATATCTGTCTTTTCCAAGTGGAAAGTATGAACGAGGTGGCCTTTGTGTACCTGCCACAGCCCTATGACAGTCCCCAAAACAGCCTTTGACATAGTGTATAAGTAACAGGGAAAGCATCCTTGAAATTAATGGGATGTAGCTATGTGAGAGGCTGAAAATAAAGATGCATCCCTATTTGACCTGCTTGGCTCATAAAAAGATTGGTCTGACTGTTACCAGATGATTTAGATTAATCATTACTAGCTACTGCCTTCTTATATATCATTATTTGCAAGCAGGAGATGGATGATAAAGAAACCTAGGACTATAATTAATTATCTGCTTTCTATTCCTGTCCAAAAGGGATCATTTGGCAGGGAAACCCAAGGGAGAGGAAACTTTACTTCTGGGTAAGGGTTGTCCTCTTACAGCTTCAGTGGTCCTTGGTTTCTCTGAGGCTGGTAAATGACATGGGTCTTGGTGGCAGTCTCTCCCACCACACATGCTTGAGAGCCATAAAAACCCGGCAAGCACCAAGACAGTCGCAGAAGAGCAAGCTTGACATGCACACACAAATATACATACACACATACATATATACATTTATATATATACATACACACACAACTTTAAATATATATGTGTAAGTAATCACTGACCCATCCAAAAACTTATGCAGGCTTGATTGAAAAGGATCAACCTTTTCTCAAGGGTAAAGTTTCCCTATCAGAGCACCCATGCAGCTCCAACTTTGGTCCTTTTCCCCACACACCTGTCAGCTGGCTCGCAGACACATGATCCCAAAATGTGACACTGCCTCAAGCAATGCATGCTACCTCTAAAAGCAATGAACTCACCCACTTGCTTATAGTAGACAAAGCTCTGTGTGACCTGGCACCCCAGCTGCAGGCAAGTCAGCACAGTGAAGCCTGCACCTGAAAGCCATTTGCAGATTTTACCTCTTCCAGCAACTTTCCGTGTCTGTAAACTCAGCTGGACTAAAGAAAGGAAAGACTGATACGGATGAGTGGTATTTTCTCCCAACATGATTCAGAGGGTTAGTTGGCTTTTTCCCTGGTCTTGGAGGACATTTTGCACAGCTCTAGTACTGCAAGTACAGGCAAGACAAGCATTTCAGAGAAGCAGGTAGGAATAAGGGGCTACAGAAAAAAATTTCTGTGTGCTTTTGGTTTGAGGTGCTGGGGTGCAATTACACATGCATACCTCCACCCAGCTGTGGCTTTGAGTTCACCAGAGACCCTGTTACCACTGTTTTGGTAACTAAGTTGATAATATGTATATAAATACCTTTCTAGTGATAAGCATGGAAGGATGGAGATGTGTAGTTGGTTTGGGGCTCCAATCTACTGGGAATCTTTTACTTGCTGGTATATGTCACAGACCTCATCCTTTAATCATTTAATTCAGGGTATTTGCTTTGCTGTGTAAAACACAGACAGTTCCTTGAAGAAGTGAAGGTAGAGAGCCATAGCCTTTGATCCTGTCCAGAAAGCTTATTTGTCCTTATCTCTTCTCACTTTTCCTTCTCCCCAGCCTCTCTCCCAGCAATGTCAAAGGACTAGTGAGGAGCCCTATAGCTGGTACTGTACGAAGTCAGTGTGAACCAATCGCTTTGGTCCTTTGCTGCAGAACTTTTCCTTATTCAGATTTAATCACATTGCCTCTTCACAGGCCATTTAAAAAAGCATAACCAATTTGGCTTCTCAAGCTCAGTTTTAATTATTTCTGTTCTTATTTTGCTTCTCAGTTCTGCAGCTAGGGTAATAAAATGCAGTTCCTTGGGATAGCAACAACTGGAGGCAGAAAAGCTTATGCCATTTAAGAAATTTTCCAGTGATTAAAATTGGATACAAGTCATAGTCACAGTCATTTATAGTGGCCTCTTAGCACTAAGTATTTGAACTATTTTACTTTTTCAGATTCTGTAGTATACTAACTGCTTTCTATAAAATATTTAAATCATTTTATTCCTAGTTATTCCAAAAAAAGAAGCAAAAATGCCTTCAAACCCCTATACCAATCACAAAAGTTTTTAAAAGTAGCTTATCTGTAGGCACTAATCATCTGGAAAATACAATCAGTGTATTTGCTTAAAGTTACAGCACAATGCACCAGGCAATTATAGCAATATAGCTTCATAGCAATGTAGTGGTCTTTTAAGAAGATCATGCCCCTTTCTAAAATAATTATATGTCATAAACAGTAATCACTGCATAAAAATCTCTGTGTATGTCACTTTCCACACTGAAACTTTCAGAGACAATTCTGCATTTCTCAGAGCAGAAAAAAGCTAGACAAAATGAAAGGACTCTCCAACTCTAATCACCAAAGAAAATATTTAAATGCTGTTTGATTTCTCTTACCTGATCAATCACACAACTGATTCTTGAGTGCACACACATTCACATGCTCAGAAACCACCATTCCTCACAATTTCCTTGTTTTAAAAACATCCATATGCTTCCCTCTTACCTTCTATGCTCCAGCTTCCTGATAGGGACAGTGCAGGGCTGCACTTTCTTCCCTGAAGTCAAAGCCCCAGCAAGTTTTACAGCAGCCTGCTTACTATTAGCACTTCTCATTATTTATGTGTGTCGGGCTCTTCTTCTGAACATGGTTATCTTAATAAAAATTATGACTGAAAAATAAATAAAACAACAAAAGCGGAGGAGCTAACCCTTGAGCCCTCGCAGACCTGCCCAGCCAGGTAAAGTGAAATGAGCAAGGAATCCGAAGTTAGTAAAATGTATTTAAATAGTTATCAGGCAAGGGGAAACCAAACAGAGATCATGGTGGGGAAGAGGCAAACATACGTATTGGAATAACCATGCGGTGTCAAGTAACAGACAGATGAAACAAACAGTCATCAGCTATTTTTACATTCAGATTCGCCACTGGTAATGCTTCAGAGATAACTAATACAGAAAGCAGTGCTGTGCAATTGGCTCACTAGTGCCCATGAATCAAACCTCAGAGCACTGCATTTTTGTGTCTACAGGTGGGAGTCAAAGTGTTTATTAAGGTCACCACTAAAAATACTGTGTAAGTATGCACCCGAGTAACACATTACTGTTCTATGGATGCTTTTTCATAAATAGCTCATTTCATCATCAAGCCTGGACAAATGCAGCCAGTGTTCTTGGAGTAAGGACCCCATATCACAGTCCTTCCAAAGCAAACAAGATCAGCCATCCTCCCGGGAGGCACATGCTGGCATTGGGTTTCATTTGGCACACTGCAGTAGGATGTCAAATAATAGGGGAAATATGCCATGAAGTCAACAAGCTAAGTTTTTGTACTGCAGATCTAAACAATGGATTGCACCCTGGCCCACAGTGGTACATGCAGCTCCTTACTGAAGTCATGGGATTCTGTTGAGGCTCAGTATAACACTGGACTTGAACCACAACCTGCAGCAAAATAAGAAGCAGGATTTCCTGTGATTACAGCCCAACTCCTGCTTCCATGACAGATCAGGACTCCACATGAGCCCAGTGTTATTTGCATTTTAAAAAGAGCTGCTAATTACACTGCTACAGCATGAACAAGGCAACAACCACACAGTATCTGCTGCCTGAGAATCTCAAAGCACCAGGACGCTTGTGATGGTATAATTGTCCCTGAGATCCAAGAGCAGCCCAGGCTTACCCCTCCTTGGAGGGACAGTGACCTGCCTTCTCCAAAGCAATCTTCAGCTTTGAGTTCCCCACCTGAGAGAAGTGTATTGTTCACCTTAGCTACCAGCAGGAAAATTTTACAAAGACCATTCTCCTGAACTCCTGGTCTGGGCTTTTGGCGCTCAAGTGTTTCTTTTAACACAGTCCAAGCTGAATGCTGGTCTTGCCAAACATCAGGGCACTTCTGCTAAGTTCTGGCCTGGAACTACACAGTTCCAACAGCTTCCCATGTCCTCCACCTGTAAGAGCACTTATGCACAAAGGTCTGGTGTATCATGAGTCATGGCACCTATGAACTCAAATGTTGGAGAGAACAGGTGCACACTGAAAAAAACGAAGTTTGGGAGTAAAACAGACAGTGGAAAAGTAGTTTTCAGGCAACCACTGCCACTAATGTTGGCAAAACTGTTTGTATATGTGCCTGTCTCTCCCACACATTTCTAAAGAGGAGTGGAATGTATTTCTGGAATACTTGTGCTAAAAATAAACCCATCTCTGCTGTCTATGAAGTGAGGCAGGTATAGCCCTGCTTTCTATAAGCCTGTGAACTTGTGAACTGCTTAGAGGCTGAATCACAACTAGAAAGACCCCTATGGAAATTGTAACTGCTAGTGCAGGAAGGGTGGTTGATGGTTTGGAAAATCCAAAACAGGCCTCTCACATGAAAGCAGCTGGGGTTAACACCATTCATCATGATGAATGTGCTTCACAGACTCCAGCTTTGTGAGGACTCAAATCTTGGGACAGGCTTACTCAAATATGGTGGTAATAAAGATATATACTTGCAAATTCAGTGCTCAGATGAGACTCTGGGATCAGATGGCCTGTCATTAAAATAAAACCACTTCTGGGGAAAATTACTGAATAACACACAGCAAACACGACCCAGTGGAACTTAGATGTTGTTATCCTGCTCCCAGGAAATTTACAAAGCAAAAATTCCTGCTGCTTCCGTTCAGTGAGTGTAGAGCAATAACAGATCACACTGAACTTTTGTAGACAGCAACTTAGACTGAAATTTTAAATCTATATGAAAAGAGTATGCAATTCCCACATACATCAATGGAAAGTATATGTACGTGTGTATAATGAACTCTATCTTTCACATACACACACACTTGAAACTTTGTATGCTTGGCAATGCTGAGAATACAGACACGAGAGCCGTATGCAAGAGCAGTAGCTTTCAGCTTTTTCTGACTTGTATCCCATCCCTGAACACTTTCTCCAGGGAAATAAATGGAGTTCTGCCCTACTGAAAGAGACAGTTTTTTCCTTTGTTACCTTAGCTGCAAATCCCAGAGTAGCAGTATGCAGACCCCGAGGGGTCAATGCACGAATCTCATGCGAAAAGTTGCTGGTATATGGAAAGCAAAAAGTGGAACTGATTATAAACAGAAATGAAAAAGTCACCCTGGACTAGGAAAATGCAAACATCAAACTGTTTTGGTTGTAGAAAGTAAATGGCTTATAATTCTCATGGCACTAACAAGCCAGGGGTCTATTTAGAAACCCATGAGAGCAATAGGACTTTTCAGTTGTTACAGCACCTTTTGTCCAAAGAAGCAATGCAGGTTCAGTTCTTACCTGGTAGCTACAGATCGAATGATTTGTTGATTATTAACACAGTGAGTGTAATACGTCGATCTCGGGGCACTGGACAGATGAGTGTGGAACACTGGCTTGACAGAGCAGCCTCGTGGTCATATCAGCCAAACAAAGGCAGTGAAGTAAGAAGTATTGCTTATAGGTATTTTTTCTCACAAAAGGGAACAAGATCAAGGCTGCATTTTCTGCTCAGCACCTCGTGTTCACCAACAGGATTGTTTTGCACCTGGTATCACAGGAAATGACAGGTAGGTCTCTGCCATATTCCTCTTCCTTCTCTGTGTCCTCTTCTGGGCCCAGCCGCTTACACATCCTGGTTTGAACCAACTTCTGTCCTGACAAACCCAGCTGAGAAGATGTAGGTGAAGATAGAAAGGTCCCCAGTACCTGAGAACCATTAGCACTCCTACAGCCTCTTCCACTGAGACCATTTCTCCACCTTACTGGAAGGGCTACTTATCCACCCCTTGTGCAGAATTTGTGCAATGAAACCAGGGCAGGACTCATCCACAACCTCTCTCCAGGGCTTCTCCTTAGGGTTCAGACTTTGTCAGTAGCTGGAGTTTGTCAGTCCCAGCTCCAGGGACTCCTAGAGCTCTGACAAGGAGATTTTTAAGCCCTTAGAGTTTTTTCTATTTGTCCTTACTGAAGCTTTGAATGAAGCCTAGCAAAGTAAAAAGTCTCTGTAAAAGGAAGCTCTGGAATAAATTTCAGAATGGTTTAAGAAAAAGAAATATTTCCTTAATTTCATCTTTCATAATAATTTTATAATATGGTGTTTCATATAATACAATATCAAAATTACTTTCATCCTGCCCTCAGAAAGAGTAAAAGATATTATTTCCTAAAAAGAATTGCTATGCTTCTTCTCTGAAATCAGATTTCTTATGAAACCAACCAACTTTGCTACATTTCAGCTTTGATTGCATTTATTATCATTGGCAGACTTTGGTTCCACCAACTTTTTGTCTGTTTGTGAATAAGACCTTAAAATCAATTTTAAAAGAATTTCTGATCTCCTGATCTCCTCTCCCTGCTGCTGTGCCATCAATAGCACCCAGACTCAGCTGACTCAGAAATGACTTGTCTGGATTCCAGCTCTGAACACTCACCCTAAAACTCTGGGAGGTGCCTGGCCATTGCACCAGAACAGAATACAGACTAGAAGGACTCTAAAAACACAGCCTCAGTGACAGTTTTGGCAAGGATGTCACAAACTCATCCTATTTATTCCTCCCATAATCAACTGACTCTTCAGTCAGGACCAGTCATGCTTTTGCTAGTAACACAGCTATCCCACATACTGTGATCACATCTGCAGAACCCCAAAAATTTGCTTTCGTATAATTGCTTCACTATTAAACACTCTGAAAAGAGTGGAAGACAGATGTGGCAGAAAAGAAACTTACCATGGGGAATGCTAAACACCAGAGGAGGACTAAATTATTCTACAAGTAAGGGATTAATCCTGCAAAGCAATGTTCTACCTGGGCCCATTTTTCAAAGGGATTGCACTATCTAAGGTAGCCAAAACCATGTTAGGTACCTCTGCCATCTGGGAGCCGATTTACCTCGGAAATCCTTCCCTTCTCATCAGGAACTGTCAGCAGAAACTGACAACACTTTGCCATTTGCAGAAAAGGTTCAGCCTGTCCCAAGACACTCAACAAACCACTCTTTCAACTAAAGGTTAAGAAATGAGCCCACTTGTGACATATCAGATGAGGTAAAAATACCTGTAAATAGTCTGAGTGATCTAAAAATTAGTTCCCATTATTATGTTGAAGCCAGGAGCATTTAGAGAGATTAGGACAAATGCATTAGCTGTAATCCATCTAATTTAAGGAGAGGTTGGAAGAATGTAGAGTTACTGGCCTAGTGTAAATATTTCCCATTTACGAATCACTAAGCAAAAACTGGAGACCACAGGCTAATTAAAATAGCTGGACAACCACGATGTGAAGCATAAGGTGCTATTTTTAGGGGGATCATATGAGAGCCCAGGCAGCCAGAAGTCTAGTCAATCCAGAGGTGTCACATGGCTGTTCTCAGAGTCCTTTGCACTGTATCACCCCACTACACACAAGGTGAACAAGACAGTACAATTTTTGTTCCTGCCCCCCACATCCCCACCCAGATTTCATGCAGTATTTTACATTTCACACAATACACTGGATGATTTTCCATGGAAGTTTCCACAGAACCACAGTCCCTATCATGTGCCAGGTTCCTTCACAACTGAGAGACGGGGTTTGAGCAGTCTGTGCAGGACTGACTCCCCCCAGATGCTGGAAAATGCCAGTGTTTTACAAGAGGAAGCTGTGGTAAACTGCACTACAAGAGGAAGTTGTGTTATGCTGCAGTACAGATGGTACTGCAGAGGTAGCTGCGGTTAAACGTGTGCTTATCTCTGGGTGAAGAGAGGTGAAGAGAGAAAAGATGAAACATTAAAACTTGTTATAAGCCAGTGAGTTTGCCAGAATTACAGTGGTTTTCATTTTGCAGTTCGTAGAATACACTTGCTGTGGGCCAAGAAGAGGAAGGAGTGAAGCACAGCAGAAGAAAATATGATAATTTTATTCCTCAGCAGTCAGTGAAGTTTCAAAATATACCTGCATTATCTCAAAAACTCAAGAGTCCTGCAAAATGTGTTCAGAAGATACTGGGGTGCAAAATGTCTTCCTGCATGGTTTTGTATTGGAGCACCAGTGGGCAGTGAAGGGAGGGTTAGGAGAAAGATTTCGGCCCAGATGAGAATCAGACAGGGAAGGAATTTATATTTGCACTTCCTCCTTCTCAAACCAACTTTATTTCTATCTCAAAGCCCTTCCCAGGAAAGGACTACTGGAAACCATGAAGGTTTTGAAAAATATTTCAGTTTTGCGTGTCTTGGCAGCAAAACAGGTGCCATGAGTATGCAAGCCAGAGCAAACACAATTGCCTAACCTGCTTCCAGTCCACCAGCAGATCAGAGCACACTCATTAACTGCAAGAAGCAATGTAGCTATTTGCCTTCTTTGCATTCCAATAATCCAAGTAATTATAATACCTTCTTTCTAAAGAGATATGGCTTTAAGTCACATTTAAAAAAAGTAAGCAATCTAAAACTGGCATTCAGTAAACCAGAAAGCACTAGAGAGAGAACTAGAGTTTATGCTCAGCCTTTCAGAAAAAGCCAGTGTGTAATTGTTCAAGGTTTTGCTGAATGCCAGGAATTGAAGATTAACAAGCAGTGAGATTATCAGTGTTAGCGGGAGGAATTCACGCAAACACAGGAAGGCCAAGAACAGCTAAAAACCTGGTCTGATAGATAGCAAATGTGCTTCTCTGCAGAACAGTGCTAAAAAATGACTGAGCAAAAAGGACCCAAATGAGGAACAGAAAGCAACTGCTGCAGAAAAGTGAGGAAACAGAAATAGGGCAATCAGAAGCAGAACTCAGTTGTGCTGCTTCGCTGCAGGAATCAGTCCCAGCTCCCCCACATGCAGTACACCCAGGCCAGCTGACATGCACCAGGACCTGGACAAAATGTCCTTGGCAAAATCTGGTTAGGGAATTGGTGGACTGGGCAACTAGGGATGGATTGTCATACTTTCCCTGTAGCTGCACTTAGAAAGTAGGGTCAGTCAGATATGTGAGGTAGATAGGAAGACAGCATCAGAAAACCCCCTAGGAATCCCGTAGGCCTAAAAACTATGTCACATCCCTTTAATGAGGATAAACCAGATGAGTCCCAAGTAATCAGAAATTACTCTTAGCAGTAAAGTGATTCTTGGGACTGGAGGTCACTGTACCAAATGTACTAAAGTGGCTGGTATCAATACACTGACAAATGCAAACAAAGGAATTCCTTAATCTCATTCCATTAAGGAAAAAGCATGGGGTTTGAATTATGATCATTTAAACCACTGCCTTCAGGCACTTTTTGAAGGTCTGTAGTCTGCTAAACTCATTACAAAATTCATGCTGTCAAATATTTGAAGAAAAATATAATCGGAATAAAGAGATAACTATTGTCTTTTAAAAAAAGACACAACTGGTTTCCTTTAAACTTTACAAAGGTATTTTAGGAAAAAAAATAAAAATAAAACAATAATAAAATTATTACTGAAGAAAATTCTGATGTACCAAACATGTACATGATTAATTATCTTCTGGCAGAGATTAGGGACTCTTCTCTTAGGAATAAAACTGAACAAGTTTGCAAAATCGAGACTTTAAACAGATCCATAATGGCACGCATACAGATATCCTCCTTGTTTTCAGAAGTGTTTACACACAATATAGAGCACAGGGCGAAGCATTTAAGTAGTGTAAGATCAAAGTGTATTTTCTTTGCAATCTTTTAGTTAGTGTCAGAAAGTATTACTGTTTCCAAACACAGCAGTAATTCCCACATCCAAGGTGTATCTGAAATCTATTAAGAAAATGACTGTGTATGCAGGCAGGCCTGAACAAAGAGGCAAGGTTTGATGTCTACACTGGCAATACTTTCAACAGCATCCATGTCATTTGGGATCACAAGTCCCACTGATTTAAGTATTCCAACCCTATTAAAGGACAGTAGTGTCTCAGATATTTCAAAGAGGGACATGAAAGCTGGATATTTTGGAAATCAGTGTTTACTGTAGAAGCAGCCTGGCTGATGCAGCTGAGCCAGCTCCAATCAACAGAAACCCTTCCACAGACATGACTGGGAGCTGGAACATTCTCTGCTTATTGCTTCAAAGACAGAGTTTGTGATGTCCTCAGAGGACGGATGCTAATGAAACCTTGGAACAGGTGGTGTAAATAGAAATGGATGAAATTAAAACATTTAAACAAGAGTATTTTTACACTGTTCAACATTAGATGTGTTGATGAATGGTTGATTCCAGTGTCCTATTCACATCTGCCTTTTGTACCTTTCGCAGATTTACCATTTATTTTGGCATTAATGTAAAAAATTATAGTCACCAAATTTCATAGTTCCTTCAAAAATCAAATGCAGACCCATAGCTTCCACAAGATACTTCAGATATAATCACACAGTCCTTATATTTTTTTAATTGAGCTACATTAGTTCGTGAAGTCCATGAGATGTTACTAATAGTCATTCAGTATATTAGGGGTTTCCACTGTGTCCAGCACCAAAGTGAGCAAATACCTACTCTTGCACTTAGAGATGATGATCTGTAAATCCAGACCCTTGTACACATGGTCCTGTTGCTTAAGACAAAAAAATCCAACCACTGCCAATTTGAATAAAATCACCCTGCAAAACACATAGAGATTTATATCAAATACTTCTATTGGAATTCTTTCCAGATCTCACCTTTAAACACCTACAACATGCTTTGTAGACATGCTGTTAGCTTCAGAGCAACTAAACTATATGCTCAAGTTACAGTGGGAACCTATAGAAAAGCCAGCTTTCTCCTCTTCTGGCATTCTGGACTATTCATCAGCTTATGCTGAGTCCTAGATGGGAAAACCTCCAAGGGAGGATTTTTACTAGCACATTCTGCCTTCTGCAAATTACTATGGTATGATCATAATGCCTTTGTGCTTTTGTCTAACTGCTGGTAGCATTTTAAAAGTGCCTATTGCTCTTTAGACTAGAGCTGCATAAACAACAACAATAATAATTAATAACTTTTGCAATTATCTCCTGCCAAATGAAATCTCATCTTCGGCTTCAGTTGGATACATTCATATGTCTTAAGTTGTTGTCTAGGGTTGCTATGAGCTAACTATTGGTATGTTCCATCCCAAAGGTGGCTCTTTGGGAAACTTTGATGCTCTATAAATAGAAGATATTATTTATTACTATTTGGTGGGCACAGGAATGCAACAATTCACCCTCAAGGGATAGAGACACTTAAGAATGCTCGCTTCAGTATTGGATGCATGAATAGTTCATAATCAGTGATGTGAGGGAGAGAAATGCTCTAGTACAAAATATCTTGTATGAGCAAGAAGGTGAGATCCAGTAGACAAAATCCATCATGCCCAGTGCTAGCCTTTTACAAGTTTCAACTGGCCATCTCAGCTCCCTTTCTCAACCATGGACGTTAGCAGATAGCTCTGGGAGGTCTGAAATGCCTTTCTTCCTGCAAGGAGGAATCACAGTCTCAGGACACAGTCCTTGTGGCAGACGAGAGGAAGCCTTCCTGAGCAGCTTAGCCTAGGCACTGGGAGCTGAGACAGCTGAAGAGAGGTGGCAGGACCCTGGCCCCAGAAGGGGGACAGAAACCCAGCAATGGCAGAGATCCCCAGAGCAAGGAAATACAAATAAAATGCATATAATAAGAAACTTAAAGAGAGTGAGGATACTGAGAAAGTACTAAAAAGTTAGGAAAATAATAAAGGGAAAACTAGGAGCAGCACAACAACCAAAGTAATTATTTTTCTTCTAAAATTTACAGGTCTGGTCCTGTTCCTGTAATCTCCTTGTTAATTTTCCAGCAGGAAATATGAGCAGATCAAATGCAGTTAAACATATCAAGCATTCTCCTCTAAGTCACTTCATTCCAGCCTTCCAAAGCAAGCCATGCTGAGCTGTCACCCAGCTGGAGAAGCCCTGTGCAGAGCCTTGTCCGGTACTGGGTATGCACTACAACCTGACATGACTTTGACCTAAGATTTCAGACCTCAGTGTCATTCCTGCCTGCTGCAACACAGCAGAATTTCAGAGCTAGGCTGGAAAGAGGAAGAGAGACGGTGGACATTTAAACCTCTGGCAAATTCGAGCAAGACAGGGTGCCATCTCTCACCAGCAACAAGCTCATATAAGCAAAAGGTGTTGCATTTAATTTCAAAATCAGTCAGGAAACAGCATTTCACCCAGAAAGTTGAACTAAAGAAATACATACCCAGGTGTCTGCATAGAGAAAATCTGCCAGACCAATGTCCTCCTTCCCCTGCCGTGGCAGGAGAGTGTGAGATGGCCGCGCCAGGGCGTCTGGAGGGAGCAGGGGGTGCTGAGTGGCGCTGGCAGCGATACCCCAGGACTGACACCAAAGCCCCTCCGCTTGCCCCAGGGACCTGCCAGCGCTGCGGGTGCTGCAGCACGACCTCACAGCTCCCCCTAACACCATCAGGTGTCTAAAGGGCCTTTCAGGCAGAGCCCTTGCTGCTGACAGAACTGACAAGCAAACACTGCCTTCGCCTAAAAAGACAGGTGCTGTTTTCCAATTAAATGAGTCTTGAAGTCTGTTTCCTTTCACTGGTCATTTGACAGCCCTGGAAAAAGTGCACGTCCTTAGCTCTGAGTGTGCTGAGCACAAGGATTGGAGGATGGAGGAGAGGGTGACCATGGCTTGGCCCCACTGCAGCAGCTCTCTCCCTGGAAGCAGCAAGGGGAGTGAGTAGCTACAGTTCAACTCTCCTTCATCAAGTGACAAATTCACCTCTAACTTTACTTCATTCTCCAGAAGTCCAGCAAAGGGCTAACCTGCCTCTGCCCAGCCAAAGACAACACCAACCAAACTCACTCTTGTTTGGGTCAGGGAGCTCAGGTATGAAGTGAAAGCTCACACAGCAGCACTGGAGCTGATGGTCCGACCAGCAAGGCCCAAAAAGAGGATGGAAAAGCAGTAGCCATGAGAAGTGGACATTAGCCATTTGTCTTCTGAGAAATGCCACTAGTTAGATGATTTTTGATTAATGCTACGAAAGACATGAGTCCCCGCCCAGCCAGAGCCAGACACCTGTTGCCTAGTAAAAATGTCAGGATAGAAACTATTTTCGCAGCCTCTATCACACAGTCAATTTTTTTGCAGCCCTCTGTAGGGAGTGCACTGTCCATAAAATTGGACAGACCACCAAATCCAGGCTGATGCAGGTACCATGATTCAGCCCAGCCTTCCCCAAATTCTGCCTGGCATTTGTTAGGATGTGCTTCAGCAGGTCAGCCAAAGAAAAAGATTTAAAGAAGCCCTTTGTGCACCAATTTCACCTGTCTTTGTGCCAGGTAATCAGTGTAAACCCTGACCCTCTCTCCCACGCAAACCCTATTTTTTCAGTGTCTCACAAGAACACACACTCAAAAAAAATTTCAGTGAGTGTTGCTGGGATTATCTTTCTGCTGGTTTTCACTTTGTGGCCTGTAATTCCTAGACTGTGGAAAAGGTAAAAAAAACACCCCAAACCAAACCCTATCAGTTATCTGTCTCATAGGCTGAAAAATCCTTCTTATTTAATCTCTTCTCATGGAAGAAAATACTCTGTGTTTCTCCACACTTTTCTGTATCTTCTTTAATCTACTCCTTTGACTGTTTTCATGTCACAGTAATTACCATAGACAGTATTCAGAATGGATTTATCTGGGGTCACAATACTATTCATGTTCCCTTTCCCAGTTTTCTGTTTGTCTTTCTAACCAGTGAGCACGAAGCAGAGATTTTGGAGGCATGAGTGTAGCCTACCAGCACAGAGACACACATACCAAAGCCAACACAGCAATATGCTTGAGAAAAGCATTTTGGAAAACCCTGCTCCTTTTAGCTCTCTGCCAAGACAGCCTCTCCAGGCTGCCCCACGGGTGCCTGCTACATCCCCAGCAGAGCTGAGGCCTCAGTAACTCCTGATGCTGCGTGTAGAATATACCATTCAGTTTAGTTTCTCCTAAACTACTCCCATTCCTCATGCCTTATATTAATCCTAGCAACTATCCCTAACAAAGACCTGTTTCTTCCCCAGTTTTTGCCATTCATTGCCAATGTCCCACACGTAGGGAGCATTGAACTTGTGACCATCACTTACACTGTGCAGCCTGTGTAAACTGTACCACTAATGCAGATGAGTCCTACAAGTGTCTAAGCACAGGAATAACGGAATGAGTCAGATGAGAAAAGACATTTGCAAGCACCTATAACCGCGGCTGGCACTGGTAATTTCAGGGCTTTATGCTATAATCAGTACAAGGTGCATTCTGTCAGTCTTTGATGACGCAGCTCAAAGGTACAAATGAAATTGATTGGGTATTTCTAGCTCAACATCTTAGTTCTGGAAGTGTTTGTAGAGTTACAAGCATTTGGTTTAGATTGCACTGAACTGAATTCAATCCCACCAGATGCCTTTCTGTTGGCTGCTACAGGTTTTGAGTTACATAGCTAAGACAGATGAAGTGCCACCTCACCAAGTGAATTTTGCCAGTGTGTGCCGCACTGGAGGGGTGATGGAGGGTCCTCAGCCTGGCACTTATCACCCTGCCTCGGGCATTGGAAGGTACATCAGCACACCAGTGCTTGCAGAGCTGTTCAGGGGAATCACGTGTCCCAGGGGTTGCAGCAGCTCAGGTGGTGATGTTCGCAGATGTCTGCACCACACTGCACCACAGAGACATAATGCTGACAGCTGGAATCCCACGGGGTCATGACACCTAAACGCACACAAATATCGTGGCAAGACACCTGGGAAAACCTTTTCCTAGAAGTTCTTACATATGTCATACTGCTAATCACTTTACCCCAAGCATGAGCTCTTTGCCTCGAAGTCAGAAATGCCTTCCATTGTGGAGTTAATTCACCATCTTAACAACACTAGAAGGCAGGTTTTTGTGGTCAAATATATTGCCACATTAATAACTTCAGAATATTACATGAAGCACAAAAAGAAAAGAAGAGAATAAATTAACAGAAGAAGCCGGCATGGCACACTAGAGAATTAAAGTGCCATTTTATTACACACACCTCAGAGTTAAAGTTTTAATTTTCTTTTAAAAGATCGCAATGTATCATTTTCATCCTCCATATTCAGAAACACTTAGAGAGGGTGATTTGTTCTTTTGTTGTAATCTCCAAGACAAACAAAGTTGTAGTCAAGTGATGCTGACCAAATCCCTGCAATTTCCCACTGATAATAGAATTGTTATTATTTTTTGTATTCATTATTGCTCTAATAAGCAACTTTTCTCCAAGGATCCTGATGTACTTTAAATACAAATGAATGAGTCTTCCCTAATCCCTTGTGAACTGTTCTGCAGTCTTGTTTCATAAACAGATTAAAAATGAGGACACTGAGGCAGAGAGGGGTTATTTCCACAGGAATTGACTTTGAAACAGTTCCTAGTTAGTGGTTTGGCTCCAGTCTAAGCTCTAGCTCTAAGTCAGAGGCAGCTCCAGGAATTAGTCCCAGGTCCCTGTTTGGTACATGTCTCCTTGTCCAGATATATGGCTGCATGAATCCATACAGTATAAGTACAGTAAGCACTGACACTTGTGGGTTTCACTTGTTCTGCTGAGCCGGCACTGAGGAGCTTTTAAAAATGGAAAGGTATTCAGAGGCATCTTTTTCTTTTACAAGCTGCAGACATTTGCCTCTTAGCGAAGAAGGTCATCAACCAGGCATAGAAATCTCGGTGGATATCACTGCAGCAGTTTCCAAATGGCTCCTTGATGCAGCAGCTCTCCCCACGGCCTTATACTGCAGACCAGCAGAGTTATATTTGGAGACAGATACCGGGGTTATGTTCCCAAGAGCCTCTGATGGAGTAAGTTCAGAGTGTGTTGTCATGATGGACATGCACACATGTGCCCTAGCAGAGTAGAGGTCAGCCATCATTCATGAATATGTGGAGACCACTTACAGTCCAGTTGCAGCATATGCTAATGACACGTGTTCCCTACACACCCTGTTTTCTCTCCAGTAGGCTGATATATTTTTAATGTCTCCATTAGCTCTCGGAACAACTGACAGTCTCAATTTTTTCCCTGCAATGAGCTGCAATCTCAGTTGGTTAGAGCATGGTGCTAATAACACCAAGGTTGTGGGTTGGATCCCTGTATGGACCATTCACTTAAGAGTTGGACTTGATGATCCTTGTGGGTCCCTTCTGAGTCAGAAGATTTTGTGAAATCTTTGAAATATGGAAAAGTCAGACAGCTTTCAATCACAGGTCAAATGGCTAAAGATTTTAAGACTAGATTTCAATTCCAGAATAGGAAGCCTGCCCAGTCAACCTTACAACTTCAATGCAATTATTATTTATTCATAAATAACCATAAATGCACCTAGTTCATGTGGTACCACTTGTCTTTCAGAATGCCTTGCTGAAATTGCAGCTGTCTCAGTTTTTCTCTTTCAGTGCACCTGTACCTAAAACAAGGTAGCTGCCCCTCATGCTTGAGAGACAAATGATTCAGCATTTAATTCAGAGGCACCAACTTATCCCCCAAATATATAAATTTTTACATTTCTTTTAGCACAAGAAATAATTCTTTCATTTAAAGGGAGGAAAGTGTCATGAAATGGTTTCTACATAAGGTTGTCAGACTTCAGTCCCCCCAGACCACTTGTTCACACTCACAGCTGCAGAAGAAAAATCTGAAGCTGGTTAGTGTTACAAAAGTTCAAAGTGCCAAGCAAGCAGAAATAATATGAAGCATCTGCTTTCCTGAAGTCTTGTGTCTTTAAGAGATGCTGTCAGTCCTATCAGCAATGAAAGATGTGCAAATGGTATGAGATGAAATGATGTTTCTCCAAGAGCTATGTGATTTAGTCTGGGAGCAGAAAGTCAACCAAAGCTCTTAATTTAAACATCACTGACCATTACAGTTTTGTTATCAAAAGTTGGCTCAGTTTTAGTGGAAATGCTGAGCTATGGAGATACATGAAGCTTGTGTCCTCTCAGGTGGTTCAATTCTGCAGAGCTACCAGGAATAGAGAGAGGTAAAATCATATTTCTGTCACTGAAGGAAGCACACTTTGTATTTTGACTAAGAGACTACTGACTGAAGAAAGAGCAAAGCAGGTCACTGAAGCTGCAATTACACGTGCTGTGCTGACTGCTGCCAGGCCAGTGAGGGCATTAGTGCCCAGCAGCTTTCTGGATCAGCCTTACTGGCCCATCTTTCCTCTCTGGATCTTGCTTCCCTGTTTGGATCCCCCAAGTCTGACTCTGCAGAAACAGCACAGACTGAAAGTCCTCCCAGTAAGAACTTAAACTAAACTTCATCTTTCTGGTGGAACTGGGCTAGGAAGAAATCACACATAATTATGTTGGCAGCCAAGGGAGGAGAATAAGACCCATGGTAAGTAGTGATATGGGGTAACCCATACGCTATAGGAACTCAGACCTCAGTCTGAGCCCTAAGTTATACTGCTTATACAAAACTTGGCATCTTGATTGACTTGGTTGAAGAGTTAATGACAAACCTTTGTGTAACACACTAAACCTGCAGTCAGATGGGTTCCTGTGGTGAACCAGGTTACAAATTTATCACCACCACCCCATATCAACTGAACCATGCTAACTAGCCACAGATTCACTGCTGCAGCTTACAGCAAATACCATGTAAAATGTGTTGGCTTAAATTCCAGTGAAACAAGTGATGTTTGACCCACTAAAGTTAAGCCGTGTTGACCTGTATGGACATATTTTTACTGTTTGAAACCTTGCTGGCATGCCTAACTGTAAATACCAGTAGAACCCAGAATGCTCTACATTCAATTTTATCTAACAGATATATCCACCACATATGTTGGTTTCGGCAAACCATTTAATTTGAGCTTTTGGGAGGCACCAGAATGTTCCCAGAGGTGAAGAAAGAGAAAGGAAACCAAGTAGGAGAGAAATATTTATGTGGGAAGCTGTGGCTAGCTGAAAGTGATGAGAGCTTACTAATTTTAATCTTAAATAACGGATGCATTTGGAGTAAGAAATGCATCTAAGCTGCTCAATTTCATGCTGTGGTTTTGTCAACTGCAGCAAGACATTGCAGGGAACTTTGGTCCCATGAAGCCTCAAGGTCGTATGTCCTGTTGCTGTTATGTTACTTTTTTGATGGTGCCCTTCCCAGCAGGGGCGCAGCCCAGCTCGGAGCTGGGCTTCCAGACCAAAGAAAGGATCCTCCATCATGCCACACATACCTGTGGGTAAAGGCTGTATAACCCTGTCACACTGTCAGGATATGATTCTGATATTGCTTTCAGTTCATGTGAGGCTTATCTCCACTTTTTGCAGATGAGCAAGGAGATAGCATCCCTCACTTCCCTATCTTCTCCTCCACCCTATCTACTCTCATGATTTCTGAAGGAATAAAAATCTTCTTGTTTTTTCCCACTTGGGAGAAAACAAGTTAGTTATCTACAACTTCCCAGCAGGAGCACTTTGGAAAAATACATTTCAGCTGTTGACCATGTGTTTTGGAGGTCACCATTCACAATTACACTCCCATGCAACAAATGACAATCATGAAGGAAACTAGCACAAGAGCATTACTGAAAGCAGCTCACTGATATAAATCTTCAAGAAACTTCTGCTGCAGAGAAATGTTCTGGCAACAAATTTTACACATTGAAGTTCCTTCCCCTGTGAGATCACAAAAGTTAAGAAAATGGGTCATGAATCCCATCAGTCAAGACACCTATCCACTAAAGGTCTCTATTCAGGCAGCTAGGTAGGCAGGAAAAAAAAAATATATTTAAACACAGTGGAGGTGGAGAGTTTTATTTTTACAATATTACACAGCTGGAGAGAGTCCTGGGATCACTAAGTGAAGTCTTGACCCTCAGTACCCACTCTGTCTCCTGGATGATTCTCCCAACACCAGCTGCAGCTAGAGGAGACTTTGATGATGCAACGACCTTCCAACATTTACTGAATTGCTTTGGTTTTCAAGTAGGTCTACAGAACCATAACTGCTTGATTTAGGTATAGCAGTATGAGTTTAGCTCCCATCTGGCTTGATGACTTCATAAAGGAAAACATTCTGTGAGGATCTGCCTCTTGGAGAAGAGGTGAGTTGTGGGTTGTGCATGAGGAAATATTGCCTATATCAGGTCCCCAGAGCAGGGGCTCCAGGTAAGACATTTCCAGCTCTCCACTGCCTAGGCCATGGGGCTGGTGCTCTGCGAAGTCACTCATTGTTCTCTTGAGCTTAGACCCTGCAGGCAACAACAAAGCAAGCAATCCATCATCCCTTTATCTTCATGGTCACACTCCAAACTCTTTTATTCAAAAACAATGTGAGCACTTATGAGAGTAAGTCCCAAAGAAAATTCCTTTTTGCAAGTGCCACTAAATCTCTTTTGCACCTTCACAGTTGTATCTTGACCTCTCTTGTGCAGTATGGCTGGCAAATCCTTTTATCCAGCTGCTGACAGCCTATCTGCAGAGCACAGCAATTTTGGGCTACTAGAAAACGCCCATTTCTAAACAAGACAAAGCCCAAACTGACCAGATCTAGTGTCAGCAATAGACCAGCTCTGAGGAGGAGTTTGGGCAAGAAACTCTGGAGCTTTCTTGCTACCAATGCGTCCGTGATTTCTATGGCTTAGGAAGGAGTAGGTGCTGGCAAGATTCCATGTCAGTCCTTCAGCATGGGAGGGTTTAGTCTTTAGCATCCTTCAACAGGAAGATACCCAGATATCTACAACTCAATTTATTTCAGTCTCCACTCAGGCGCTGAAACATACCAGAGTGTGACAGAAAGACTCTCCCCTAAATCATCCCTATCAGGGATTTCAGAGGGAGATATGAGATGCACCTAATCCGTTGTGATAGGAGAAGACTTTGAGATGTGCAGTCTTCATATATACATTGGGAAGGGCAGGTCATGCCCTTCCCTGAGGAAAAAAACTAGAGAGAAAGAAGGCATTTTTGCTGAAGACTAAGAGATTAGACATTTCTGCTGGAATACAATGGAGTTCAAGAGAGGTTTTATGTACACTCAAAGGAATGAGCAAATCTTTGTAAATGCTGATAGACTGTAAATAAATAAATGAAGTATTAATCATCACTGCCATCAAACTCTGGGAGAAATACATCTTTGTATTATTAGGATAAGATTCTGTCATTATTTCAGCCTTGCCATTTTTAGATATTATTAGAGTTTTATAGCAGGTCTGAAACTCTACACCAGTGAGACTGTGATTTTAATGCATATTAATGGGAGAAATGGGGGAGGGGAAAGGAAGTTGGTGCGATTCCCTTATAGAGTACAATACTAAATAAGAAGATTCCAGCTGTGCAACAGGAAAGTTAAAATGGTTTGTTTGGATCATTAATATTGCAATGAAAACTAATTAAACCTAGAGCTACAAGGAGGAGCTCATTAGAGATTTGAATAGAGGCAGCACAACACTCAGCAGCCTCCAGTTTTAGCAGTTTCTTTTATCACACCAAGTGGGATAGCAAGAGTTCACTGAACAAACAGAGGACTGTCTGAAGAGACAAGTGGATATGGATGCCCAGTCCAGGGGATGCAACCACAAGAGGTACCTGACTGATACAGGGCTTCTTTGGAAAACACAAGCTTTGTAGCTCTGTAGAATGAACCAAGCCCTTTTACTGGGTCTCTGCTCAGACTAACACCACTGCTATGTTACAAATCTTCCCCTTGTCTGACCTGACATTTGAAACTTTACCTAAAATTTCCTTAGCCTAAGACCCCCCAAATATGCTTTACAAAATATATGTATCTACTTGTATAGCATTAGACCATCTATGCCCACCCCCAGTCATGGCACTTCATAGTCTGTAGTTTAAGTTTGACTCTCAGTTTTGCAATTCTTTTTTTCTTTACTATGCCATGCCACTTTTGCTGTAGCCAAAGAAGGTGTCCCTGCCCCTGTTCCATGACCATCAGCATCTTTGTAACAGCTATATTATTACTCTTCTCACTTCTGATACTTGGCCTCCCTACATCCCACCAAACCCTGCTCACAGTTTCACAGAGAAGCCAGGGACTAAACCAACCTCTTCCACAGACCTTTGTCTCAGAAGTCAGTAATGATCAGATTGGGCTTCCCTAAGTATTGCATCCTTACAACCTCAAGTAAATACCACAGTCCCAACTACGCTGTTAATTATACATGATAAATGATGGTAACAGTGCTTGCATTTCATCTGAAGAAAGGCTGACAGGGTGAAGGAATGACCTCTTAATGCTGATCATAAAGGATTTTGTGAGGAAGAGTCCTTACAGACAAAAGATATCTTGTAATTTTACTAATGTTGACTAAATGTTGCTGGATTGGGATCCTACTGATGTCCTGGGAAAGGTAAAAATCCTTTAGTCATAGAGAAAATAGAGTAAGATACTAAACCAGTGACACTCTAAACTGTACACATGTAACTCAGACTAGAATGATCTTTAAGGTTCTTTGCAGCCCTAACCATTCTATGATTCTATGATTCTGTAAAATGAACCCTTGCTTTCCTTAATTACAGTGTCAGACTACCTGAACATGTGGATCACTGAAAAATCTCCCATTTTCAAGTCAGAAATTTCCCACCACTAGGAGGTACTGATTCAGAGTCTGGGCATCAGGGAAATTAACTTTGAACAAAACCCTCTGCTGCATTCACTGCTAGGTGATAGTACAGCCAAAGGAGTTGAAAGGAGAAGACCAAAGCTCAGAAAAAGAGAAAATGGACAATTAATACTGAAGATCCCAAGATATGAGAATGGATCCAAGCAAGTTAACAACACAGCAGTTCCAGCCCAGCCTGCATTTCCAGGTAGCTGTTAATCAAGGCATGGACTTTCTTAGATAATCAAGGAGAAGAAAAGCATGGAAAAATGCTGTAAAAGTAAAAAGTAAGTTACTGGAGATGAAAAATTATTCTTGACTATGACATCTAGGTATCAGTCTACTCAATCTATGCCAGTGAAGACCCTCAGGAATACGTCTGCTCTGGTGTTTCATGGTGGTAGGCACAGAGCACAGAGAGGCTGTCAGACCATGAAGGACACTGAACACCCTGCAGAGTCAAACCCAGCAGCCACAGGGCAGAGGGACTTCTGTGCAGGCACTGAAGAGATGACAGATGGCTCCTGTCTGTTCAGCACTGTGTAACAAAACCACCTGAAATGCTTTACAGAAAGGCTGCGAGGCAGAACCTAGAGCTGTGTGCTATAGTAAGAATCAGCCTCACAGGCTGGAGGAGTGGCACCTCTGCAAAGACCACTCCCCTTGGCATCCCAGTAGTAGATGGTGGCATTTAAGGACACTCATGACCAAAAGGGGATGATTTTGATTTTCTGCGGCCAAAACACGGATATGTACATGTGATCTCTTCCTCACTGCTCATCCTGCAAACCCTTTCTTTGCTGAACTTGTGAAGAGACTTGGTGTACAGGAGCAGGCTCAGGTTACAGCAATCCCACAGAGAGAGTAAGAGCTGAAGTGAGGCAAAAGTGTACTTCAGATTGCCCTGGAAAACAGAAGTCCCAACCTAAGTTTAGATGCATGTATGTACACCGAGGAGATTTATACAAACCCTGCAATATTCACACCAAGAGACCTGAGGTAATGTTATGTGTACTGTTTCCAAGTTTTCCCTGAGGGAGAAATAGATGAGTTTGGATGGCACTTGTGCCTCTTAACAGCAGTCCTGAGAACCTACATTCCACTTTCTATTTTCCCCTCCCTGATGTTCCCCCTCAACCAAAGTCCTCAACAGCATAGTTTTGGAATGACAAATATCTGCTTAGGCTTGAGTGACTGCAGTAACCTCACATTCCCTTTCCTGGTGCAGCTTGCATATCACAAATTCACATAGTTCAAAGACAGCCCTTGAATACTTCACATGCTTGTTCTGCTCCTTTCCCCCATAGTAACAACACCTTTAAGCAACCCTTCCATCTGATATATTTTTGACTGACAAACAAGGAGAGTGACAAAGGAGAAGGAAATCAAGAAACACGCTGTGGCCAAGTGCTTGATTTCTACAGAGCAGTGAAGAGCAAAGACAACATTACCTTCACATAAGCTGCCATCGGTGGCCACCTCACATTTACTGTCCACTACATGAGGTTTTTAAGGACATCTTCAAATGAATCTAATTCACAAAGTGCTCTGTGAGAGGGGAATCAGGAGTGCAGGAGACTGCAAGCTCAGTAGAGATGGACAATGCAGCAGAATGGCATCTACCTGAACTCGTGAGGCATCTACCTGAACTTCAGGGATTTAGTGGAAAAGGCAGTCTTGTTTCAGATCCCTCTCATATGATTAATTTGGGTTGTGATGTAGGCAGACATTAGTAACGTAGTAAAAGTTGAATGCCTTGGCTGTCATTTGATCCCACATAGTGATGATTTTACTAGCAAAGTGCCTATGCACTGAGATGATGTTTCTGCTAATTGCCTATCGTTAATACTGCTTCCATAGGAAAGACTTCAGGACTCATCCGTCAGAAAGACAACATAGGTTAAATTCTATAAGCTAATATAAGTATCTTAAACCATAAGGTAGGTGCTTAAATTCCTGTTGAAGGAGTTATAACATATGTTTACCTCCCTAAATCTGTACATAACAGCTTAAAGAAAGCAGGGAGGTAACTAGAAACATATTTAACTCTATAGTTAAATAGTTATAGTTTCAGGCATCTAAATTTGAATTTTGGTGCCCTTCTTTCTTGTTTGTCCATAAACATCTCTCCACTCTCTCTGTTTGGCATGCCAGAGCAAGGCAGGCACAGCCCCGCTATGCAGAGACTGAGATTTTTGAAAAGCCTTGTAAGAAGCCAAAAGCTTTCAGCTTTCCACAGCACCATGCACAAGAGCAAAAGGGCTGTCCTCACAGGCAGATAATGTATTTGGGGGGAATCTGCATGGAAATTAATGCTGAATGGTTGTTTTATTTTAACTTGGTGTTTATGAAGATTGTCCAATGACTTCTAATGCTTTTTGGTGTTTGTTAGATGTAAAAGGAGAAAACCCACACCATTCTACCCCAAAACAGGGGATTGGCTTGTTTATGCCTATTATATTCCACTAAAGATGCAACAACTGCTCTATCTCAAGAGAAGACTCAGCTTCTTTCATGCCTTGAGTAAGGGCAAGTATTAGTCAGCACCAAAATGGAATGCAGTTAGGTCTAATGTCATGTCACCAGCATTGCTCATATTGTAAAGAAAGTAAGTGGCAATTACTTTGAATCGGAACTGCATAGTTTGTTCAAGTAGCTCTGCTTTATGTGCATCCAAAATTTGCTTCCAACAACAGGATTTCAAGAGTAAAGTACAACATGTTTGTACATGTGAGGAATAATACAAATATGCTGTAGGAGCCTGTTTGTCCCCTATTCTCTACTCATAGCTGTCCTTGACCAGCAGTCTGACATCAAATCCTTCCTTTTCACTAAAACAAACAGACACATCCCCGAACACACAAGCTGAACACTTGTATCCAGAAACTTGCCTGGCTTTTTTGTGGAAGTTACATATCAGGCATTTCATATTCACTCTTTTGATGGCTGAATTGACTAGTAAAAAAAAAATCCTTGAATGCATCAAATTTTTTCTGTGCCACTGCAATGTATCATTCTGTCCTCTGGTTACAACACATCATAAGAATGCAATTCAGCAGAGAGGATAACAGGGACATGAACTACCTGAATTACCACTCTTATAGGGCACTGAATCTATATTCTCAAAAAGAAACAACTGATGTTTTTCAGGGTTTTGTTCCTGGTAGAGAAGCCTAACCTCTCCACGTTTACGGCAGAGTTTCTTCAAAGACATATTGTGTTTAAAATCCTATTTTACGCCTGGGAACAGAAGAGACAAAAAAGTTTCTTCCACTCCAACACCCATGTTCTTTAGTAGGTCATTTGGAGGAAACAACTTGCAAACAACTTTCGTTTTTTCTGCCATGAGGAAAACAACTTTTCCTGCCCAGGGTGAAAGCAGCAATGGACCCTAAGCCTTCCATAAATTGCCAAGCCACTAAAGCCACAAAGTGACTTCCGAAGAGCATCACATACTTACAGTGCTCTGTACCTGTAGCAGCTGCTATGAGAAGTGTTATGATACCCATTATTTCCTGAAAATATGTTATTACTGAATGCACATGTTACCTTTATCTTGAGATATGGTCCAGAATTTGCTACATCACTGGTTTTAATCTGTCAAGTGGTCACAACCACTTAAATTTATTCTCACCTTTATAAAGTTGGGGATTTGAGATGAGACAGGCAGACAAACAATGGACAAATTTCTTTGTACTAAATTAGAAAGATGTAAGGACAGCAGTGCTCTTTGGAGGTACCTAGGGACTAAGGGGAACTGCATTCAGAAAAACTTTCACAAGAGAAATCAGCAACAGAATCACAGAAAGATAAATTCTCTCCTTAAATCCTCTATCCTCAGAGCGAAATGCCAGGCCTTTGACACCATTATTCTTGAAATTCTAATAAACCACTTAAACCACCACACAGTGAAAAGCTGCTTCCTGCACATTCAGCACTCAGCACAGTAAATGACCCTTTTGCTACTTGCAGAGGCCAGCAAGTGTAGATTCTACCAGACCAATGAAGGGAGAAGCCAGAGAGGTAATCCTGGTGTTCTGCCTTTCCTCTGTGAAACAGTGAGGCTGTTCATTCAAGCACCTCTCTCCACTGAAGTCGTTGCATGGAAAGAAATGGTCTCTGTGACTGTACCAGCAAAAGTGGTTAAAGTAAGTTTCCTGGTTCTCCTACTACTTTCAAAACTGCATCCTGTGTTATGCAGGACTCAAAGGACCTATTTCACTTTCCTGACACAAGCATAATTAAAACAAGAGAACACACACACTGACAAGAGCACAGCACAAGATCACCTCCACAGCAACTGAAAGCAGTGGAAAAAAAAAAAAGGCCAATTCTGTTGTCTTCTTCTCCCATCCCCCTTCCTTGATTCTTCCCTTCAAAGCCTAATTGATACATTAAAAATAAGTATTATTATATATGATCAATTTATTTTTGCCATGCTCTTATTGGTCACCCTTTAAACAAAAGGTTACTTAGTATTCCCCAAAACTTGGGAGTTTTTGGGAGTACTATTTTAATATCCCAAATAACTTAAGACACTGTACAATTACAAGGCAAACACATCAAGAAAAGTCAAAGCTAAAAACCAGGAGCAGTGATTATACTAGGTGTTCTGTCTTGCTCAATTCATGTCCTGCTTTCAATTAAGTGCTAATATACAAAACCGGAAGTGTTTTAGGAAGATGACAATAGAAACACTGTGTTTTGGCTATGGTGCCATTACTTTCATATCATTTGACTTCCTGGACAAACTTAGGTTTACTGTTAACACAGCTTTTTGTGTTCGTATTCTTACAAACACTGCCAAAAGATTATGCTCCATCTCCTGAGTTAGCATTAGGTGAAACAGGAGGAATTTAAAGTGAACAGGATACAACCTGAGAGTGGCAAGGATCTGCCCCTCATTCCTGAACCCTGAACTGCAGAACTGCCATCGACATCTGCAAAAGGCAAACCCAAGTTTTTTTAGAATGACATACTGTCGTGAAAAGGGCTAAACAAAATACTGTGCCTTTGCAGTTACTTCAAAATATCTGATGGCTTAAATATCTCTAAAGTATAACTGTAACTAGAGATTTTCAGTATCTGCTGTTTTGCTTTTTTTTTTTCAATGACCACAATGCCCTTGGAAGTGTTTACCACATTTTACTGATATAAATTAACGTGGTTTCACTTTAACGAAGTCCAACATGCTTATACAGAATACAGATTGACAGGAGATGTAAAAATATTGGACAGAAACTGGACATACTTTACCATTTCTTTTTCTTGCTCTGAAATTTCCTGCCCACTGCATTTTGTGCTGCCACCACACGTGCCACCCTCAAAGAGTAAACACCCAGCCATTTTCAGAGGCTGCTTTCTAAGTTATCATCACACACGTCAAAGGTATTTTAAGACACAGCTGAGTGTATCAGAATGTGCAACAATGACAAAGCTGGGCTGCCTGGCATGTTTTGTTCATGCCGTATGAAAACCGACATAGGAAAAATTCCAGCAGTGCTGCCTCAGTAAAGGAATTTTATCAACACAAAGTCCTCCAGTGACTGAGACTCTTGATAACCAAAGGAGCAGACAGTATCATCCAGTGAGTACTGGAGCCATAATTTAGGGTCACGCAGTCCTAAACTCACTGCTCAGAGAGCCAAAGTCTCTCCCAAGGACTTCTTTGATCATTTTTATGGGATTGTTTCTTCCTCCCGTAGCATCCCAGCTCCCTCTGGCACTTTTACAAGTGCTACAGTATCTCCACTGTGACTTACAGTGCTTCAGAGAATATGCAATGTGTGGAAGAATCTCCTCCTCCAGTAGGTCACAGATAGATTTGAGCAATGAGACAAACAAAATGTAGAGAGGTTTTCCCACAGGATGCTAAATGTACTAAAACTCGCACACTCTGTCACTTCTCTCCTTGAGCACACTCTTAACTCCAGCCTGGAGCTGACTTGTACAAAGAGAAGCTATTAGCGAAAGCCAGCCAAAGAAAACAAGCAGACACCTTCCTCCCCAGCCAAACCTGACTTTCTGATGGAGTTGGACCAAGTGGTGAAAGGCACCTGCTGATGCATGGGAGCAGCTTTGCTGGGATTAATACAAGTACATTGTTCTGTGTTTGAACAGGTGGTAGGTAATAAATAAGACCTGTTAGTCCCAGTGAATAATGGACATAAAAGATATCTTGAATAACTGTCTTCTTTACTCTGCCTCATTCATTATCCATTTCAGATGAGGTGAGGATCTGTCCTTGAAGTTAGGTGGAGATGGGACAGGCAGGGCTGCTTACCATGGGACCATGCTATTCAAGTCCAGACTATCATGGAAATATGCAACAGATTGAATTAACGTATCTTATATCTGAAATTTTATATGGTAGAACAAAGTAGCATTTCCAAAATGCTTGCCTTAGTGCAATACAGTTGTTCTATTGTGTTTTTTTTTTTTGGTATTGTAACCTACATATGTGTTTTGGTTTTCAATAAATAAAGAAAAACGCAGATTTGGTTCTCTGACTTTGTAAGAGCATCAGTTCAGGCATCAGCATCAGAGCTAGGCCACTGAATTTTCCATAATGTAACATGAAAGTTCCTGTGAAACCATTCCTGTAAGCTGTGGTTCACAAATACATATGAAGCTGTTGACAGTGTTTAAGAGTCAGCAAAGGTTATCCTAAGAAGATACTTACAGTCCTACATGAACTACCTGGAATTTGATACCTCTCCTTGAAACTTCTTAGCTGAAACCAGAAAGGAATTTAAATCCACACATCTAAAGCAGAGTGAGATGGGAAAAAAATGCTGCATTGCTGACGCTCTCTGTATGCTATCCGGAATCCTAGCCAATGGGAAATTAGGAGACTGAAGGAAAATGCTAGAGACACACTTGCTGCAATGGCCATGCAGCCCAAGACCCAGACAGGAAATAACGTGCACCCTGGCTAGCTCTAAACAGATCTCTGTTCCCTCACCAAACATACAGCATGGTGAAAAAGCATATCCCCTGACCACAAGATCATCTCCCTGAAAGCCCTGCTACACTGTATGTAGTGTCAAAGCTCTCCATCTGAAGAGTGTCAGTATGGGAAAGCACACTGGAGACAAGGAACCATGAACACTCCTGTTCTCTGTACTCCAGTCTGAGCTACAGATTTTGCCATCATGAAGCAGCATCAGTAAGTTCCCCAAGATCCCAGACCATGCCTGTGGCAGAGTGGCAGAAGCTTGATGCTCAGTCTGGAACGAATTTGACAGTTTTCAAACAAATACAAGATATGCACTTTTCAAACACACATTAGCCATGTTTCCTTAAAAAAGGTTTACTTTTCAACTCCAGTTTATGCCTGCCTACTCATGTTTCATCCCAGCACATAATATGCTCATTGCCATGTGTTAAGCCAAAAGATATACAGCTTCCCAGAATTTGGGGCATCCTTCACCATGGAAGACATTGCCTTCTGCTGTAATACCCTTTTTTCCTGCTGCAGCATAACACAGAGTCAACAGAAGTACAAAAACCAGTGTGCTTCACTGGGAAGCAAGCAATAATGGCACACAGATGCAGAACACATGAATGAATAATCTAGATACATCTGGTATGGGAGAAATTAAGCTTAGTAAAAGGTGTAACTTCCACGAGGGACACCACACAGTTTTATAAACCGAAGAACAGAGCAAGATCTGCAGCAGTATATCTGCAACTGAGTAGCTGAGACATGGACTCTGCTACCTGAGACATGGACTACTTCAGCAGTTTCTTTCCCAATATACACAAGACAATTGAGTACACAATGTCCCAAGGCTTTTAACTTTGCCTCCTTACATCTGAGTTATTAACAGGACCAAGTTATACTGTCCTCCAAGTAAAATCCAGAAAATGTGTTTTTAAAATGAAGGAACACCTCTGCAACATAACACATTCCTTCACACTGAAATGGAAACAGAGATAGAGGGGAATAAAAAAGGAGAATGAAATGCTGAATGTTTTCCCACAGATTCTTTAATGTCAGGGGAGGAAAGCATTAAATAATTGGTGCAGGCATGTTTCCCTTTGTTAACACACCCGACATCTGTGATCCTACTGCTTGCTGAGATGTGGAATCCCTTCCAGTTGTCCCAGCAGCTCAGAGTCCTGACAGTGGAGGAGATGGAGAAAATAGCAAAGGAAGAGCAGCTGTGAGTTTTCAAGCATAGTTGCAATTTGTTCCGGATGCCCATAGCAAAAGCACCTTGATTTTTTAGCAGTAACCAGCCTGAACATGTTTTCTTCAATTTGTTCTGTGATGTGACATGACATGTTAATGGAAGGCAGCACAACCACACACACCAGACTGCCTGAGGCTGTCTAATTTCCATTGATATCTACCAAGCAAAGTGCACAAAAACTTCCAGTCTTTTTCCAAGAATCTTTTTCAATTGGAATCCAGATGTTCTTGGCCACACTCTGAAGGCCTTGAGCTCAAGGACTGGATTTGTGTGATGATGAGCTCTCATCAAGAGCTATTAATGGAACAAAGGAAATGATGCCTTTAATCAGACCAAGGAACTGTTTCAGTCCATGTCTGCCTGCAGAGGCCAACATAGAGCATGCAATGTTTGCATGGGTCAGTCCATAACTGAACATTCTGCTCATCTGAGCAGAATGACTCCTCGCTTTTTGACTCCTCGCTTTGGGACTGACATGCATCCCATTGCACTGGATTACCTCTTTCTTTTTAAATAGCTTGGATTGCCATTATTTGAAGATCTTTTTGATGTTTGTCTGTCTCATTTGTCCTGCTGAAATTCTTCATTTTACAACATTTGCTGTCTCTCCCCATGCTCATTTTTGTTAGATTCTTTAATTCATGCTGTCTATAGCTTTCTTATGGTTCCTTATATTGTGGCCATGCTGAAAGTAATCTGAATTTTCTTCTCACTACTTAATCCCCCAATATGCTGCATCCTTTGCCTTTTAAGGATCTACTCTCACAAAATGATGCAGGTAGTCCTGATCCATCAACTAACTCCAATGACAAAAGAGGCTACTGTGGCTAAAGGCTTTGGAGAATTTGCTCCTAAATGTCCACATCCCTTTTTTTTTAGTTAAACAGCATAAATCTGGGCATCTCCACAAAAACAAACTGTGTTACACGAGTCAAAACAAAAAGGGAACAAGCACTTGCATATCTAGATCCCTCAGAATCTTTTAAGAGGATCTCCTTTATGAACCCACAACTATCCTGGCACCCTGTGCTATCATAAGCTGCTGCATTAATCTTTGCTTTGTGCTGTTCCATGCCATCTGAGTCAATTTTTTGCTCATAGGATGAATTCCACAGAGAATCAAAGTTGATCAGGACAGATTTCTTTTGAACCTCAGATAGAAGAGAAGGAACAGCATTTTAGTGTGTCTCTAATTACAGCCACCATGACAGTTCATATGTGTAGCAATAAAAATAACCATAAACCTACCTAATCATTAAAGTAAAGCAAACAACTCCTCTCTGTATCATCATACACAGGTACTGGAGTTGCTAATAAACCAGGAAGAGCACTGAGGCACTGGAGGAGCATCTTTCCTATCTCCACAGTTTCTTAAACAACTTTAGAGGCATATTTTTATTAAGTATATGAAAGGCAGATGATCTTAAACCTCAAAAAGAGTCTGTATAATAATCGTGTGCTCCTCTAATGCTCTCCAAAGACCTATTCAGAGTCCATTCTGAAAGACAATAATATATCAAGAACTTCTGCAAACTTCCTCCTAATGAACACATGCCAATTTGAGACCAAGAATTCTGGCCTCGGAGGACAAAATAACCACTGCACTTAGTCTCTGGGTGTTTTGCTACTTTATTTCAGAGTGATTCAAAATCTAATTAAATTTCTAAACTCTAATGAAATTACAGAAGAAAAATCATTTAGGATTATATTATATACAATTACTCACAGCTGAAAATTACAGTTAGCCTCTTTCACCAGGATAGGGTCTCCTGAGAAATCCTTGTTATTCATATAACATATAAATCTGACATTACTCCCACTATTTACAGGTCGAAGGTAAAAGCAGAATTAATTAAACATATATATCCTGCCCAGTGGCTGGATAGTGAAGAATAGAGGGAGGGCTGATAATGATGACAGTGCTTGGAAACCACATTTCCCAGTTTGGTCAAGAATCAGAATAAACCTACCACAAAGCAGGATTATATTAAGCCTGGCTTATTCTGATCATTGCTTTTACTCACTGGAAGTATGCTGTGAATGAGAATAGTGAAGTGTACACAGTCAGCAGTGTGCAGTCACCTAGCTAAACTCTCTGAAGCATTTGTGGAAAGCAGCAATGGAATAAACCAAACATTTAGGGTTTGACAGTCTGACAGACTTCAGCCAAATACTCTGATGTTTTGTTCCTTCTCTGAAATACAAAAACCACTTGAGACAACTGACTTGGGCCAGGAGAAACAAACAAAAAAACCCAAATCCCAGAACAAAACAAGAGAGTTGACATTCATGTTGCTCTCTCCATAAGAGGTTTCCAGGAACGTTGGAGCATGGGATCATTCACAGATGAAACATACGAGGTACAAAAACACTGGAGGTTTTTTACAAGGATCCTGATCTTTTCCACCCAGCTGCTGCAGAGATTTTTGTCTGCTTGGTTTTGGTGTTTTCAGCTCCGATCCCATAGAGAACCAGCAGCAGTGAAAGAGCAAAAATGAACTACACACCCGTACATATGTACACCCCAACACTCACTACTGGTCAAAGCATTAACAAATACTTCCTATGACATCTATCACACTCAGTCAGTTGTACTTACACTTCACAGAGCAAAACAGGCCAGGAACTAAGGCCACCTCAGAGGGTACATGGATCATCTTCATATTTTATATTTTTAGTGTCTCAAGAGTCTTATTTGGTGGCTAACACTGTATTTTTCTTATCCCTTCTAAAAAAGCTTGGAAGTCATGAATATGATTTTTCACTCAGACTGTCAAAGCAACTTAACATTTGTCAACATCGTGCTCATTTGCAGTCATTGGCCATACACACTTGCCAGTCACCATCTTCCTTATGAACTACAATGGTCCCATTAAAAAGATGTCTGGAAGGAAGGCTTCACAACTGTAATTTACTCAGCAAGACAGATATTTCATCCAGCCTTAAGATGAGAGATTCTGCTCAGACCAGATTGCTCAGACATTCCTTCACCAACAGCAGGAAAAAGAAATATTCAAGAGTTTTCTGTCTTAAAACTTCTCACACAAGATGTGTTTCAGACTATTTTGATTGGAGCATCCACATGAGCTGAAGATAACAGATAGCAAAGGACAATTCTAAAGGAGAAAGGTACATCAATAAGCAAGAGGTAAAAGCAATATGGAGACCCTCCAGGGACATGTGCTACAAAAAAATGAGGCCCATGTTCTTGTGCTTTTCCCCCTGAAGGACAGGCCTGAAATGAGTTTGAAGGAATGTGTTCACTTAGCAAAAAGCATTTTTATTTGTTTGTTTTGCTGTCATTCAGTTGTGGAACAGATTAATTCATTTAAGGAGATAAATTTTCATGAAGAGCAGAAAAATGTGTGTTTTTTACTCTGGTTCAAAGAATAAACTTGACTCCTATCAGAAACATCGTCTGATAGTAAGCTCTTGCTTTTTAGTTCCTACTACGCTGAGACATTTTTCTTAGGTGGAAGTTATTTTCCAGGAACTTGCTTGCAATGGTTTAGCAGCCATGGTGAGTTGCTTCTTTTCTGTTCCTGAAAAAGCTGTTTATGAAAGGGAAATTTTCAAACAAGCCCTCTTCTCAAAGCATTGTGATATAGCATTCATGTTGAATTCAGGAAAAAAGCTAGCAAAACTGAGAGAGAATGCCTTAGCACAGACAAATTCTCTGTGGTAGGACTTTTTCAATTCTGCAAAAATAACTATTAGTGTTTAAAGACTCCTCAGAGAGTGAAACAGCTGAACCAGACTGTGACTGTTGGCTGTCCACCTTCTCCATAAAACATTTTCAAGTGGAGAGCTTGTTTATATGTTGAACTTAAAACCAAAAAAGGAAACTTTTGTTTGCAAATGTAACTACTCAGGATGTGACCACAGTTTCTCAATGGTCATGTGACCCGCTTTAGGGTTTGGTTTTTTTTTTTAAAGACACTGCTGAAGAGCATAATTCAGAGAACTTGGTGAAACCACTCTGTTGTCCAAACTTCATAATGACCTTACTAACAAGCTGGATATCAGTCCTAACAGCATTTCTTCTTCTCTTACGTAAGTGATCGAATGTATTTCTTTTCTATTCCTTTTGAGAGCTTTTTTTCTTGAGCTTGACGGCCTTATTTATTCCCCAGCCTAATTGTATGTATGTTGTTTAAAACTCTGTTCCCTGGAGAAAGAACATTCATTGAGACAGATGGGTATTTTGCTGAATTTTCTAGCTAACATTTCCTATTCTGAGTGCTAAGGCGTCAGAAAACACCATGCAGTTAAGTACCTGCAGTTTTGCACATGAGATGACAGAGCTGCTGTTTGGCAATGTATAGAAAACATTACTTTAATAGAGTATGAGGGAAAAGTTGATCCGTGTGCACATTAACTGCAAGCCACTTCTGGACTCTGCAACTCTCCCTTACAGGACTTTGATGCTCCTGACTCATGCTGCTTCTATCGCTCCCTGCCAGCCCAAAGTAGGGTTTTCTCACGACCTGTCTGTGACTTCATGGTTACTCATCTCCAGTTTGTGCGGGAAAGAAGTGGGACTCATGGATAGGAAGCGTCAGCAGGGGTGCTATTAACACTGGCACAACGTGAACTAATGGGGAGGAGGGAGCTGGCAGCAGTTACATGGGCTATTGCCGACGTTTGGTAAGGGGGCAGGCACCCTCTGGTGGCAAAAGCCTCATCTTTTACCTAAAGCGCATCTCCCACGCTACCCTGCTTCATGCAGGCATTCACAGAAAATCCCCACTTACACTTGGGGAATCCCACAAGGGCAGTTTTCGCCCTGAGACGTGCAGACCAGCTATTCCAGCTTTTGTCCACTGGATATCCGCTCCTGCCTCACCTTCTGCAAGCAAAGCTATCCGTAGATCTACAACAGTGCTCTATCCAACCTCAGGATATACACAGGGATTTGTTGCTCTGTTTTTGTTGGCCCTTCAAGCCTTCTGCACCCTTCCTCTGACACTTCCAAGACTCCAGAGGAATGAAGACTGTCTACCACACAGGATATGGGTAACCAACTGTTCTTAGAGGTGTGAAATCAGCCATGCCTGCTCCCTAGTGACTGATAGTTCTGGCTCAGCAATCAAATGGCACAAGTCCCATTAATACAGTAGCATTTACTTAGAGCGAAGAGATGCAGACTCAGGAGCAGCAAGGCATGTTCAACAACAAAAGGTAATAGATATAGGGGAAAACGTCTCCAAGTATTCACATGGAAAGGTACAGGCAGGCTATATGCTTTGGATGGAGGGGTGCCTGGCACAGACGACAATGCAACAAATTTCTGTCTCCCGGTAAGAGTGACTCCTGTCCTCATCTAGTACTAGAGTGAAGGATTTTGCCTCTGAGTTCCAATTAAAGAACTTGTTTGCTTGGATGCCAAGGGTACCTATATTACTAGATTTACATACAGCTGGAAATTTTGCTAAACTAAATACCACCCAAAATACTTTTATTTTTTAGATATTGATTTTCAGGAATGTTTTCCAGCAGGATTATTGCCTGTAATCCCTTTGTTGTCATGGTCATTTCTTACTTGACTGGAGTTGCTCAGACACTCCCTGGGACCCCTCCCTTTTTTCTACTCTGAGTTTCCCCAGATATTTCCTTCCTTTCCCATTTGCTGCCCCAAAGATAAATGGCACTAAGCCCCTGGCTGCTGCAGTGCCACAGAACCAGCCATTATCTGCTGCAATAAGAAATCTGAGTCGGGGGAGGAAGGGAGAAGAAAGTCACATGGAAGCAGGAGGCAACAAGCAAAGGGACTAAGGCAACTTCTGTGTATTGAGAAAGAAGAGGCACACATTGCTGTTTACCAGCAGGTTATGGCTGAGAGTTGTTTACAATATCTAATCAGGTGGGGAAATGGAGCTATTCTTGCTCCCTGATCTTATGCCCAAATTGCATTCTGCATCATTTTCTTCACCGCACCGCCCTCTGGGCAAGGCACGGCGTGAGCAGAGTTATGTCGCAGGGAGAACGGGGAGAACAGGATGTCCCTCAGGGAGCTCAGAAGCAGTTTTCTGCTTAGTCCAGCTCTGTGTGCAGCACATCCGAGGAGGGCTAAGTCTGCCCACGGTTACAGCACAGACGAGGGGCTCCCAGCCCATTGTACTTATTTGCAGGTCCATCACTTGCTCAACAGCTCTACCTTGAAGGGCGTAACCGCTCTGGCAGAGGACTGCGTTTGCAAACAGCAGTAAGAGCTTCCCCAGCGGCACGCCTGGCTCAGCACACCTCACCAATCCTGCCTCCTCCCGCTCGCTCCCACAGCAGATTCACAGTTACTCTTTCTCCGTTCCCCCCACCTCCAACGGAGGACCCACCCAGTCTGCAGTGTCATCTCCAGACTCTCTACTAACAACATGCTCGTAAAGATGTCCCCCCTCAGCTGGACGTGCAACCCGCACCTCTCACCAGCGTCCTGGTGCTGCCAGAGCCCCGCGGGGCACATCTCTGTTACAGTGCCAGTTTCACGCTGTGTCTGAGCCAGGCACACAGGAGAGGGGAAAGAGCATCAGCCATCAGTTGCTTCGAGAGTCTTTGAAAAATGATCCACAAGTCACTCAAGAACAGGTATCAAATTCATCTGCAAGGCTCTTCCACCCAGAAGCATATATTTTCCAAGTCCAGAGGGTTTATTCAAGATGTGGGAATTAGTCTAAACTCCATACACAGAGATAAGGAGTCAAAAAGCTAGCAATAGGACTAGAGCACTGCACAGTTTAAGGCATCATTTCTAACTGCTCTGAACCAGGAGGGTTGCATGTGTCCCCAAAAAATCGAAACTAAAGATGAGATCGAGGTCAAAGAGAAAAAAATGTTTATTTGAATTAGCTAATCCACCTCTTTCCACCCGAAAAGAAAATGAAACAAACAGAAGACACCTAACACAGTCTTCAAAAGCAAATGGTACTTTAGCAGCACCCAGTAAATGATATTAAACCTTAATTAAAACCATATTGAAAGTATGAATTGAAAATATTCTCTTTAGTCTTGTGGGTTTTCAGAGATTTCCCTCCCTTTAAAAAAAGAAGCCAGTAATTTAATCTCAATATATTAAACTGACCTGTGTAAAATATTCCATGTAAAATATTATTTCTGCCATAAAACACATAATCTGTCACTGGTTTAATTCCATTAGAAAGCATACATTAAGGTCCATGTATTATGATCATTAGGATAATAAAAGTAATACAATATCACTTTTATTATGTTTGAATTTAAAACATTCTTCATACGAGCACAAAGAATAATTAAGGAGAAGGAAGAAAGGTGGGTTTTTTAAAATTTATAATGAAATAAAATCACAGGCGAGAGCAAAGAGACTGGTTTTTAATCTGGCAAAACAGAAGCTATGCTTTTTACACCCGTTGTGTAGTCTTAGACTTTTCTCTTTAAATTGCATTATCTCTCTAACTTTGATTTTGGTCATTTAGTATAGCCAGTATAACCTGTTATAAATTGTGACCACAAAGGATCTAAGTCAATTAAAATGTATTGATTATAGTAAGCAGTAAATATGAGCAAAAGCAGCGCTGGGTGACAGGGGGGACCCCCAACTGCCGCGCCTCAGTCTCGTTAAAGTCCCTTTTTATGGTCTTCTGGTTCCGCTTTTTCGAAGAGGATGTAGTACTCTGCGCATGCTTGGGTTGTTACCAAGGGGTCTTTTTCTGCCTTCTGGTGGTCGTTGAGGCCG
>JAYRBT010000178.1:18014773-18044368 GCA_036023395.1 Myiotriccus ornatus | reverse complement strand
TTTAAGCATACACATTTGATACAAACCATCTTACTTGATAGAAACATCCTGTTTGATAAACAATCATACATTTCACAATTCCCTTCTAACTCCCTCTCTGAGTGTCATGGGGCTTTTGGAGGGAAAACATTTCTGCTCATATAAAATAAGAAATACTTGTCCACAATAAATATTCTTCCCAAGAAGTGGAGGAGAGGAGCTGGGACTTACAATGTTGGACACCTTAGCAGTAGGAAAACAAGATGCATGTAAGACCTTAAAATTCTACTTGAGTTTCAGTGAAATGATCCTCCCTCACAATTCCCCACTATGGTGGAATGCCAGTGAAAAGACGATGCTGTGTGCAAAGCAGCTATGCTCCCAGTAGCTGGCATATATGTACTGTCACTTGCCAAAGAGCAATAGCTGTAGGAGGGGACTCCATGTTCTGCCTGAGGCATGTGCAGAAATTTAGCAGCATGCTGTTCTGAAATGCAGGAGTCATATCTGTCTTTAAACCCTTCTCATGGTCCAGGCACCTGAGGCATGTCAGTTACATCATTTGGAGCTTCTTGAAAAGAGTTTGGTGAAAATATCCTTGCACGCCCATCAGTGAAAAAAACATTTGGGTGTACATTTTTATCCATTTCCTATAATAACCAAGCAATGTTAAAACTAAATATGACCTCTTCTGTTTCTTCTTCTTTTTTTTTTTTTTTTTTTTTTAAAGTTGAATCTGTTTCCTTCATGAAGTATGTGAGAATGAATTATTTTCTTTAGAGCCACTTCATTCTGAGGTCCTGCACACACTGACCATCAGGCAACATGGCTCAGTGGCTTCATGGAGAAGGCAAGGGTCAAGAGGGGCTCTTCTCATGAACAGGGAACTTGGCATAGGAGTCTCTGAAAAGGTTTACTATCAGCCCATAAAGTTTTCTTGCAAGGAGAAAAGACTCTCTTCTCTGACAGCAATAAAACACATTTAGAAGACTGGAACTACAAGCAGGATTGGGATTCATATTTTCTGGAAAGGGTGCTGGCATGTACTATATCCTCACTTGTTAGCATGTCTTGTTAGCTTTAGTGCATCTTTTCTTGATTTATAGCAGCTTCTCTTGCTTAGACCTCTCAGGCTTGCAGTGAGGAAACTGTGGAATGGACACAGTGCTAAGACAACATCAAATTTTGAAACTGTATTTTCCGTTCTGTTCAAAAAGTGGCACATGATGGCGACATTTCTAAGATGCCCCCATTAACTTGGCTGATAACACTTCAGTACTTCAGGAATTCTCAGATCCTATCTTAAGCTATATTAGAATCAACTTTGGAAATAGCCAGATATGGCATTCTGTTCAATGTCCTAACAGGATAAAATGTTTCCATTCCAGATTTCTGGAGGGCAAAGATATATGCTTCTGGAAATCCAGAAGAGGAAATAGGTGAGTTCATGGTGAGATTTTTGCTTCCAGACAGGAAGTTAGAGACAAAGTAACAAAACTGAATGTCTTTAGAAGACTTTACGTATTTTTTATGTGCAGAAGATAAGTATCTGATTGCTGTTTTTATTTGCCTAGTACAGCAGAGTCCTGTCATGTGACTGATGCTTTCAATTACTTGTAGGTAAGCATAGTGAGCATGGGGAGTAAAAGTCTGGAACACAGATCCTGAACACATGCACCTTCCTGCCTGACATATAGAGGCGGACCCTCATGTACACACACTGATGCAAAATCACAACATGGTGCATAGTTTACACTTAAAAATTCCCCTGCTTCCCCCCAGCAAAAACTTGCAGAGGCAGAATAGTCAGGCAGGGCATGAGGCTAGGGACTAGGAGGTGGATATCTGCAATAAGGGTTTGGCAGGATACAGAGTGGCAAAGGAGTGGGGATGGGGTATTTTGCTTCAGGGGGAAAAGTATAGCTCTAGCTCTGAAACTCAGCTGAGACCTGCACGTACCAAAGGCTGAAGTTATTCATTATCATAAAACACCCTCGACCTCCTTAGCAATGAGTTCACATGGATTCATGATATGCAGGGGTTTGAAAGAGTAGACTCAGACTCTTCTCAGCTTACTGAGTCTGGCTCAGAGTTATCATTTCTTAAGGATGCATTTAAACTTTGGAAACTTTGTGTCACATGTGAAACACAAAGACTGCGTTTATCACTTAATGGTGTATACTCACTGACTTGTTTTCAATATTTGCAGATTACACATATGTTATTATAGGAGTTACTCTGGGAGCACTTCTGTCAATTGGTTTTGTAGCAGTAATAATCTGCATGATCAAAACCCAAATGTTTGATCATGTCTCTGGAGGTAAGACAAAAAAAACTCCTCATCCCTTATCCAGAGATCTAGTTCTCCGTATCTTCTGATACAGCAGATCTGAGCTTCAGTGTTAGCAATTGTGTATGTACGGCAGCTCTGTTTTTTCTATGAAGAACTCTTTTAAACATGTCTGAAGTGATGGACTGTCTAGAACTGTAGATTCAGTATAATCAACTCTTTAGCCTCAAAGTTGTTTCTCATGATATTTTGGGTATATGCTACAGCCAAACCCAAAACTGCCAAAATATTAGCAAAGATACAGCTCTGAGGAAATGAATACGAAATATTTCGGCTGGAAGAATCAGGAAGGACTTTAGGAAAGTTGCATCACACAAATATCAAAAGAGTTTTGCCTCAGAAAGGATGGCTGTATCTTTACCAGCTGTAACTGTATTCTCCTGGTTCCCTCCTTACAATGGCCTATCATCACCCAGTTCCTGGTTTCTTAACTAACCACATTGTCCTGTTCTCTCTTTAGAGTCAGATGGCAAAATGGATAGAAGGTAAGAGTCATTGTGTTCTCTGAGACAGTGTGATACACAAACCATAAGTTTAACTCCCCTCTCTGTCTATGCATGATGCTTTCCTATGACTGCCATTTGAATGATTGCACATAACACACATGTAAACATGTAAAAAAAAATGTAAAAAAGGTTTGGGATATGTGGTGGATCTGTGTGGAAAAAGGAAATTCCTTGTAATTTCAGAAATACACAAGAAATCCCATGAGACTGAAATCCGTTTTAGAAAGAAAATCCTTCAAACACTTGTGACTACGCTTTTTCTTTTTTTTTTAGTTTATACTAGATATAATAATAGCAAACTATGGGTAAATGGCTTCATCAAAGGTTACTGTTTTTGGATCTGAGTTCAGAGGATTCCCTTCACTCCAGGCTCTTACAGGTCAAGGTCATGCAGTGATCATTCCTGCTGGAAGGGATGCATCTTTGCCCTTCACCTTCCTCCCCGTTACCCAGAAACAGTATGGCCATTTTAAGTTTCGAGCACCTGACTGTTCACCAGTAGAAGAGGCAGCACCAGACTGCTTGGACAGTGGCCACTCTGCCTCTCCTCCAGGGGCAGGCAATGGGGAGGAAATGTACAGAAATGGAGACTCTGGACTGCAAGTTGTCTGTTGGCTCATGGTAACCTACATGTGGACACTTCTTTGTGTCCCTTTGAGACGTTTTATAAGTGATTAAAAAAATCCCAAACATTAATTAATCAGCATTCTCATGAACTGAAGATAGTAGGTATACTCAGTGACCTCAGAAAAGGCTTTTGGCCTCTCTCAGAGAGCTGGATAGAAGGATGTCCCCATCACAGCCACTCCTCAGAGCACAGCATATATAAACATTGAATTGAAGATCAAAGTAAGGGCACTTCTTGCAGCAACTACTTCAGTGTTTTGCCTGTCCAACAGAGAAGGGCCCCAGTTGTGAAGCATCTGTTATTTCCCAGGGAGACACTTCCCAACCTAACACAGACAACTCTCATAAAATATTTCCTTTCTAATAATACACTATTCTCTGTGTCCCCAAACCATCACAAACACAAAGCCACTCACTAATTCCTCCCAGTTTATTTCCTGAAAAGAGCACTGAAATATTACTTGTGCTGAGTACCTGCAATGTAAGTGCTACAGGAGGAGATTCCTCAAGAAAATCCAAGCTGTTCATTTTTATTCATGGTTGTTTTTCCCCATATGTCATAGTTTCCCATTTATTCAGGTCCCCAGAGACACATATGGTAATTAGGTCTAAGTTGATTTTAGCTACCTCCTTCAGTTTCCTACAGAATTCTAATTCATGGAATTTTTAGATCAGTGACTATTCTTGGAAAACCCTTTGATAAAGTGAAGTCCATTATTTGAAATCACCTGTTTCTAGATTTACTCAAACCAACCATATAGCCATCCTGAATCCCTCAGGGATACAGGCAACCTGAAACCCTCAGTGTTAATCAAGACACCACCTTTTTAGGATAGGAGAGGAGAAATGGCATATCTTCTGCAGTCAACTTCAGTTTCTGCTTGACTAGTTGTGATTATTAATGTTTGTTCAGGAATGAATCCTTAATCCAACTGTTAGAACACTCACCAAATTCACCTTCAGCCAAATTTTGTTTAAAATTTCACATCACTATTCCCACAAGTGCCTTAAGCCACTCACTAATTTCCCTAGCTGGGAAATACTCTGCGTGGGTATTTAGCCAGCACAGTACTTTCATAGTCGATGGAGTTGCTCAGCCTCCTACCAGTTGAAGGCCTTGATGCAGATAATCATTGTCTGTGTTAGAACCCTGGTTAGCTGGTATTGAACCTAACCAACACATTGCAAGAACAGATTTCCAGTAAAGTCAGGAAGCATTTGTATGTGTCTCCCCTGATAGTTTCCCACATACTTCAAACACAGGTGTTTCTACACCCACATGACACTGACAGCTCATTGTGAAACAATTAACAGCATTTACTGCTTTATTTAGTCAGGTATATAACTTTAAGATTTAAACAATCAATTCACAATGGGATGCCCTTAAACTCAATGGGATATTTACTAACACTTGAGAAGAGAAAGGCTTGAGGCAAGCTTCTGTCAGCCAACAGAACAGTAATTTAGATGTCAAATGACAATTATTTAACGTCCTCTTTTTTAATTAATAGCTCATGTCAGTATCAAATGCCATCTTGGTGTAAGCTTGGTAAATTATAATGCCTCAAAATTCCATGCAAGTTTAATGTATTCATAAAAATGTCTGGGCACATTTAATGCTAGCAATATTTTGAGTTAACTACAGTGCATGGCAGCCAGATTTATTTTGACAGGAGACAAAGAAAGAGACATACAGAGACAAGAAGGGTGGTGAGACAGAATGTTTACTAAAAGGGAAAAGGTACATATTTTAAATCTGCTGCAAATGAATCTGTTGTCAACACGTCCCGGGCAACAGCACACACCAAAATTTCCCATGCTACTCACTGGGTCCTACAGGACCCAGCAGGAGATCAGGTTTTAAATGCAACACACAAATTATTCAGATGTTTGATGGAAGAGTGGAGGAACTTGGGAACTGCTTGCAAAGTGTATTGGGGATTTTCTTTTCCTACCCAAAGCTTCATCTAGATGTTCTCTTGTATTTTCTGTCTTGACTTCTAGGGACTGACTTCTCTGGCCTTTGCTAGACTGTGCTTGAGAAACACAAGATACTTTTGAGAATTGGAGTGTTCTATAGGTGAATGGAGAAGGTCTTTCACCTTGAAAGCCTCCAGTCTGCTCTAAAAAAACTCTAAAACAGTGCCATGAACTGCATAGGAGGCAAAATTCTCTACTTTGAAAATACAAACATCAGAGACGGATGCCATGGCAAAGACTAGGTTTGGGCAATCATAAGCAGACTTGAATACTGAGCAGCAGTTTCTTCCAACTAGCAGAACTGTCATAGCCTAAACATCTGAACCAAGACTTATGTTCAGGTCAGTAGCCTGACAGGCAGAAATAGTGAACAAGGTCTGATCTAAAAATTTCATGTATTTCAAACTCGTTTGAAGTCAGATAGAAAGACAATTGTCTTGTTTTAGAGATGAGAGCAGTTCTTTCTGATCCAAATAGTCCAGCTTGGTCTGGAATACTATGAGTTGCAGAATGCATCATTTAATAAACAGGAAGCCTAAAACATAGGCATGAGTAATATCACTGATACTATCACCTGCAAATGAGAGACAGAGTCTTTCTAGTCACCAGAATCTGACCTCACAAATAAACTTTACTGGAGATCTACTTTTGATGCTGAGGTGGGTACTTGAGAAAGTGGGAGTCCTTTGGAAAATGGTCCCAAAATTTACAAATCAAAATCCATAAGTAAATACAAATTGAAAAAAGAAAAAAAAAAAAACCTTGTCCTTGTCTGAAGGTGTCACTGGAAGAGTGGTGCACAAGAAAAAAGGGTCAAGATGGAGACCACAGGTTGCACAGAATGCTGGGTATTGAAATGCATTGCAGGGACTCACATTCTGTGTCAGCTATTCACGCGTAACACTATACATTCATCCTGCAGCCAGGCAGTGATGCTGTCTCAGCTGCTCTACTATCCATTGAAATCATATCTGCTTAAGATAGAAGCACATACTGCTTCTCTACTATAGACAAGTTCAATGGCAAAAGTACTTGAAATAGCACAATGCCAAAAATAAATCTGCAAAGGAATTATCTTTATCTAGTTCCTAATTCAAGGAACTAAGATACCTTTTCCAAAGAAGATTTTATACAAAGAAAGTGGAAAACAGGGAGTAGTATTTGTTCTTTTTAAGCCATATTATAGCAACTTCTGTGATTTTTGATTACTTTTCAATTAAGTAATTCCCTTCTGTGGAAATATGTCAGACATGGAGACAGATGTTTTCTTTGCACTTTAGGAGGACATTTTTCCCAGCAGTAAAGTATCTCACTTTTTAGCCTGGAGACGCCTCGAATGATACCAGTTCATTCTCTAAACTTCATCCAAGCTGTGGTCTTCCTGCTAAGACCCCCATTAAAAAGTTAAAATAGGATTTGTTTGGATACCTTTACAGAGGGAGATGAAATCAATAACTCATTACCAAAAATGTGCGACCACTGAATTGTCTATCACTACAAAGCACTAACAAACATTATCAACTGAAGATGAACAGCACACTTTTTTTCTTCCTGAGGTGTCTTATGTTTCTGCATTAGCAGAACAGTGTCTGGAACGGATCAAATCCTCCAAGATGCTTTCCAACAGCAAACATAAACAAGAGCTTCAGCTGTCAAGGACCAGACCTGCCAGAAAAACACCTGGCAGGAGGCAGTTCACACTGCAGTGCAGATGGACCTCCCAGGCACAAAAAACACTTTATATAGTCCCACAAAACCAGACCCCAGTGGATCTTCCCCAGCCCACCAGTTACCTCCCTTTCCCCACTCAGCTTAGTTTTCCCCTTGCTGTGTGCAGCTGTGGCATTTCTGCTATAGAAAGAAAACACTGTCAGGTCTGGAAAGAGCAAGGTTCAGCAGAGGGATATGGGAAAGCAGAGAAGGAAAAGCACCAGATAACATAGCAAAGAGCTTCAAACTCTATCCAGATTTCGCCTGCCTACCGATCACTGCAGCTAATAGAAATGGCAGAGCTCTGTTGCATCCTAGTCCATCTCGTCCCCATCCTGACTCTCTTTCCCAGTGCCCCCTGGGTTTTCTTCACCCCTCATCTTCTAGCCTGAAGGTGTCTGCTTCTTCCCACATAGAGGAGTAGAAACAATGGTGCTTACACAATCAAAGTACCTAGTTCTGTCACTGTACTGTTTAGCTACACTTGTTCTTCTGAACAACCTTGGACAAGTCACTGGCTCAGGTTACCCTTTCCTTAAAATGAAATTAATCTTTATATCACACACTCCAAAATCAAGGACACTAAGCTTTGCACTATGCTGGGGACAGCAGGCTTTAAAAAGCAGCACTAAGACACTCTGTACACACTTCCAGGTTCTCAGATCCTCCTGGCACCATTCCTGAATTCAGGGAATACTTTGTATACAGACACACACCGAGAGACAGTTATATATATATACATAAGTATGGCCCAAACTGTTAGGGTGAGATTAATTCACTAAACCCGTTTCCAGGATACAGCATACTTCACTGATGCCAGCTACCAGCCTGATGGGCAGAGCCACTCTTCTGGCTATTTTTTGCTACTCCCTGGCCACCCTCCACATTCCCTGGGAGGGCATCTGGCCCAGGATGCCTGTGCTCCCTTGGGATCTAGGGGCTGCCTTTGTGGTTGACCTTTTCACAGCTGGCAAACAGGGAGGAATCCTTACTCCTTCCTACTCCTCTGCACAACTGTTTGAGGCTAGTCTTGAATAGCTCTAAATAATTTGATTGTAAGAGCTGGTGCCAAACCTGCTGAGTCAGGAGAATGCTTTCCTGGTAATATTCGGACACCTGTCAGAGGCAATTCCTTCGACAGCCATCGTGGCCTCTGCTGGCAAACTTGCTGGTGCAACTGATTCCAGCAATAAATGAGTAACTCTACCTTTCCCTGGAGCTTCTGCAAGTCTGGATAAAAAAAATTTCAGAAGTATTTCTGGAAGAGTACCTTCTTCACTCCTGTCAACAGACACCCAGGATAACTCAAAGACTAGATGCCACTAAGCACAGAGCCTCCTGCTCCCTGGCAGCACCTGTCTGCCAACCAGACTGAGTACTGACTAGGGCTTGTCAGAGAGGTGACAACATGGGATTAGATAGGAATGAGAGCTGCTATGATCGCTAAACAACAGCTTAAAACCAAACCAAACCAAGGCCTCTTGATGCAAGAGACTCAGAGTGCCACGGGTCTTTGAAAAGAATAGGATCAAGTCAGAGCTCCTGTGTATTCCAACTCACAGATTTTCCTGTATCACTTTCAATTTCTGCACACAAGTTCACTCTAAACTTATGAAAAAGGAATCACTGATTTCAGATGGACTCGTAGGAGCCTTTTTCAGTGACATCTCATAAAATAAGATTATTTATAGATCCTTTTTTAAAGATCATGTGTATAGTCTGTAAGATCATTTTACTTCAGTTCCCTGATGTTCAACTTTCCAAGAGTTCTGCCTTGAGCAATCTGTACTAAGTATGATCACAGCTGTTTGTTTTTCTTCTGATGGTTGCTTATAATCATCCATTTTCCATATTCCATGTGTTTTTTACAACCTGGCATCAGAGAACAAATAGCAAGCTGAAAGAAATGAGTGAGTATCACAAAGTGATGCTGACTTCTGCCTTGTAGGCTGCAAGTGCTTGGGGATCTATGGTGTATTTCTCAGCAGTTCTCAGAAGTTTATGGGCTTAAAGACTTTCCATATGGGTTTAAATGGGGTTTAAAGACACTTTGCAGAGGCCTACAGCTTTGATGGAAAATTTATACGGTCTTGTAAAGGAAAAAACCAGAAAACCACTGCCTGAAAAGTGAGTAGGTTATTTTTTTGTGTGTGTGCATTAAAACAACACCTGGACTACTCCCAAATCTAATCTACTACACAGACATGGAAACACCTATGCAGCCACAGGAGAGGTGGAGGCTGGGGCTGGGTGCTGGAGACAAGTGCTGAAGAATAACTACTCCTTTAGGCAGAAACTCACTACTCCTTTAGGCAGAAACTCACTTTTTAAAGTGCTTGTGAACTGGTTCCTTTGAATGAGCTTCTATGACTCCCTGGAGGAGAGCGAAGCATAGGATCAACGGAGTGTCGCATCTCTAGAGAAAGGTCTGCTTTGCTTCCCCTTCCTTCCCCGCACATCTGTATGTTCTGGTAAGCAGTCACACATCTCCACTGCCCCAAGGAACTGGCACTGCCAAAAGTCAATGTGATACAACATAAAAATAATTTTCAGACATATTAGGCTGTTCAAGGACTTTTGCCACAAGGGAAGTGGTAAAGTGTTACAGCTGAGGTGCTAGGGAAGGCTGGTCTGGCCTTTCCTGCAGCAACTGGCATTGTCAGCAGTGGGAAGATTGCCTGAAAGCATCAGCAAGAAATCCACAGTCTTTAGGTGACTTACTGATTGGGCTACATGGAGAAGAGCACTGACCTCCCAGCCAGTCTCTTTTTGCTCTTCTTACAGGCAGAGAATTGAGTTACTTAGGATTAGGCCACTTAGGCAATCACTTAGGAATGGCACTGAAAGACAGTACCTTTCCTAGCAGTTCCCTGCCAGCTTCTTGTCCTTTGACACAGGCAAGGGAAGGGATCAAGCAAGCATCCCTGAACCTAATCCACTGCTTATTCACCTCAGCTAGCTTAATTCACTTTGCACTGGCCTGTTCTGTATTAATTTGTTGTTAGAAGAGGGTAAAAGGTTGTGGGTTTTTTTAATGGCTACGAGACAGGTAGAAATTTGTGTAGCAGTTCACAGGCTTAAATCTCTTATTTTGTGTGAAGAAATTTCTGACAAGTTCATAAGCACAGCCTATATCAGGTTCCCTGATTATGTTTTGAAATGTCTCTCCTTTCTGTGAGAGCTGCCACAAACTGGAACAAGCTGAAATATATTGCTGCATAATTGTTACCTCCTGGTAAGGTCAGAGCTGTCTCACTAAAAGAAATTCCTTGTGTCTGTGAAGTGCTAGATGGGTGCAGGCAAAGGTGAAACAACACCCAGGTAGATCCAGTGTGGTCACCGGGCTGCAGGCAAGCAGGCAGGTACGGATGAGCCTTTGTCCTTGCACTTCAGCAGATACCTTCCCTGGACACCCTGGCAGACCAGGATTGGGCAAAGCTAGCAGAATGGGAACTTAGCTGTGAAAGTGCTGCAGGACAGTGCATACACTGACACCTTATAGAGCTGTGCTGACTCATCCCAGCCCCAAACTGGAGAAAGAAATAAGGGAGGAAATGGAGCAGAACAGAAAAAAATCCCTGGGATTCTAATCTATCTATATCTCACCATAGGGTCTCCCATGGACTGAGTGTCCAGTTTAAACTGGGCATAGAAAGATGAGAATCAGAATCTTTCAAACACTAACAGTTAGTATAGTGAATTTCACACAAACAGAAAATTTTGCCACAGATTTCTAAAATACGTGTGACAAAGTTTGTCTCAAAGAAGGAAAAAAGATGGAGGCAAATTATGTGAAACATGTCCTTGCCCACCAAATCTCCTGTGACGTCTTTCTTTAGCAAACACACCAGAGATGCTTAAGTAGTATTGAAGGAATGGGACTATGATGAATTCCATTTACCTGTGGAGTAGTGAGATCTCATATAAACAAGTCAAGGGCTGCAAGACAAGATCTTACTCCCAAGTGCTGACACTAGATGGAGTAAAACTGAATAAAAGATTAAGAGCAGTGAAGAAAAGAGAAAAAAGTTCCAGCATTTCCCCAACTCCTAATGAGTTGCTCATTTGAATTCTCAGCTTTGATTACTGCTCTGAGGGTCACAATTAATATCTCACTCTCTATATTTTGCAGGTCAAACATGGGATCAAGCCAAAACAGGTATGTTTTGGGGGAAGGGGATTGCTGGTGGCACAGGGAGGTGGAGTGACTAGGCAGACACACAGAAGCTGTAGAGTCACATTCACATAGGTAAAGGTTGCACAGCAGTAAAGGCTGTGGGGTTACCCTGAGCTCCTGCTGACAGCCTGGATCTGCCAGACACTGTGTGTGGCTTTAGGCAGGTAATTAAACTGTCCTGTCCTCCAGCTTCCCAGCCACATACCTGGAATACCCTAACATAAAGCCCAGGCAGGTTGCAAGGCTGCCTGCCCTATGCAGCTGCAATGCAGCTGCCCCCACATTAGCAGGTACTCAAAGTATTAAGTTCCCAGAAAGATGCAGCCACGACAGGGATCCAGGAGCTGCTCAGCTGCTCCCCACTCCTGTGGCAGGGCAATACTGGGAAGCACCCCAAATGACAACAGTCCGGTGCCTGCAGTACACGGAGCAGTTCTTACAGTAGGATGCTACCCTAAAATGCATTGCTTGCTGCTAGTGGATTCCTACCTGGCAGTGAAGAGGGCACCTGGAAGTCACCACAAAAGCCACAATCATGCATTTGTTCTGTTAAGTCACTCAGGAAAAAAACAGATACCTCCAAAGGTACAAAGAAACACCTAGCAAAAGAAAAGCTAAGTGAAAGGAGCTTCATGAATGTAATTCCAGCGGCTCCATTATTAATTTTCTAGAATTCCTATGATTTTTATCTGAACATCTCCCAGCTCAAAACCAAAGCCAGAGAGTTACTATTAACCTGTGATTTTTCTTTCTTTTCAGGGATGACATCCATGTACTGGAAAACCTAAGTACAAAAGATCAATAACCCTTTTGCAGTCAACAGTTACCTGGTCTGAGGATCGATAGAAGTCTCTTGTGCACAGGCAGGAATCTTACCAATACCAATTCCTTTCTTTGTTCTTTAGTTGAAAGGCTGATTGATTGATTACAGGAAGAGCTTATAGTGCATGCTAACTTCAATCATTTGCACCCAAAAAGCCTGCAATGCCCAACAGCATGTACATGAAGAAAATGTATGAAGAAAATAAAATAGATGAGCTCTGTTCATTAATAGATCCTGTTTAGTCTGTGATAAGTATATGATTAATTTCTAAAATCAGTTAAATACAGGGTAATAAAAAAGGTAGCCATATAATTCAGGAGCAGAATTCATATCATGCCCACATTTCAAGATAGGTTAATAATGATTGCACCAAGTTGGAAAATCATTCATTTGAGGTTCAAGCAACACCAGGCTTCTCAAATTTTTCAGGAAATATATATTTTGTGTTAATAGAAAAACATTTCAGCCATTTTAAAGTTTTATCTTTTTTAGATTTAGGACTCATGTCTTTTGTCTGTAGGTGGTAGTGCTGATTTCAGCCATTTTAAATGAATTATGGTCATTTAAAATGAAAAATTCCTTTTGAAATAATGTTTTTCATGTTTTGTTGACATTTCATGTCAACACTGTACAAACAAGCTAATCTGACACTTCCAGAATTAACCCATCCCTATGTTTTAGTATAAGAAAATGCACTAAGTACAATTAGAATTTGTGAATAATTTCACTCACACAGAACCTTCATTCTTGTTCTAGCCTTGTATATTCCAGTGTACTTGATTGCATCAAAATTGCTTGCCAGTTACAAGCTTCTTACAGTGGGAGTGACAAAAAGAAAAATTGTAGCTTTGTCTCAGAACATTTAGAATAGTTTAAATAATTTTAAATAGTGTAAACCCAAGTTCCTTTGTAAGCATTTCCCAACTTTTACCATATCTGTGAGCCTGTGGCTTTGGTCTCATTTCAGAAGATGATGCTATAGATTCTATTCTATTTAATCCTCTTATTTCAAGGATGGTGTATGTAACATATTGTCATTACAAGGTGTGGGAAAAGCAGGAAGGATTTTGTATTTCAAGCCAGGCCTTCCTTTCAGCTTGTGAAGACAGGGCAGCAAATCCCAGCTGTGGGAGCTCGGGGAGCACTCGGCCAGCAGCAATGCCACGTTGGGCATCCTGTGTTATTCCTACAGCTCCTCTCAGGAAACCCAGCTGGACTTAAATGCTTGGGAGCCTCAGGTAGTTGACATGCACAATATTAAATAATGTCCCAATATTTCACAGGCAGAGCATTACAGCATTATGTTGTAGCATTACTGGATGACTCCAAACAGGATGTTACACTATTATTGCAACTTACAAATAACCATTATCCAGATCCAAAGACCAGAAACTGGATCTTCATAAACTTTTAGCTCAGTCCAATGTCTATAGACATGGATTTTTTTAATCTCTCATATAACATACATTCTTAAACTAAGCTTTGATACCTCTATCTGCTCTCAGTTATGCCATGTGGCAGATCCTAACAATAATGTTCTTTCCAGTTCTTCACTAATAGAATAGATATAATCCAACTTAAAAAAAAAAACAAAACCAAAACAAAACATTTGTAAGAATGAAGTCTAACCTAGAAGTTCTGTGTATTATTGAGAAATATCACTCAAAAAATCATGGAAACCAGAACCTCCTATCCAGGAATCAACTTTCAGATCATGAAGAGCTGCAATTAACCCTACACATTAAAGGGGGAGCTGATGTGCTGAGTCAGGGACTTAGAGTCAACATGATGTTAGAGCATAAGAGCAGATATATCAGAATTTTGTTTTTATAAAGAATAAGCTACTTTACTACTTGTAACTGTAACTGAAGGGATTTGAATATGGTTTTTTTCTGACCTTCACAAAGCAGGTAATTTTTCAAATGTGCAAAGGAAACTGGATAGTAATTTTCCCACACATTTTGAATAACAAAATGTAAGGTTTATTTTGAGAGAAAAATGGTATATTGGTACACTTTCTCTAGATTCCTATGTGTCTGTTACCCATTTCAGTTACACTGCAGTTCATTAGCACCATTTGCTAAGAGATAAACTAAAGCAGTAATGTGATACTTGTAAGTAATTGTGTGTACACGTGTAAGTGAATAAAGCATCTTGTATCTGTTAATTGATTTGCTTCCTTTAGTATCATTTTAATTAAGAGTTGGAACAGAAGAGAGCATGTGGTCAGGGAGGAAAGTGATTACCTTCCCTTATTTATGTGAACAAATGTTTCAGTACATATCATTTTGGTACAGTATGGGAAACAAAGATGAAAATAAACAAAAAATTTTAAGTTACAAGCAGTAGAGGAGAAAGGCCTAGAGAATTAAGGTTAATAATCTTGATCAGGCAAATGTGATGGGGTGGTGATTAGATGATTTCTCAAAACCTTTAGGTGTGTGTCTTGGCTGCCTGGGTATGGGAAAGGATAGGCAGTTCTGAGACAGACAGCTGGGGACAAAGGACCTCTGGAGCTGCTGCTTCTGCTGTCATTGAGAGGTTTGGGCACACTCAGTCACTGTTACATGAGGCTGCCCTCGCAGTCTTTTGCGCCCTCAGGGAGTTGCTGGTTCTGTCCATTCCTACAACCAGCTTTACCAACACCACTTGCAGCATCAGCAGCTCCTGAATTTGGGCCAAGCTGCACAGCAATGCTTAGAAATAATCAGTGAAGGAAAACTAGATGAAAGGGGAGCATTTTGGAGGCACTCAGTCAAAAGACAAAAGACAGTGTCGGCTCCACGAATTCTTGGTCAAGGATACAGCCCAGGCAGCCCACAACCCCCACAACAGGCATCTGCACTCGCCTGTTTGCATGTCTGGCACAGGTTATGCGTGCCTATGCTAAGCACCCGACACTCTCCCTGAGCTCACTGCCATTCTTCTGAATGGATAACAGCGGGAAGGACTTTGGAGTCAGGGTTTGGGCACATGCCCCAGCATGCCATGCCTGGACCTCAGTCTCCTCACAGCAGAAGCCCAGCGACATAATGATGATTGTGAATAGAGTTACTCAGAAGAGGAGACAGTTGTAGACACAAGAAGTGAGCTAAGAGGTGCACGCACAGCATGCATTTCTAAAGAGATAACGATGCAGCATTGGCTTTAATTACAATGCAAGTGCCACAGCAACAGTGAGATCATTCAAGTCAAATCCTGCTGTCAGCTGCATCAGTGCAAATTGAAACTAACTGCAGGAGTCACACAGCTTGGTGCAGCCCTTGTTCACATGGTAATAAATCAGGGAGAAATCCACTGGACTCAGTACAGCTGCATGGGTAGAAAAGAAGTGCCTGTGGGAGGAGTACTGTAAATCAGACCCCACTGATATAAATCTGCCCTGAGCAGTGAGAGGAAGAGGAGTCAGATTCAGCCCCTCTAAAACAGAAAGGATAGCAAATGTCAATAGTCAAAATAGTGGCAACCTGAATCTTTCTCGGATTCTCTCATGCTAATAAATGAAAAATCAGATCATTTTAGTCAGGAGTATTTTTTCTGTTTCTTATATCTGCACTTAATCAAATAAAAAAGACAATTAAAAACACTTTCATTCATTGACCAAATATGGGAAAACACAAGAAAGTGCTTACCTATCAGACCTAAGAGAAAAAGGATGTTTATACTATAGAAATAGGACCCATAGAGGCTTCAAACTTCTGAAAATTGCTCTCATTACACACAGGGAATATTACAATATAGCCAGCCTAGATCTGACAGAAGTCCATCTTCTCCAATAGCCTCTCTGGCACAGAGGCTAGTAACAAACATCTAGATGAAACCTAAGAGCATTGCAAGCATGTGCCAATGCTCTCCTAGAAGACCCTACCACCCTATAGCAAACTTCTGCTTAGTGTCACTAAGCTAAAAGTGGTCCTGTTCAATTTACTGTTTTCTGGTTTATTTTTCTTCCATTGTCAGAAGTGGTTGATTCTATAGATACTATACTGCTATCCATTAAAAAAAATAAAAAATCACAAAAGCCTTTGTACTTTCTGTCACTACATCAGTGGATTTATATGAATTTTCATGCTCACACATCATGAAAGCAATTCACATAGTCCGAAGAAGGCATATTTACTTTTTACAGAGAGGGGAAATGAGACATGGAGCAGCCCAACTGCTGTGCCAAAGGCCAGTGCAGGATCAGCAGGGCAGAGAATACAGACAAAGTTTTCCAAGCTCAGTGTGGGTGAACTAACTAGTAGACCATCATTCTTCTTTACTGCTGCCTCCAACAAAAATCCTGCTTTTGGAATGGTTAGGTGTTAAGTATTTCACCTTATTGAATATATATGGTTTCAGTTCTCATATTTCAGGCTTCCAGCCCTAGAAGAACCGTGTGCTTTCACTCACAGCTACATCAAATGGGAGCCTCAGCAAAGTCAGTGACATTACACTGGGGTTGAACACGGTGTGCACTAATAACAAGGCCAAATGCATCACAGGCAAAGTGGCACAATGTACACATTCTTTCTTCTGCATTCAGATAAAAATATGTCTCATGTTTCCCACCTTGCTTCACCCTCCCCTCTGCTGTAACCCACACAGTGCTTGCAGGATGCTAATGGTGTTTCATTTGCATCCCTCACACCACTGCTGGTGGTGATCTGTGCTAATGCAGACAATCCACAAGGCCTTTCCTTTGCAGATCAGATCCTATCCAGTCCTGTCAGAAATCTTCCTGAGTCAATGGGCAATTAAAATAATTAACTTTAATCATATTCTTCAATTACTTCACAGTACTGAGGGAGGACTCGGAGGGCTGGGACCAGATGCAAACATATTCTGTTGTGATTAAAACTGACTGAAATGCTCCAGTGAATATAAAACACTGACTATTCATCCCTTTTGGGAACAACCTCTGTATGTTTTAAGCTGCTTGATATTTAAACTCATTAGAGTGGCACTAGGGAAGCAACAGAAACCTGTGCTGAGTGCCCAAAGGCTCCTGCAGAGACCCCTTCATAGGAGCTGCCACTTTGAAATGCACGCAAAACACAAAACAGCTTCTTAGAAGAAAAGGCTGCTATGTGTTCACTGGATGTTCTAACAACAACAGGCAAAGCTACTGTGAAGTCTGGGCAGGCGGGTAGGTGAATCAGCCCCTCACACTGGGTATCTCTGACAGGTCTGGACCTTGCTATTCGAACCCAGGTTCTTCTTTTAGGGGCTTCGAACATCTTTTTGTCCTGAGGGAAGGTCCCTGACCTCATGTCTCAGAGGCTACAGGTACCTGGCTGTTTCCCTTATGCCTCTCCCCACTGGAGGCTTCTGCCACTTCCTGCCAAAGGGATGCAGTGCCCAAAGTAAAGCTGGAACTGTTCTCAGGTACCTCAGGGGGTCCTGGTGTGAGGAGCTGACTGGATGTGTTTGGTATGTGACTAGGGGCAGTGGTAGGTTCACAGTGACTTGGCTGGGAATGCCTGGGAAATTGTTTTTTTTTCTGATGACTGAACTCGTGATATAGAGAACTAAATATAAGAGAGAACTAACTGATGCTGGAAAGGGGTAAAAAGCAATTGCAGAGGAAAAGGCAGGATATGTGAACTTACACTTGCTTCAAATCAATAGTTTAGCAGTCAGGAACAACAGAAAAAGCAGAATGTTGCCAACAGTCATGCAACTTGCAGTTTTGCACTATGGTACTCTACTTGAGACCCAAAGTCTTCAAGTCATGCAGCTGCAAAAAATTCCACTTTAATTTAAAATATACCTTGCTTTAGAGGCTGTAGAGAACAGTTAGAAGCTCTGATCTCTGCAACACCATAAAGGCTCAGAAACTGGGAGATCAACAGTAATAATAAAAAAACCCTCCAAACTCTATTATAAACTGTCAAGAGTATATGCTTATGGGTTTTTGAATTCTCAGAGTTACTAATACAAGCTCAGTAAAACAACAGGCCCATACCTGCTTGTTACTGGAGTGGCAGGTCCTTCCCTGTGACACACACCAAGTCCAAGAAGCTCCTGGCTTACAAAGGACAAAAGCCTAGCCCTGCATTTCCTCTCAAAAATATCCCAAAATGTAGTGCAGGAAAAGCCCCCTAAATATTGCTGGGAACTCGTGTGCAGATGATTTCCACTAGAGACTGGCAGAGGTGAGTTAGAGATGTAGAGTGAATGAAAAGTATGCATTGGTATATAAATGTAAAGACTGTGTATATCCAACTACTAGGCAGTGTCAACAGCAACGAGTTTACTCTCGTTCCCTTTCCCCCACTATATTGAGACCTCTCTTAAGCTGACCCAGTATGATTGCTGCCTCAGTCCTGTATACCCTGCATAGAAATGATTCCTACAATCATTCCTACAATCCCTGAGTACTATCACCCAGATACCAATGCAGCACAGTAATAAATAATGCACATCTGATTCATAAGATTTTCCAAATAGTATTGTTGAGACAAGAAGTCAAATCTAGCTCCTATTACAGCATGATATACACATACAAGAGGGTGCAAATGGAAATTTATTCTCAAACCCACATGATGTAACATTAACATGACCAATAAATTTTTGATTTGGTTCTAACACCTTGCAGGCTTTTCAAAATAGATGATGAAAGCAGTCAACATTGTACAAATAATTCAATCATTAGGATCAAGTTTTTCAAAGAGAAAAAGACCTTATTTGGCACCTCAGTACCAGCCTCATCCCCAGTCCGTGTCCTGATGTAGTCTGCACTGGGTGCACCACCATGCATCCCACCCTTGGCTCGTCTCTGCTTATTGTTGGAGCTTGAAGCTGGACCACCAAAAGCACTATGGCCCAGCAACATGCACTAAAATTGAGCAGTCTCACTGCATACACTGAAGCCTTCTCCTAAAGGAGCAGTAGCCCCTTATGTACACCACGCTGAGGGGCTTAGACAAACTGCACTCAGAGTCAAGCGCAGACACAACAGAGTTTAGTTTCTCCATTGAGTTTAATGGTAATAAGATGAAGCTGTGACTGGATCTTCTGTGTGTCATAAATGCCTTTCTACCATGACTAAGGAAAATTAAAAAATTCATCTCATGCCCTTGATTATTCAATAGAAACCAGTCATTGACCTAGAAGCACGTGGTTTCTCAGGCATCCTCCTTGGAGAGGTGATATTATTGACCTGAATCGGGCTGAGGCTTTGAGCATGTCAGGGAAGGAAGCAAAGCGTGGCTGTGACAGCAGCATGGCTCATCTCCAGCAGCAGCAGCAGCACACAAGGGTCAGGTGGAATCCAGAGGTAGAACCAAACAACAAATAACAAAACCAAAAACCAAACAACAGCTGCTAGTTCTCTGCTCCCAAGTCCTCCTACTGACTTATCTATTATCTTCTCCTGCATAATTTGTCATAATCTCTGACTCGTCAGGCCAATTAATCATGCTCCAGAAAAAATGAGATTTCTCACAAGGAGATTATCTGTCTCTGACAAACAAGGGATAATTCAATTATCTTCCTTTCTAAACATTTATTAATTGGTTTTGGTAAATTAGTCCTTTTTGTAATTTAGCTATAATTTAGGAAGATTTAATATGCCATTAGGCACACCAAATTCTGTGTTAATATAACATTATGGCTGAGATTTTAATTGCCCCAGAGTCAGGAACTGTATACATAAATGGTTGATTCCCACATGGAAGCAGCTGATAGGAAGTACACAGAGCTCCATAGAAATTCTCCTTAAAATCCCTTCTTCTGTGAGTTAAGCACATGCTTAAGGACTCTGAAGGCTTTCTCTGACTTGGGTAAGAACTCAAAGAATTCAGTGAGAAAGATAAATATTTACATATTTATTTGCAGAATTTCTACACAGTATGGAAATGTATGGATTTAACTCTCTTCACAGTTCTCGAAGTTCCTATTTTCTGTGCTGCAATTTTCTGTGAAAATCACAGCATTTAACAGTAGTACCTGACTGTGACCTCTCTGATGAGAATTTCTTCTCTGTTTTATTCTGGAAACAGGCCTTTTAGTCCTTTTGGACATTGCCAAATGATACTAATGTAATGGCATTTAAGAAGTCAATGCAACTTCATATGAAGAGTAAAAATCAACCTCTTTTGTTCTGGGGAAAAAATCAAGAGAAAATCAAAGCAATTGAGCTGTATGGATGCTGAAAGGCATAAGCAGAGAAGCAGATCCAATTTTAAAGCAAAGTTAATTGCTTTACCATAGCAGGGTCATACAGATTTTGCCTAAGCTGAAAGAGAGGTGTCAGTTAAAGCAGACTAATCCCTGCACACTGCTGGCTGCAGCCTGGCTGTAGTGTGGATTCAGAGCATCATAACTGGTTGCTGGAACAACTGAACTCAGGGTATTTCCTCGTATACCGAGTAGTAACCTGCTCAGGGCAAATCCTTTCAGAGTTCACGTCTGACAGCATGGATCCACCAAAAAGTGCTATGATTTGGAAAATCTTTTCTTTCAGAGAATTTTGGAGCTCAGGTCAAGGCAGCCTCCTCCCACCTTTTCAACAGATTTGCCAGTTTCTACCAGAACTTGACAGAAGGGCAGAAGTCTTCAAGACATTTACATTCCAGTTTGCTTCATGAAGGCAAGCAGCTAGAAAAAGACCTTATTAGTCCTCTCTAAAGTGTGGATCCTAGTGCCTAAGAGGACACCATACCCCACTGGAAGCTTTTCCCCAGACTGAGGACATTTCTAGATCTCTCTTTAGAGATCGCCTGACACCTAATAATAGCTAATGTCAAACAAGCATATAACCAAATCTGTTGGGAAGCTGACTTTATTAGTTCTGCTTCTCACAAGACATATCTGCTTACACTTGAAATACACATCTCTCAGCAGAAGCAGTAGGAAAACGGCCACAACTTACAAGGCAGCTCAGCCCATCAGAGTGGCACAGCCAATACATGCCAACTTGGTAGTAAACCATATTTAAAAACAGTAAGGTTGTTGTCACTGGCCTTTTTATCACAGCCCTTTTGACTGTCAGCTGGAATGACTGGCGTCCACTTACAGCTGAGTTGAACAAGAAAAGCCTCAAACCATCACAATCTGATTCTCTACCTGTCTTGAAAACACTCATTGCTAGCATGACAAGGGAGCTTATACCTCTGTCAAAAAGCCAGATGTTGTAACCACTCTGCCATTATACCTTCATTTAGGGGAAAATAAGAACTTTCCTTAATATTATTTTATGGTTCAGACACTTCAGGTCTCATTAGTTGCCATGCCGTTCACTAGTTTAAAGCCATAAATTCAAATTTGAAAGAAATTGTATGTAACTGAGGCTTTTCATGAGTTATTTCAAGTGATAACAAGAGGCTTGATTCTGCACTCAGCTGTACACCAACAAACACTGGGAGTAACTTGAGAATTACTGCAAGAAAGAACAGTGCAGACAAGAGAAGAGTTCAGCCCGTGTATTTTTTAATTTAAAATATTCCTATGTTTAACTACATCCCCAAACTCAGTGATTACTACCATTAAGGGATTTATTAGGCAAGGATTGCTCTGGACAAAGCCCAACTGACCTCAGTGGGAATTTTGCCCAAGTAAACTTCCCGTTGGAGTATGCAATACTACTAGTATGCTCACAAGCATGAGCATTAGCAGAGACCAGAACCATGTCTGAAAACTATTTCATTATCTCTCAGAGGTGATATTAGCAACAGAGGTGAAGCTTTAAAAACTATTGGGACAGATTCCCCCTGTCCCTTTTTGGTCTGCACAGTGTCCATTAATGCTTTGCAAGCAACTGGGATAAATTCATAGTCCTGGGCTGCAGGGTACATTAGGCTCTTTTAATTTTCCTCCTCCACAACGCCAATTGCAGGGCATAAAAATGAGGGGTGGAAAGGTAAGTGTCCTGGGGAAAAAAGAGTGTTCACAGCAGGTGTGGAGCTGTGCCTTTAAAAACTGTTGGTATAAGACACATAGAAGGAAATGTTCAGTTTGATGGAGTTCCATGCAGAACAACGCTGACACATTCAGATACCACGTTTACAGTCTGTCAGGTTCACAGACTTGGCGTTATTTCAGGACGAAGTACAGTATCAGGGAGAATCGAACTATTCTGCAGGAATAAATAACAGAGTAAACTCCCCTTTTCAGTTTACTCTGAAAAACTTTTTCAGTTTACCCTGAAAAACAGAGTAAACTCCCTACTAGTGAAAAAAACTCTTAGAGAAGACACAGTTTCTACAGTTACAAACAATGAATGATATTAGAAGGATACTGGGCAGAAAGTCAGTTTATTTCTGATAAAAGTTCAGAATTGCTTGAAGTTTTTGTTAGTTTTTAATTAAGACAGCCAAGGGGCTCACTATGAAAATGGATTGCAGAACCTTAAGGAGGACTGCATTCTGTGCAAAAATGGAACAAGATTTTTTAATGCAGGGGGGATGTAAAGTCTTAAAAGAGTTTATAACAGATCTGGGACTTGAAAGATGAACATTTTTTTCTGGAGAGAAAGAGGGTTGGGGAGGATGGTGATAAGAATAGTTCTTCTTTGGCATGAAGACACATAGGCACAGAGAAGTCAGAGACAGGCTCATGAAAAATCCAGAAATAAATTTTGGCAAAACATCTGGAATCTGACAAGCAAAGGAAGTCAACCAGACTTAACTGAAGCTTAGAGTATGCAGGCTGCTCTGATACTGTGGCCATGACAGCATGCAAAAAACACCATAAGTAAAGACAGGACCTGCCCATGGCGTTCAGAGTCTAAAACAACATGACTCAGCACATAAGCCAAAATCATGTCCAGAGTTTAAAACTATGTTGAGGCCATAATTCTTGGCGAGATGGCAGGGAAGGCCTGTCAAGTTCAATGATAGTAATACCAATACTGCTAGTTCTGGAGATGTCTGGACAGCATGGCTACAAAACATGACTTGGCTACTGTGGGTTGCTTAATAATTTTGCTTCTGATGCATGAGTCGATGTAACGCCAGGAACAGTCATATTGGAACAACACTGTGGATAAAACAGGTTAAAGGCAAAGCTCATTAAAGAACTATAAGAATTAGATGTATGGACAGTTGAACTGGAAACAAGACAATTTTCTAAGACTTAGTGAAGAAGGAAAATCTTATAGCTGATCTTAACATTATAAGTCTGATCAAGACAGTACACTCATCAGAGAAGGAGTGACCAAATAACTAAAGAAGACTTTAGGGACACTTTTGGGAAATTAGGAAGCTCGAAAGGACATGATTACTCCAAAACATAGGTCCTCAGGAAAGCTACCCTTGTAAAGAGGGAGCAAGCTTAGACCCATTTCTCTGGGAAGGTAGGGAAGAAATATCAGTCTAGCTGTTTAACATCTGCTCTGGTTGCTGTAGGGGACGAAAAAGACAATTCATGGAAAGCCAGGAAGTCCCTGATGACAAATACTGATATAAGTAAACTCAAAGTATGGTTCCGAGTATTGTAATTCTTAAATTTAAACTATAAATCTGCTTTTGCACATTTTATTAATCCACAGAATGTGCAGCATTTAAAAATGGAAATATATAGCTAGAAAGAACTACAGATGGTAGTAATTAGTGACACATTACTCACATTTAATTGTAAACCAGATGTGTATTATTTTAATTATAATGACTAATATAACATATGCCTTTGGCATTTATATAAGCATAATGTTTTCTGTGAGTCAGTGCTTTAAGTATGGTTTTGATTTTATTTACTTTCCTAAGTTCAGTGTCAGAGAAGGAAAGTATATTTGTTACATGCTAACAGATCAAAAGAAGCAGAGACAGTCTCTATTATCGGAAACCTGTGTTTTGATGGTATGAGTTTGCAATGGGTAAATGAAATGTTATGATCTTCAGCTTCACTCAAATTACTTCTTTTTAATGATAATATTTCTTTGCCCCGAGGCTATACCACAAACAATTATGGAATATTTTGGATCCTGCATTGTATGCTATTATTTTTAAAAGATAGTATCCTGCTTCCTTTTTTTCCTTACAATCTTTCTTCTTCAGAGCAATGTTCAAATACTCCTTTTTTAAAAATTACTTGCATATGCCGTGGCCCATATTATGGTTATTTAACACTGTGGTACTTTACTTTGTGTCTAGCTTTTCAGTCAAATTGTTGACTGCCTTTTCATTGAGAAGTCTGTATAACAAAAACAAATCAGACTTCAAGAACAGAATCACCAGCAGACGTCTAACAAGATACATCTTATGTGCAATTCATGCAGAATTTTGATGCTTCACTCACCCATCTTATTAAACTTTGGAGGTTACCTAGATTCAAATACAGATTTCCCTAAGAGATCAGCGTGGTGTCTATTGTGAGTCCCAGAGAAGGAGCTGAATCCTCCTCCTTTCTATTTCTGTCTCTCCACAGCCACTCAAGCACACACAAACCTTTGAGCCCATCATTAGCCTGGTGAAGTCAACCTCAAGCATGGGACACCCTTCAACAGTAACTCCCAGCTGAAAAGTCTTTGTCAGTGTCTGCTCTGGACAACACACATTTGATAAAATTGTATTGTTTTTTCTATATATAATCCTGCAGTGCCATAAAATGCAACACAGAGTTATTGGCTATGCCTCTGGAGTGATCCTAGCCTTGACCAAGGAAGGATTTTTTTTGAGAACATGAAGTGCTTCACCTAAAAATGATGCATTGATTTTAATCTTGTGGGTTTCAGCTTCTGACCCCATCCCCCCTTTCCATTTTTCCTTCCAGATCCCAAAAATAAAAAGTGGATGAAGCGGTCATGGACCACCTTCTCAAGGATGTAGTATATCACCACGGTGGAAAATAAATATATGACACCCATCTTTCCTATCTGCTTCCAACACATCCCTAAGCCACAGGAAAAGCCCTCAACCTGCTGCAGCTACTGAGATTCAGCAGAGACATGAAGTCATGGATACTTGGCCTGTCGGTATAAGCTGACTTTTGTCACCTCTGATGCTGCTCCCAGCATTGCTGGCAATTTCCTCAGTTTTTAATATCTGGCATTTTTAAAATGTCCCATTTTAATGTTCACGTTGCTGTAGCACCTCTGCCACTGCACTCAGCCACTGCTTATTGGCAGTCTTCATCAACAATCCCCATGAGAAACCCCCACTCCTACTGTTAATAACTTCTGAAAGACTTTAAGCATCAGAGTAGAAATATTCTATGCATGGGCTCTTCAAGGAGAGTTTAAAACAAACAAACAAACAAACCATCCCACTTAGTTTTGCCAACATCTGACTTAATATCAACACAATAAACTTTTAATACCTTCATGGGTGAGAAAAATAATTTTTCATGTTTCCAGGATAGAATCCTAAGTTCAAAGCTGTCTAGCCCAAGCCATAGAGAATAATTTACACAGGTTTTCTGTCATTTAGAAAGTGCAGAGGAAAAACACTTTTAGTGTTGCACAGAGGAATTTGACGGATGCTCACTTGTAATTCTGCCCACGTCCATGCTGCCCTGCACAGACTATTGTTCCACGTAGCCATGGAGCCAGCAAATCAGACAGGACCCAGTCAAAATGGATCTGGCTGCTACTTCACCACATCAAAATCACTAATTTTTAATGGGTCAGGACCTCTCCTCTTCCATCAAACAATGCAAATAATTTGTTGCCTTTCTAAGGCCTGCTGTTGAAGCAGTTGTCTTCTCCCTGCTTTAGGAGATAAACAAGGAACTTTGTCTATTGCCTTCTCATTTAAGGAGAGGAATGCAGGGAAAAAAAGATCAGATCCTTTTTTTTTTTTTACTTCTTTTTAACACGTAGTGTTATATATGAGAGTTTATAAAAGGCAAATTTTCAGACAGAAGAAATACAAGCTTATTTGGTGATATGGCAACCCTACATCTTATCCACGTGGCCACAACACTGCTAAGAAAAATGTCTGTGTTTGGTTAAGGGATCCACCCAAGCATATGGTATGTACAGCCTGTGAGATGTGGCTTCTTTCATATTCTTTGCAAATAATCATTTAATAAATGGCACTTTAACTTCTGTACTTCTAAAAAGAACAGATAAAGCACTTCTTTGCCTCCTTATTTTTACCTTTAAAGGAAAGAAGATGAAGAACACAATATCCAGTTCCTGACAGCTATATGAAAGAGATGCCTTTAACTTGCTACAGTATCAGCCTATTTTTCACTTAAATGCATTATTGAGGCACATATGTCCTTATCTACAACATGAAAGATAATCTATTCTAAAATATTCAGTATTTGAAGGACACGAAAGTCATATATTTTGTTATTCAAAGCTGGGACGAAAATTCTTCAGAGAGATCATCTTAGAAACACAAGTGAGGTAACTTTTTATGCAGTTCACAGACCTGATGAATATTTGGATAGATATTTTTTCATTATTTCACCACTCTGCAGGAAACAGAAACACTTGTCTCATCCGTAACTCCTCCTGAAGCTCAGAGGTCAAAGTTTGACCACTACTCAAATGTACACAGCATACAAAATTTAACCAAAGTTTCCTCATTAAACTTTCTCTGATAAAGATCTTTACTGAAAGATTCCTTGAGAAACAGTAGGCTTTTACTTCTATTTTTAAATCTAAAGAATCCATTTAAAATTTAGCTGCAGCCAAAGTATAGCAACACCATTCCTGACAGCAGAGCAAAAGGCAAGCACATCTTCCAGGGACATTCCTGAGGTTAGGGAAGGATTCCCTGCTTTTCTGACAACAAACTCTGTGCTGTATGTGTGTGGGTATTTTGTTTTCAGCATGGAATGTTTTAAAAAATGCAGTGTACAGAGTCACAAGATTTATTATCCAAGCTTAAGAAAAGCAGATACAGAAGAAAGTCCTGGGAGACATGGTAGAAAACTGAGATAAGAGGGCAAGATGCTATCTGTGCCTGAGAGGGACAAAGTAGGTCAGAGATAAAATGATGTTGTTCCTTGGGATGTGAAGAGCTTAAATGTCTTTTCTGTGGCACGTTCAAGGATTTAGTATTTCTACTCAGGGAGACAATATACAGAGCGTAAAACAATCTCAGAGAAAACAGGGCTAGATGAGCTCTTCAGATCTCATTTAGCCTAACATCCTTCTGAAAATCTGACCTGGTACACTTAGACCCTTTCTGACAAACATTTGTCTAATCCATATTTTAAAACTTCTCACAAGGAGGGCTCCTCACCTCCCTATTCCAGCCCTTAACTAACCCCATGATTAGAAAGTATTTTTTAATAACGAATCTTGCTTCCTGCAACATAGATCTGCAGTTTCCCATTCTAATGTCAGTGGACATAGATGGTTTATTCCCTTTCCTTACAATACCTGGAGATTTATTACACTTCCCAGGCCTTACTGAGTAAGCCCAGTTTTTCAGTGTATCCTCCCAGTTGGTGCATATGTTTTTACAAGTTTGTAGTTGTGTTCCAGATGTGTACTTCAGCTCTTTCCAAAGGTGAGTTAGCAATTTAGTTTTTAAAGTGCAGAGAGTAATTTGGTTCTGCTTGTTAAGTAACAGAGTTAGTACAAGCTTCACAGTCAATTTTTCAAACAGACTTCCTAGAGAAGGCAAGTTGTACATGTAGGAATAACTAATACTTGGGAATAAAACATGTAATATCAGTTAGGAGCAACACCCGAGCAGTTTTGGTTCATATCTCATCCACATCTTCCCTTAATTCACCTTCATGGAAACCCTGCATTCCACAACCATTAATTCCTCTGCTTGGAAACTATCTCCATCTTTCTCAATCCAGGTGATTGGGTAAGAGCAGATCAGGAATTCAAGGTGCAGGCAAGGGGTACATTTTTTGTAATATTTCTGGTCTGAACAGAAGCAGATATGTCAAAGGAATTTATGTGGAAGCCTTTATTCTTAAGATACACCGAGACTAAATTTTCTAATTTGGAAAATTTGTTGAAGAGACTTTGAAAACTTAAGACAGTAAATCCAAACATAACCCAACAAATGTGATACAAGTACACTATACCTTCTGTTTTAGTTCACTGCTTTTTGTAGTGTGACTTTCCGTGTAGCACCAGCTGACAGCAGTGGCTGCTTGAGTGTCCCTGTGTGGGTGCAGTGATTGTTTCATGATCAGCTTCACCTTAAAAAGTTCTCCCTCTGTAACCACCAAGCTTTATTCCTATCAGGGCCACATCCAGTACAATGGGAGCCACACAGCCCCCCGTCCACAAAGGAGGAATGCACAGGCAAACATCTGTCTCTTCAGCCCAGAACAAAGTGACAAAGGAACACATAACATGGGTCTGATCAGTGAGGCTCTGAAACACATCTTGCTGAGACAGCGCACGCTGCAAACCATATGAAGCTGGAAAAGTCTCCTGGGAACACAGTACTGTGTGTTTGCCCTGTCCTTAAGTATTTGCTAACTGCCACGGTCAGAAAGAGGGCACTGAGTTAGATGGATCATTGCCCTGTCTCAGCAGAGTAATTCTTACATCCATCAGTCTCTTAGACTGAAGATCCAGAGGCAAATTATGGACACAAAGATTTAAATATGGTGCCAGCACAGACCGTGTGGAAATCACAGACCAAATTCCATGAAACAGGAGAGTTCATAGATAAACCACAACCCTGTGGTCTTCAGGAGAGACTTGTTCTTCCCCAAACCTGGCAGCAGTACTTATCTGGAGAGGGAGGCAAGGCAAAACAGGTGACGGCACGGTGCATTGTCAGGGCAACTCTCACTGACCGTGTGGTTCTGCAGTCCATGCCCTCTCTGAGCTGGGCACAGTGGGATCAGTGGGCTCACAGTGGGTAGCTCAGAGAAAAGTACTGTCAATAACATTTTAACTGGGACAGGTGCCTAATGAGAATACATAGCCAGAACATATTAATGCACTGAAAAGCCTTAGAAATCCATCTTAGCATGACATTTGCTAACCCACTGCCAGAAATAAGGCCAGCTTAAAGTGACATTTTAATATTTTTGGAGAACAGAACTGGAACAGCAATGGACTTTTTAGTGGTCCTCAAATGACACTGCTATACACCACTAGATGAAGCTGAAACTATGTCTTTGTACATGATAATGTGCAGCAAGACTTAATAAGGTTTCAACTCTTGCACACACCTAATTATGCAGGAATTACACAGACAGAGTCTCCAAATACTCTTGCAAAACATCTACAAATCTCAATTTTTTTAGGATTAGCAGTGCCCTGAAAATTGGAACGACCAAACTTGAAGCAAAAGCTAAGAAAAACATACTAAATCCCCTGTGCTTTTGTGCAGTCCCAAACATAATCATAAAAGTAGTAACAAAAGCAAGTTTTCTGAACAAAAAAAAAAGTGTTCGCTTTGAAGAAAGAGAAAACAAAAAATACAATATAGCATCAGTAGTAAGGATTTCACTTATTCATGAAAGTATGGCTGCACCACAGCCACAAAACCTCAGATCCTACCTGTGAAATGTATGATTGTTTATCAAACAGGATGTTTCTATCAAGTAAGATGGTTTGTATCAAATGTGTATGCTTAAA